>JANJXV010000644.1:247500-330000 GCA_024803745.1 Megascapheus bottae
AGGGTTAGGTTAATGTAAGGTTTAGGGTTAGATTAGGGTTAGGGTTAGGTTAAGGGTTAGGGTTAGGGTTTGGGTAAGTGTTTTGGTTAGGATTAGTGTTAGGTTAAGGGTAAGAGTTAGATTTAGGGTTAGGGTTAGGGTTAGGGTAAGGGTAAGGGTTAGGGTTAGGTTTAGGGTTAGGGTTAGGGTTAGTGCTAGGGTTAAAGTATGGGTAAGGGTTAGGGTTAGGATTAGGTTAGGTTAGGGTAAGGGTTAGGGTTACGGTTAGAGTTAGGGTTAGGTTTCAGGTTAGGGTTAGGATAAGGGTAAGGTTTGGGGTAAGGGTTAGCGTTAGGTTTAGTGTTTTGGTTAAGGTTACGGTTAAGGTAAGGGTTAGGGTTAGGTTTAGGGTTAGGTTTAGGGTTAGATTTAGGGTTACGAGTAGGGTTAGGGTTAGGGTAAGGGTATGTGTTAGGGTTAGTGTTAGGGTTAGGTCTAGGGTACGGGTAAGGTTAAGGTTAGCCTAAGGGTAAGGTTAAGGGTTAGGGTTAGGGTGAGGGTTAAGGTAAGGGTAAGGGTTAGGGATAGGGTTAGGGTTAGGGTAAGGGTAAGGTTTAGGTTTAGGGTTATGGTTAGGGTAAGGGTAAGGTTTAGGGTTAGGGTTAGGTTTAGGTTTAGGGTTAGAGTAAGGGTAAGGTTTAGGTTTAGGGTTAGGGTAAGGGTTAGGGTTGGGGTTAGGGTTAGGTTAGGGGTTACGGTAATTGTAAGTGTTAGGTTTAGGTTTAGGATAAGGTTAAGGTTTGGTTAGGGTTAGGGTTAGGTTTAGGGTTTGGGTTAGGGTAAGCGTAAGGTTAAGGGTAAGGGTTAGGGGTTAGAGTTAGTGTCAGGGTTAGGTTACGGATTAGGGTTATGGTTAGGGTTAGGGTTAGTGTTAGGTTTAGGGTTAGGGTAAGGGTTAGGGTTAGGGTTAGGTTTAGTGTAAGTGTAAGTGTTAGGGTTAGGGTTAGGGTTAGGTTTAGGGTTAGGGTTAGGGTTAGGGTAAGGGTAAGTGTTAGATTTAAGGTTAGGGTTAGGTTTAGGTTTAGGTTTAGGGTTAGGGTTAGGGTAAGGGTAAAGGTTAGCGTTAAGGTTAGGGTTAGGTTTAGGTTTAGGGTTAGGGTAAGGGTTAGGTTTAGGTTTAGGGTTAGGTTAGGGTTAGGGTAAGGTAAGGGTTAGGGTTAGGGTTAGGGTTAGGGTTAAGGTTGAGATTAGGGTAGGTTTAGGGTAAGGGTAAGTGTTAGGCTTAGGGTTAGGGTAAGTGTTAGGGTAAGGGTTAGTGTTAGGGTTAGGTTTAGTTTGGGGTTAAGTTCAGGTTTAGGGTTAGGTAAAGGGTAAGTGTTAGGGTTAGGTTTAGGGTCAGGGTTGGGGTTAGGTTTAGGGTAAGGGTTAGGTTTTGGGTGAGGGTTAGGGTTAGGGTTAGGGTAAGGGTAAGGTTTAGGGTTAGGGTTAGGGTTAGGGTTAGTGTAAGGGTAAGGGTTAGCGTGAAGGTTAGGGTTAGGTTTAGGATTAGGTTTATGGTTAGGGTTAGGTTTAGGTTTAGGGTTAGGTTTAGGGTAAGGCTTGGGCTAGGGTTAGGGTTAGGTTTAGGTTTAGGGTTAGGGTAAGGGTAAGGGTTGGGGTTAGGGTTATGTTAGGTTTAGTGTTGGGGTTAGGTTTGGGTTAGAGTAAGGGTTAGGTTTAGGGTTAGGGTTAAGGTAAGGGTAAGGGTTAGGGTTAGGTTTAGGGTAAGGGTAAGGTTAGGGTTATGGTTAGGGTTAGGTTAAGGGTAAGGTTTAGGGTTAGGGTTAGGTTTAGGGTTAGCGTAAGGGTAAGGGTTAAGGTTAGAGTTAGGGTGAGGGTTAGGGTTAGGGTAAGTGTAAGGGTTCGGGTTAGGGTTAGATTTAGGGTTAGGTTTAGGGTTAGGGTTAGGGTTCGGGATAGTTTTAGGGTTGGGGTTAGGGTAAAGGTAAGTGTTAGGGTTAGGGTTAGGGTTACGATAAGGGTAAGCGTTAGGGTTAGTGTTAGGGTTAGGGGTTAGGGTTAGGGTTAGGTTTAGGGGTAGGATTAGGGGTTAGGGTTAGGTAAGGGTTAGATTTAGGGGTTAGGTTTAGTATTAGGGTTAGGTTAAGAGTTACTGTTAGGGTTAGGGTTAGGATTAGGGTTATTGTTAGGGTTAGGGTAAGGGTAAGTGTTATTGTTAGGGTTAGGGTTAGGGTAAGGGTTAGGATTAGGATAAGAATAAGGTTTAGGGTTAGGGTTACGCTTAGTGTTAGGGTTAGGGTTAGGGTAAGGGTATGTGTTAGGGTTAGCGTTAGGGTTATGGGTTAGAGTTAGGGTTAGGGTTAGGGTTAGGCTTAGGGTAAGGGTCAGGGTTAGGGTTAGGTTTAGGGTTAGGTTTAGTGTTAGATTTAGGGTTAGGTTCAGGCTAAGGGTTAGGGTTAGGGTTAAGGTTAGGGTTAGGTTAGGGTTAGGGGTTGGTTTAGGGTTAAGGGTAGGGTAAGGGTAAGGGTTAGGGTTAGGGTTCTAGTTAGGGTTAAGTTTAGGGTTAGGGTAAGGGTTAGGATTAGGGTAAGGGTAAGGGTTAGGGCTAGACTTACGTTAGGGTTAGGTTAAGTGTTAGGGTTAGGGGTTAGAGATAGGGTTAGGTTAAGGGTTAGGGTTAGGGTTAGGTTTAGGGTTAAGGTTAGTGTGAGGGTTAGGGTAAGTGTAAGTGTTACGGTTAGAGTTAGGGTTAAGGTAAGTGTTAGGGTTAGGGTTAGGGATAGGGTCAGGTTAAGGGTAAGGGTTTGGATTAGGGTTAGGGGTTAGGGTTAGGGTTAGGGTTAGGGTTAGGTTTAGGGTTAGGCTTAGATTAAGGGTAAGGGTTAGGGTCAGGGTTAGGTTTAGGGTTGGGGTTAGGGTTAGGGTTAGGGTTAGGGTTAGGGTTAGGGTTAGTGCTAGGGTTAAAGTATGGGTAAGGGTTAGGGTTAGGATTAGGTTAGGTTAGGGTAAGGGTTAGGGTTACGGTTAGAGTTAGGGTTAGGTTTCAGGTTAGGGTTAGGATAAGGGTAAGGTTTGGGGTAAGGGTTAGCGTTAGGTTTAGTGTTTTGGTTAAGGTTACGGTTAAGGTAAGGGTTAGGGTTAGGTTTAGGGTTAGGTTTAGGGTTAGATTTAGGGTTACGAGTAGGGTTAGGGTTAGGGTAAGGGTATGTGTTAGGGTTAGTGTTAGGGTTAGGTCTAGGGTACGGGTAAGGTTAAGGTTAGCCTAAGGGTAAGGTTAAGGGTTAGGGTTAGGGTGAGGGTTAAGGTAAGGGTAAGGGTTAGGGATAGGGTTAGGGTTAGGGTAAGGGTAAGGTTTAGGTTTAGGGTTATGGTTAGGGTAAGGGTAAGGTTTAGGGTTAGGGTTAGGTTTAGGTTTAGGGTTAGAGTAAGGGTAAGGTTTAGGTTTAGGGTTAGGGTAAGGGTTAGGGTTGGGGTTAGGGTTAGGTTAGGGGTTACGGTAATTGTAAGTGTTAGGTTTAGGTTTAGGATAAGGTTAAGGTTTGGTTAGGGTTAGGGTTAGGTTTAGGGTTTGGGTTAGGGTAAGCGTAAGGTTAAGGGTAAGGGTTAGGGGTTAGAGTTAGTGTCAGGGTTAGGTTACGGATTAGGGTTATGGTTAGGGTTAGGGTTAGTGTTAGGTTTAGGGTTAGGGTAAGGGTTAGGGTTAGGGTTAGGTTTAGTGTAAGTGTAAGTGTTAGGGTTAGGGTTAGGGTTAGGTTTAGGGTTAGGGTTAGGGTTAGGGTAAGGGTAAGTGTTAGATTTAAGGATAGGGTTAGGTTTAGGTTTAGGGTTAGGGTTAGGGTTAGGGTAAGGGTAAAGGTTAGCGTTAAGGTTAGGGTTAGGTTTAGGTTTAGGGTTAGGGTAAGGGTTAGGTTTAGGTTTAGGGTTAGGTTAGGGTTAGGGTAAGGTAAGGGTTAGGGTTAGGGTTAGGGTTAGGGTTAAGGTTGAGATTAGGGTAGGTTTAGGGTAAGGGTAAGTGTTAGGCTTAGGGTTAGGGTAAGTGTTAGGGTAAGGGTTAGTGTTAGGGTTAGGTTTAGTTTGGGGTTAAGTTCAGGTTTAGGGTTAGGTAAAGGGTAAGTGTTAGGGTTAGGTTTAGGGTCAGGGTTGGGGTTAGGTTTAGGGTAAGGGTTAGGTTTTGGGTGAGGGTTAGGGTTAGGGTTAGGGTAAGGGTAAGGTTTAGGGTTAGGGTTAGGGTTAGGGTTAGTGTAAGGGTAAGGGTTAGCGTGAAGGTTAGGGTTAGGTTTAGGATTAGGTTTATGGTTAGGGTTAGGTTTAGGTTTAGGGTTAGGTTTAGGGTAAGGCTTGGGCTAGGGTTAGGGTTAGGTTTAGGTTTAGGGTTAGGGTAAGGGTAAGGGTTGGGGTTAGGGTTATGTTAGGTTTAGTGTTGGGGTTAGGTTTGGGTTAGAGTAAGGGTTAGGTTTAGGGTTAGGGTTAAGGTAAGGGTAAGGGTTAGGGTTAGGTTTAGGGTAAGGGTAAGGTTAGGGTTATGGTTAGGGTTAGGTTAAGGGTAAGGTTTAGGGTTAGGGTTAGGTTTAGGGTTAGCGTAAGGGTAAGGGTTAAGGTTAGAGTTAGGGTGAGGGTTAGGGTTAGGGTAAGTGTAAGGGTTCGGGTTAGGGTTAGATTTAGGGTTAGGTTTAGGGTTAGGGTTAGGGTTCGGGATAGTTTTAGGGTTGGGGTTAGGGTAAAGGTAAGTGTTAGGGTTAGGGTTAGGGTTACGATAAGGGTAAGCGTTAGGGTTAGTGTTAGGGTTAGGGGTTAGGGTTAGGGTTAGGTTTAGGGGTAGGATTAGGGGTTAGGGTTAGGTAAGGGTTAGATTTAGGGGTTAGGTTTAGTATTAGGGTTAGGTTAAGAGTTACTGTTAGGGTTAGGGTTAGGATTAGGGTTATTGTTAGGGTTAGGGTAAGGGTAAGTGTTATTGTTAGGGTTAGGGTTAGGGTAAGGGTTAGGATTAGGATAAGAATAAGGTTTAGGGTTAGGGTTACGCTTAGTGTTAGGGTTAGGGTTAGGGTAAGGGTATGTGTTAGGGTTAGCGTTAGGGTTATGGGTTAGAGTTAGGGTTAGGGTTAGGGTTAGGCTTAGGGTAAGGGTCAGGGTTAGGGTTAGGTTTAGGGTTAGGTTTAGTGTTAGATTTAGGGTTAGGTTCAGGCTAAGGGTTAGGGTTAGGGTTAAGGTTAGGGTTAGGTTAGGGTTAGGGGTTGGTTTAGGGTTAAGGGTAGGGTAAGGGTAAGGGTTAGGGTTAGGGTTCTAGTTAGGGTTAAGTTTAGGGTTAGGGTAAGGGTTAGGATTAGGGTAAGGGTAAGGGTTAGGGCTAGACTTACGTTAGGGTTAGGTTAAGTGTTAGGGTTAGGGGTTAGAGATAGGGTTAGGTTAAGGGTTAGGGTTAGGGTTAGGTTTAGGTTTAGGGTTAAGGTTAGTGTGAGGGTTAGGGTAAGTGTAAGTGTTACGGTTAGAGTTAGGGTTAAGGTAAGTGTTAGGGTTAGGGTTAGGGATAGGGTCAGGTTAAGGGTAAGGGTTTGGATTAGGGTTAGGGGTTAGGGTTAGGGTTAGGGTTAGGGTTAGGTTTAGGGTTAGGCTTAGATTAAGGGTAAGGGTTAGGGTCAGGGTTAGGTTTAGGGTTGGGGTTAGGGTTAGGGTTAGGGTTAGGGTTAGGGTTAGGGTTAGTGCTAGGGTTAAAGTATGGGTAAGGGTTAGGGTTAGGATTAGGTTAGGTTAGGGTAAGGGTTAGGGTTACGGTTAGAGTTAGGGTTAGGTTTCAGGTTAGGGTTAGGATAAGGGTAAGGTTTGGGGTAAGGGTTAGCGTTAGGTTTAGTGTTTTGGTTAAGGTTACGGTTAAGGTAAGGGTTAGGGTTAGGTTTAGGGTTAGGTTTAGGGTTAGATTTAGGGTTACGAGTAGGGTTAGGGTTAGGGTAAGGGTATGTGTTAGGGTTAGTGTTAGGGTTAGGTCTAGGGTACGGGTAAGGTTAAGGTTAGCCTAAGGGTAAGGTTAAGGGTTAGGGTTAGGGTGAGGGTTAAGGTAAGGGTAAGGGTTAGGGATAGGGTTAGGGTTAGGGTAAGGGTAAGGTTTAGGTTTAGGGTTATGGTTAGGGTAAGGGTAAGGTTTAGGGTTAGGGTTAGGTTTAGGTTTAGGGTTAGAGTAAGGGTAAGGTTTAGGTTTAGGGTTAGGGTAAGGGTTAGGGTTGGGGTTAGGGTTAGGTTAGGGGTTACGGTAATTGTAAGTGTTAGGTTTAGGTTTAGGATAAGGTTAAGGTTTGGTTAGGGTTAGGGTTAGGTTTAGGGTTTGGGTTAGGGTAAGCGTAAGGTTAAGGGTAAGGGTTAGGGGTTAGAGTTAGTGTCACGGTTAGGTTACGGATTAGGGTTATGGTTAGGGTTAGGGTTGGTGTTAGGTTTAGGGTTAGGGTAAGGGTTAGGGTTAGGGTTAGGTTTAGTGTAAGTGTAAGTGTTAGGGTTAGGGTTAGGGTTAGGTTTAGGGTTAGGGTTAGGGTTAGGGTAAGGGTAAGTGTTAGATTTAAGGATAGGGTTAGGTTTAGGTTTAGGGTTAGGGTTAGGGTTAGGGTAAGGGTAAAGGTTAGCGTTAAGGTTAGGGTTAGGTTTAGGTTTAGGGTTAGGGTAAGGGTTAGGTTTAGGTTTAGGGTTAGGTTAGGGTTAGGGTAAGGTAAGGGTTAGGGTTAGGGTTAGGGTTAGGGTTAAGGTTGAGATTAGGGTAGGTTTAGGGTAAGGGTAAGTGTTAGGCTTAGGGTTAGGGTAAGTGTTAGGGTAAGGGTTAGTGTTAGGGTTAGGTTTAGTTTGGGGTTAAGTTCAGGTTTAGGGTTAGGTAAAGGGTAAGTGTTAGGGTTAGGTTTAGGGTCAGGGTTGGGGTTAGGTTTAGGGTAAGGGTTAGGTTTTGGGTGAGGGTTAGGGTTAGGGTTAGGGTAAGGGTAAGGTTTAGGGTTAGGGTTAGGGTTAGGGTTAGTGTAAGGGTAAGGGTTAGCGTGAAGGTTAGGGTTAGGTTTAGGATTAGGTTTATGGTTAGGGTTAGGTTTAGGTTTAGGGTTAGGTTTAGGGTAAGGCTTGGGCTAGGGTTAGGGTTAGGTTTAGGTTTAGGGTTAGGGTAAGGGTAAGGGTTGGGGTTAGGGTTATGTTAGGTTTAGTGTTGGGGTTAGGTTTGGGTTAGAGTAAGGGTTAGGTTTAGGGTTAGGGTTAAGGTAAGGGTAAGGGTTAGGGTTAGGTTTAGGGTAAGGGTAAGGTTAGGGTTATGGTTAGGGTTAGGTTAAGGGTAAGGTTTAGGGTTAGGGTTAGGTTTAGGGTTAGCGTAAGGGTAAGGGTTAAGGTTAGAGTTAGGGTGAGGGTTAGGGTTAGGGTAAGTGTAAGGGTTCGGGTTAGGGTTAGATTTAGGGTTAGGTTTAGGGTTAGGGTTAGGGTTCGGGATAGTTTTAGGGTTGGGGTTAGGGTAAAGGTAAGTGTTAGGGTTAGGGTTAGGGTTACGATAAGGGTAAGCGTTAGGGTTAGTGTTAGGGTTAGGGGTTAGGGTTAGGGTTAGGTTTAGGGGTAGGATTAGGGGTTAGGGTTAGGTAAGGGTTAGATTTAGGGGTTAGGTTTAGTATTAGGGTTAGGTTAAGAGTTACTGTTAGGGTTAGGGTTAGGATTAGGGTTATTGTTAGGGTTAGGGTAAGGGTAAGTGTTATTGTTAGGGTTAGGGTTAGGGTAAGGGTTAGGATTAGGATAAGAATAAGGTTTAGGGTTAGGGTTACGCTTAGTGTTAGGGTTAGGGTTAGGGTAAGGGTATGTGTTAGGGTTAGCGTTAGGGTTATGGGTTAGAGTTAGGGTTAGGGTTAGGGTTAGGCTTAGGGTAAGGGTCAGGGTTAGGGTTAGGTTTAGGGTTAGGTTTAGTGTTAGATTTAGGGTTAGGTTCAGGCTAAGGGTTAGGGTTAGGGTTAGGGTTAAGGTTAGGGTTAGGTTAGGGTTAGGGGTTGGTTTAGGGTTAAGGGTAGGGTAAGGGTAAGGGTTAGGGTTAGGGTTCTAGTTAGGGTTAAGTTTAGGGTTAGGGTAAGGGTTAGGATTAGGGTAAGGGTAAGGGTTAGGGTTAGACTTACGTTAGGGTTAGGTTAAGTGTTAGGGTTAGGGGTTAGAGATAGGGTTAGGTTAAGGGTTAGGGTTAGGGTTAGGTTTAGGTTTAGGGTTAAGGTTAGTGTGAGGGTTAGGGTAAGTGTAAGTGTTACGGTTAGAGTTAGGGTTAAGGTAAGTGTTAGGGTTAGGGTTAGGGATAGGGTCAGGTTAAGGGTAAGGGTTTGGATTAGGGTTAGGGGTTAGGGTTAGGGTTAGGGTTAGGGTTAGGTTTAGGGTTAGGCTTAGATTAAGGGTAAGGGTTAGGGTCAGGGTTAGGTTTAGGGTTGGGGTTAAGTTTAGGGTTAATGTTAGGGTAAGGGTTAGGTTTGGGTTAGGTGTAGGGTAAGGTTAAGGATTAGGGTTAGGGCTAGGTTTAGGTTTATGGTTAGGGTAAGGGAAAGGAATATGGTTAGGATAGGGTTAGGGTTAGGGTTGGGTTTAGGGTACGGGTTAGGGTAAGTGTACGGGTTAGGGTTAGGGTTAGGGTTAGGGTTAAGGTTAGGGTTAGGATTAGGGTTAGGGTAAGGGTGAGGGTTAGCAATAGGTTAAGTGTTAGGGTTAGGGTTACGGTTAGGGTTAGGGTTCGGGTTAAGTTTAGGGTTAGGGTTAGTTTTAGAGTTAGGGTTAGGGGTAGGGTAAGGGTAAGGTTAGGGTTAGGATTAGGTTTAGTGTTTGGGTTAAGGTTAGGGTAAGAGTAAGGGTTAGGGTTAGGGTTAGGGTAAGGGATAGGGTTAGGGTTAGGGTTAGGTTTAGTGTTGGGGTTAAGGTTAGGGTTAGGGTAAGGGTTAAGGTTAGCGTTAGGGTTAGGTTTAGGGTTAGGTTAGGGTTAGGGTTAGGGTTAGGTTAAGGGTATGTGTTAGGGTTAGGGTTACGGTTAGGGTAAGGGTTAGGGGTTAGGGTTAGGGTTAGGGTAGCGTAAGGGTTAGGGTTAGGGGTTAGAGTTAGTGTTAGCATTAGGTTAATGTTTAGGTTTAGGGTAAGGGTTAGGGTTAGGGTTAGTATTAGGTTTATGTTTAGGGTTAGGTTTAGGGTTAGGGTTAGTGTTAGGTTTAGCGTTAGGGTAAGGGTAGGGTTAGGGTTAGGGTTATTGTTAAGGTAAGGTAAGGGTTAGGGTAAGTTTTAGGGTTAGGTTTAGGGTCAGGGTTAGGGTTAGGTTTATTGTAAGGGTTAGGTTTAGGGTGAGGGTTAGGGTTAGGGTTTGTGTAAGGGTAAGGTTTAGGGTTAGGGTTAGGGTTAGGTTTAGGGTTAGGGTTAGGTTTAGGGTTAGGGTTAGGGTAGGGATTAGGGTAAAGGTAAGTTTTAGGGTTAGGGTTTGGATTAGGGTAAGGGTTAGGGTTAGGCTTAGGGTAAGGTTTAGGGTTAGGGTTAGGATAAGGGTTTGGGTTGCGGTTAGGGTTCGTTTAGTGTTGGGGTTAAGTTTAGGGTTAGGGTAAGGTTTAACCTTAGCATTAGGGTTAGGTTTAGGGTTAGGTTAGGGTTAGGGTTAGGGTTAGGGTAAGGGTATATGTTAGGGTTAGGGTTAGGGTTAGGGTTAGGGTTAGGGGTTAGGGTTAGGGTTAGGGAATAGGGTTAGGGTAGGGTTAGGGTTAGGGTAAGGGTTAGGGTTAGGTGTTAGAGTTAGTGTTACGGTTATGTTAAGAGTTAAGGTTAGGGTTAAGGTTAGGGTTCGGATAAGGTTTAGGGTTAGGGTTAGGGTAAGTGTTAAAATTAGGGTTAGGGTTCGGGTTAGGGTAAGTCTTAGGTTTAGGGTTAGGTTTACGGTTAGGGTAAGGGTTCGGATTAGGATAAGAATAAGGTTTAGGGTTAGGGTTACGGTTAGGGTTAGGGTTAGGGTTAGGGTAAGGGTATGTGTTAGGGTTAGCGTTAGGGTTAGGGGTTAGAGTTAAGGTTAGGCTTAGGGTTAGGCTTAGGGTAAGGGTAAGGGTTAGGGTTAGGTTTAGGGTTAGGTTTAGTGTTGGATTTAGGGTTAGGTTCAGGCTAAGTGTTAGGGTTAGGGTTAGGGTTAAGGTGAGGGTTAGGTTAGGGTTAGGGGTCGGTTTAGGGATAAGGGTAGGGTAAGGGTAAGGGTTAGGGTTAGGGTTCTAGTTAGGGTTAAGTTTAGGGTTAGGGTAAGGGTTAGGATTAGGGTAAGGGTGAGTGTTAGGGTTAGGTTAAGTGTTACGGTTAGGATTAGTGTTGGGGTTAGAGTTAGGTTTAGGTTTAGGGTAAGGGTAAGGGTTAGGGTTAGACTTAGGTTAGGGTTAGGTTAAGTATTAGGGTTGGGGGTTAGGGATAGGGTTAGGTTAAGGGTTAGGGTTAGGGTTAGGTTTAGGTTTAGGGTTAAGGTTAGTGTGAGTGTTAGGGTAAGTGTAAGTGTTACGGTTAGAGTTAGGGTTAAGGTAAGTGTTAGGGTTAGGGTTAGGGTTAGGGTCAGGATAAGGGTAAGAGTTAGGATTAGGGTTAGGGGTTAGGGTTAGGGTTAGGGTTAGGGTTAGGTTTATGATAAGAATAAGGTTTAGGGTTAGGGTTACGGTTAGGGTTAGGGTTAGGGTAAGGGTATGTGTTAGGTTTAGCGTTAGGGTTAGGGGTTAGAGTTAAGGTTAGGGTTAGGGTTAGGCTTAGGGTAAGGGTAAGGGTTAGGGTTAGGTTTAGGGTTAGGTTTAGTGTTAGATTTAGGGTTAGGTTCAGGCTAAGTGTTAGGGTTAGGGTTAGGGTTAAGGTGAGTTTTAGGTTAGGGTTAGGGGTCGGTTTAGGGTTAAGGGTAGGGTAAGGGTAAGGGTTAGGGTTAGGGTTCTAGTTAGGGTTAAGTTTAGGGTTAGGGTAAGTGTTAGGATTAGGGTAAGGGTGAGTGTTAAGGTTAGGTTAAGTGTTACGGTTAGGATTAGTGTTGGGGTTAGAGTTAGGTTTAGGTTTAGGGTAAGGGTAAGGGTTAGGGTTAGACTTAGGTTAGGGTTAGGTTAAGTGTTAGGGTTAGGGGTTAGGGATAGGGTTAGGTTAAGGGTTAGGGTTATGGTTAGGTTTAGGTTTAGGGTTAAGGTTAGTGTGAGTGTTAGGGTAAGTGTAAGTGTTACGGTTAGAGTTAGGGTTAAGGTAAGTGTTAGGGTTAGGGTTAGGGTTAGGGTCAGGTTAAGGGTAAGGGTTAGGATTAGGGTTAGGGGTTAGGGTTAGGGTTAGGGTTAGGGTTAGGGTTAGGTTTAGGGTTAGGCTTAGGTTAAGGGTAAGGGTTAGGGTTAGGGTTAGGTTTAGGGTTAGGGTTAAGGTAAGGGATAGGGTTAGGGTTAGGGTTAGGGAAAAGTTTGAGGTAGGGTTAGGGTTAGGTTTAGGGTTAGGGTAAGTGTAAGGGTTTGGTTTAGGGTTAGGGTAAGGGTTAAGGTTGGGGTTAGGCTTAGGTTAGGGGTTATGGTAATTGTAAGTGTTAGGTTCAGTGTTAGGATAAGGATAAGGTTAAGGGTTACAGTTAGGGTTAGGGTTAGGGGTTAGGGTTAGGGTTAGGGTTAGGGGTTAGGGTTAGGGTTAGGTTAGGGTAAGGATTAGGGTTAGGGGTTAGAGTTAGTGTTAGGGTGAGGTTAAGGGTTAGGGTTAGGGTTAAGATAAGGGTTAGGGTCAGGGTTTGAGTTAGGGTTAGGGTAAGGGTTAGGGTGAGGGTTAGGGTTAGAGTTAGGGTGTTAGGGTTAGGGTTAGGGTTAGGTTTAGGGTAAGGGTTAGGTTTAGGGTAAGTGTAATGGTTAGGGTTAAGGTTAGGGTATGTGTAATTGTTAGGTTTATGGTTATGGTTAGGGTTAGGTTTAGAGTAAGGGTGAGGTTTAATGTAAGGGTAAGTTTTAGGGTTAGGATTAGGGTTAGGGTTAGGGTAAGGATTAGGGTTAGGGTTAGGGTTAGGTTTAGGGTTAGGGTTAGGTTTGTGTTAGGGTTAGGGTTAGGGTTAGGTTAAGGGTAAGTTTTAGGTTTAGGGTTAGTGTTAGGTTTAGGGTTAGCGTAATGGTAAGGGTTAGGGTTAGAGTTAGGGTTAGGATTAGGGTTAGGGTTAGGGTAAGGGTAAGGGTTACGGTTAGGGTTAGGTTTAGGGTTAGGTTTAGGGTTAGGTTAAGGGTTAGAGTTAGGGTTAGGGTTGGGGTTAGGTTAAGGGTAAGTGTTAGGGTTAAGGTTAGGGTTAGTATAAGGGTAAGGATTATGGTTAGGGTTAGGGTTAGGGGTTAGGGTTAAGGTTAGGGTTAGGATGAGGGGTTAGGGGAAGGTTTGGGGTTAGGGTTAGGGTTAGGGTTAGGGTTAGGGTTAGGTAAAATGTAAGGGTTAGGGTTAGGGTTAGCGTTAGGGTTAGGGTTAGGGTTTAGGTTTAGGGTTAGGGTTAGGGTTAGGTAAGGGTTAGGGTTAGGGGTTAGGGTTAATGTTAAGGTTGGGTTAAGGGTTAGGGTTAGTGTTAGGGTTAGGTTTAGGAAAAGGGTTATGGTTAGGGTTAGGATAGGGAAGGGTTAGTGTTAGGGTTAGTTTTAGGGTTAGGATAAGGGTTAGGGTTAGGGTTTTGGTTAGGGTTAGGGTAAGGGTTAGGGTTATGGTTAGTGTTAGGGTTAGGTTTAGGGTTAGGGTAAGGGTAAGGTTTAGGGTTCGGTTTAGGGTTAGGGTAAGGCTTAGGGTGAGGGATAGGGTTAGGGTAAGTGTAAGGGTTAGGGTTAGGGTTAGCGTTAGGATAAGGGTAAGTGTTAGGGTTAGGGTAAGGGTTAGGTTTACGGTTAGGGTTAGGTTTAGAGTTGGGTGTAAGGTTAATGTTAGGGTAAGGGTTAGGGTTAGCGTTAGGGTTAGGTTTAGGTATAGGTTTATGGTTAGGTTAGGGTTAGGTTTAGGGTTAGGGTAAGGGTATGTGTTAGGGTTAGGGTTACGGTTAGGGTTAGAGGTTACGGGTTAGGGTTAGGGTTAGGGTTAGGCTAAGGGTTAGGGTTACAGTTAGGGAAAGGATAAGGGTTAGGTTTAGGGTTAGAGTTAGGGTTAAGATTATGGTTACGGTTAGGATAAGGGTAAGGTTTAGGGTTAGGTTTAGGGTTAGGGTTAGGGTAAGGTTGAGGGGTAGGGTTAGGGTTAGGGTTAAGGCTAGGGTTAGAGTTAGGTTTAGGTTTAGGGTTAGGGTTAGGGTAAGGGTAAGTGTTAGGTTTAGGATTAGGGTTAGGGTTAGGGTAAGGGTTAGGGTTAGGGTTAGGGTTAGGTATAAGGTTGGGATTAGGGTAAGGGTAAGGGTTAGGGTTAGGGTTAGGGTTAGGGTTAGTGTTGGGGTTAAGGTTCGGGTTAGGTTAAGGGTTAGGCTAACTGTTAGAGTTAGGTTTAGGGCTAAGGTAAGGGTAAGGGTGAGGGTTAGGGTTAGGGTTAGGTTTAGGGTAAGCTTTAGGGTTAGGTTTAGGGTAAGTGTAAGGTTTAGGTTTAGGGTTAGTGTTAGGTTAAGGGTAAGGGTTAAGGTTAGGGAGAGGGTTAGGTTTAGGGTTAGGGTTAGGGTTAGGGTTTAGGTTTAGGGTTAGGGTTAGGTTTAGGTAAGGGTTAGGGTTAGGGGTTACTGTTAGTGTTAAGGTTGGGTTAACAGTTAGGGTTAGTGTTAGGGTTTGGTTTAGGATAAGGGTTATGGTTAGGGTTAGGATGAGGGTAAGTGTTAATGTTAGGGTTAGGGTTCGCGTTAGTGTAAGAGTTAGAGTTAGGTTAGGGTTAGGGGTTAGGATCAGGTTTACGGTTAGGGTTAGGTAAGGGTTAGAATTAGGGCTTAGGGTTAGTGTTAGGGGTAGGTTAAGGGTTACATTTAGGGTTATGGTTAGGGTTAGGATAAGGTTTAGGGTTAGGGTTAGGGTTAGGGTAAGAGTAAGTGTTAGTGTTAGGGTTAGGGTTAGGGTTAGGGTAAGGGTTAGGGTTAGGGTTAGGGTTAGGATTAGGTTTTGGGTTAAGGTTAGGTTTTGGGTTAGGGTAAGTGTAAGGGTTAGGTTTAGGGTTAGGATTATGGTTAGGGTAAGGGTAAGGGTTAGGTTTAGGTTAGTGTTAGGGTTAGGTTTAGGTTTAGTGTAAGGGTAAGGTTTAGGGTTAGGTTTAGGGTTAGGGTAAGGCTTAGGGTGAGGGTAGGGTTAAGGTAAGTGTAAGTGTTAGGGTTAGGGTTAGCATTAGGATAAGTGTAAGAGTTAGGGTTAGGGTTAGTGTAAGGGTTAGGGTTAGGGTTAGGGTTAGGTTAAGATTTGGGTGTAAGGTTAGGGTTAGGGTAAGGGTTAGGGTTAGCGTTAGGGTTAGGTTTAGGGATAGGTTTAGGGTTAGGTTAGGGTTAGGTTTTAGGTTAGGGGTTAGGAGTTAGGGTTAGGGTTACGGTAAGGGTTAGGGTTACGGTTAGGGAAAGGAGAAGGGTTAGGGTTAAGGTTAGGTTTAGGGTTAGAGTTAGGGTTAAGATTAGGGTTACGGTTAGGATAAGGGTAAGGGTTAGTGTTAGGTTTAGGGTTAGGGTTAGGGTAAGGGTGAGGGTTAGGGTTAGGGTTAAGGTTAGGGTTAGGGTTAGGTTTAGGGTTATTGTTAGGGTTAGGGTAAGGGTAAGGGTTAGGTTTAGGATTAGGTTAGGGGTTAGGGTTAGGGTATGGGTATGTGTTTGGGTTAGGGTTAGGGGTTAGTGGTTAGGGGTTAGGTTTAGGGTTAGAGTTAGGGAGAGGGTAAGGGTTAGTGTTAAGTTTAGGTAAAGGATAAGGGTTAGGGTTAAGGTAAGGTTTAGGGATAGTGATAGGTTTAAGATTAGGGTTACGGTTAGGATAAGGGTAAGGGTTAGGGTTAGGTTTAGGGTTAGGGTTAGGGTTAGGGTAAGGGTAAGGGTTAGGTTTAGGGTTAGGGTTGGGGTTAGGGTAAGGGTTAGGGTTAGGGTTAGGGTTAGGTTTAGAGTTAGAGTTAGGGATAGGGTAAGGGTAAGTGTTAGGTTTAGAGTTAGAGTTAGGGTTAGGGTAAGGGTAAGGGTTAGGGTTAGGGTTAGGGCTAGGGTAAGGGTTAGGGTTATTGTAAGGGTTAGGGATAGGGTTAGGCTTAGGGTAAGGGCAAGTGTTAGGGTTAAGGATAGGGATAGGGTTAGGATTAGGGTTAGGGTAAGGGTGAGGGTTAGCGATAGGTTAAGGTTTGGGTTCGGGTTACGGTTAGGGTTAGGGTTAGGGTTAAGTTTAGGGTTAGTGTTAGTTTTAGGGTTAGGGTTAATGTTAGGGTAAGAGTAAGAGTTAGGGTTAGGGTTAGGGTAAGGGATAGGGTTAGGGTTAGGGTTAGGTTTAGTGTTGGGGTAAAGGTTAGGGTTAGGGTAAGGGTTAAGGTTAGCGTTAGGGTTAGGTTAGGGTTAGGGTTAGGGTTAAGGTTAGGTTTAGGGTTAAGTTTAGGGTTAGGGTACGGGTAAGGTTTAGGTTTAGGGCTAGGGTTAGTTTTAGGGTTAGGGTTAGGGTTAGTGTAAGGGTAAGGGTTAGATTTATGGTTAGGGTTAGGTTTAGGTTTAGGGATAGGGTTAGGGTTAGGGTAAGGGTAAGTGTTAGGGTTAGGATTAGGCTAGGGTTAGGGTTAAGTTTAGGGTAAGTGTTAGGTTTAGGTTGGGTTAGGGTTTGGGTAACGGTAAGGGTTAGGGTTATGGTTAGGTTTAGGGTTAAGGTTAGTTTTAGGGTTAAGGTTAGGGTTAGGGTTAGTGTAAGGGTAAGGGTTATGCTTAAATTTAAGTTTAGGGTTAGGTTTAGGGTTAGGTTACTGTTAGGGTTAGGGTAACGATAAGGGTTAGGGTAAAGGTTAGGGTTAGGGTTATTGTTAGGGTTCGGGTTAGGGTTAGGGTAAGGGCTAGGGTTAGGGTTAGGGTTAGGGTAAGATTAGGATTCGGGTTAGGGTAAGGTTTAGGGTTAGGGTAAGGGTAAGGGTTAGGGTTAGGGTTAGGGTTACGGTTACGGTAAGGGTATGTGTTAGGGTTAGCGTTAGGGTTAGGGGTTAGAGTTAGGGTTAGGGTTAGGGTTAGGGTTAGGCTTAAGGTAAGGGTAAGGGTTAGGGTTAGGTTTAGGGTTAGGTTTAATGTTAGATTTAGGGTTAGGTTTAGGCTAAGGGTTAGGGTTAGGGTTAGGGTTAAGATTAGGGTTAGGTTAGGGTTAGGGGTCGGTTTAGGGTTAAGGTTAGGTTAAGGGTAAGGGTTAGGTTTAGGGTTCTAGTTAGGGTTAAGTTTAGGGTTAGGGTAAGGGTTAGGGTTAGGGTAAGGGTGAGTGTTAGGGTTAGGTTAAGTGTTACGGTTAGGATTAGGGTTAGGGTTAGGGTTAGGTTAAGGGTTAGGGTTAGGGTTAGGTTTAGGGTTGGGGTTAAGGTTAGGGTGAGAGTTAGGGTTAGGGTAAGTGATACGGTTAAAGTTAAGGGTTAAGGTAAGTGTTACGGTTAGGGTTAGGGTTACGGTTAGGGTTAGGTTAAGGTAAGGGTTAGGCTTAGGTTTAGGGTAAGTGTTAGGGTAAGGGTTAGTGTTAGGGTTTGAGGTTAAGGTTAGGTTTAGGGTTAGGTAAAGGGTAAGTGTTAGGGTTAGGTTTATGGTCAGGGTTGGGGTTAGGTTTAGGGTAAGGGTTAGGTTTTGGGTGAGGGTTAGGGTTACGGTTAGGGTAAGGGTAAGATTTAGGGTTAGGGTTAGGGTTAGGGTTAGGTAAAGGGTTAGGGTAAGGGTAAGGGTTAGGGTTAGGATTTGGGTTAGGATAAGGGTTAGGTTTAGTGTTAGGGTAAGGCTTAGGTTTAGGGTTAGGGTTAGGGTAGTGGTTAGGGTAAGGGTAAGTTTTAGGGTTAGGATTTGGGTTAGGGTAAGGGTTAGGGTAAGGGTTAGGGTAAGGGTTATGGTTAGGGTTAGGGTTAGGGTAAGGGTTAGGTTTAGGGTTAGGGTTAGGGTTAGGGTAAGGGTTAAGTTTAGGGTTAGGGTTCGTTTAATGTTGGGGTTAAGTTTAGGGTTAGTGTAAGGGTTAACCTTAACGTTAGGGTTATGTTTAGGGTTAGGTTAGGGTTAGGGTTAGGGTTATGGTAAGGGTATGTGTTAGGGTTAGGGTTAGGGTTAGGGTTAGGGGTTATGGTTAGGGTTAGGGATTGTGTTAGAGTAGGGTTAGGGTTAGGGTAGGGTTAGGGTTTGATGTTAGAGTTAGTGTTAGTGTTATGTTAAGAGTTAGGGTAAGGGTTAGGGTTAGGGTTAGGGTAAGGGTTAGTATTAGGCTTAGGGTTAGGGTTAGGTTATGTTTTAGGGTTAGGGTTAGGGTTAGGGTTAGTATAAGGGTTAGGGTTAGGGTAAGAGTAAGATTAAGGTTTAGTGTTAGGGTTAGTGTTAGAGGTTAGGGTTAGGGTTAGGGGTAGGATTAGGGTAAGGATATATGTTAGGGTAAGGGTTAGGGTTAGGGGTTAGAGTTAGGGTTAGGGATAGGGTTAGGCTTAGGGTAAGGTTTAGGGTTAGGTTTAGGGTTAGGGTTAGTTTTAGATTTAGGGTTAGGGTTAGGGTAAGGTTTAGGGTTAGGGTTAGGGTTAAGGTTAGGGTTAGGTTAGGGTTAAGGTTCGGTTTAGGGTTAGGGTTAGGGTAAGGGTAAGGGTTAGGGTTAGGGTTAAGTTTAGGGTTAGGGTTAGGGCTAGGGTAAGGGTGAGTGGGTTAGGTTAAGTGTTAGGGTTAGGATTAAGCTTAGAGTTAGGTTTAGGGTTAGTGTAAGGGTAAGGGTTAGGTTTAGAGTTAGGTTTAGGGTGAGGTTAAGGGTTAAGGTTGGGGGTTAGGGTTTGGGATAGGGTTAGATTAATGGTTACTTTTAGGGTTAGGTTTAGGGTTGGGGTTAAGGTTAGGGTGAGGGTTAGGGTAAGGTAAGTGTTAGGGTTCGAGTTAGGGTTAGGGTTAGGTAAAGGGTTAGGGTAAGGGTAAGGGTTAGGGTTAGGTTTAGGGTTAGGGTAAGGCTTAGGTTTAGGGTTAGGGTTAGGGTAGGGGTTAGGGTAAGGGTAAATTTTAGGGTTAGGATTTGGGTTAGGGCAAGGGTTAGGGTTAGGGTTAGGTTAAGGGTTAGGGTTAGGGTTAGGGTAAGGTTTAGGTTTAGGGTTAGGGTTCGTTTAGTGTTGCAGTTAAGTTAAGGGTTAGTGTAAGGGTTAACCTTAGCGTTAGGGTTAGTTTTAGGGTTAGGTTAGGGTTAGGGTTAGGGTTATGGTAAGGGTATGTGTTAGGGTCAGGGTTAGGGTTAGAGTTAGGGTTAGGGGTTATGGTTAGGGTTAGGGATTGTGTTAGAGTAGGGTTAGGGTTAGGGTAGGGTTAGGGTTAGGTGTTAGAGTTAGTGTTAGGGTTATGTTAAGATTTAGGGTAACGGTTAGGGTTAGGTTTAGGATAAGGTTTAGGGTTAGGGTTAGGGTAAGTGTTAGTATTAGGCTTAGGGTTAGGGTTACGGTATGTGTTAGGGTTAGGGTTAGGGTTAGAGTTAGTATAATGGTTAGGTTTAGGGTTAGGGTTAGGGTAAGGGTAAGGGTTAGGATTAAGTTTAGGGTTAGGGTTACGTTTAGGTTTAGGGTTAGGGTAAGGGTAAGGTTTAGGGTTAGTGTTAGGGTTAATGTAAGGGTAAGGGTTAGGTTTAGGGTTATGTTTAGGGTTAGGGTAAGGGTAAGGTTTAAGGTTAGGGTTAGGGTTAGGGTTTGGTTTAGTTTTAGGGTAATGGTAAGAGTTAGGGTTAGGGTTAGGCTTAGGGTAAGGTTTAGGGTTAGGGTTAGGGTTAGGTTAGGGGTTAGGGTAAGGGTAATTGTTAGGGTTAGGGTTAGGGTAGGACAAGGGTAAGGGTTAGGGTTAGGGTTACGGTTAGGGTGTAGGTTAGATTAAGGGTTAGGGTTAGGGGTTAGGGTTAGGGTTAGGGTTAGGGTCAGGGTTAGGGTTAGGGGTTAGGGTTAGGATTAGGGTTAGGGTAAGGGTTATGGTTAGGTTTATGGTTAGGGTCAGGGTAAGTGTTAGGGTTAGGGTTAGGGTTAGGGTTAGGGTAGGGTTAGGGTTAGTGTTAGGGTTAGGGTAAGGGTTAGGGTTAGGGTTATGGTTAGGTTAAGGGTAAGTGTTAGGGTTAGGGTTAGGGTTAGGGTAAATGTTAGGGTTAGGGTTAGGGTTAGGGTTAGGTTTAGAGTTAGGTTAGGGTTAGGGTTAGGGTTTAGGGTAAGAGTTAGGGTTATGGTTATGGTTAGGTTAAGGGTAAGTGTTAGGGTTAGGGTTAGGGTTAGGGTTAGGGTAAATGTTAGGGTTAGGGTTAGGGTTAGGGTTAGGTTTAGAGTTAGGGTAGGGATAGGGTTAGGGTTTAGGGTAATGGTTGGTGTTAGGGTTAGGTTCAGGGCTGGGCTTAAGTTTAGTGTTAGGTTTAGGAAAGGGTAAGTGTTAGGGTTAGGGTTAGGGTTAGTGTAAGGGTAAGGGTTAGGGTTAGGATTAGGGAAGGGTTAGGGTCAAGGTTAGGGTAAGTGTTAGGTTTAGTGCTAGGTTTTGGGTAAGGGTAAGGGTTAGCGTTAGGTTTAGGGTTAGGGTTAGGGGTTAGGGTAAGGGTTAGGATTAGGTTTAGGGTTAGGTTAAGGGTTAGGGTTAGGGGTACGGTTAGGTTAAGGGTTAGGGTTAGGGTAGGGGTTAGGGTAAGTGTAAGTATTAGGGTTAGCGTTAGGGTTAGGATAAGGGTAAGGGTTAGGGTTAGGGTTAGAGTTAGGGGTTAGGGTTAGGGTTAGGTTTAGGGTTAGGTGTTAGGGTTAGGGATAGGGTTAGGGTTAGGTTTAGGGTTAGAGTTAGGGGTTAAAGTTAGTGTTAGGGAAAGGTTAAGGGTTAGGGATAGGGTTAGGGTTAGGTTTAAGATAAGGGTTAGGGTTAGTGTTAGGGTTAGCGTAAGGGTTAGGGTTAGGGTTTGGGTTAGGGTAAATGTTAGGGTTAGGGTTAGGGTTAGGGTAAGGGTTAGGGTAGGGTTAGGGTTAGGGTAAGGGTAAGGGTTAGGATTAAGTTTAGGGTTAGGGTTAGGTTTAGGGTTAGGATTAGGTTTAGGGTAAGGGTAAAGATTAGGGTTAGGATTAGGGTTAGGGTTACTGTAAGGGTAAGTGTTAGGGTTAGGGTTAGGGTTAGGGTTAGGGTTAGGGTTAGGGTTAGATTTAGGGTCTGGCTTAGGTTTAGGGTTAGGTTAAGGGTTAGGTAAGGGTTAGGGTTAGTGTTAGGGTAAGGGTATGTGTTAGTGTCAGGGTTAGGGTTAGGTTAGGGTTAGCGTTAGGGTAAGGGTAAGGGTTAGGATTAGGGTTAGGGTTAAAGTAAGGGTAAGGGTTAGGGTTAAGGTTAGGGTTAGGTTTAGGGTAAGAGTTAGGGTTAGGTTTAGGGTAAAGGTAAGTTTTAGGGTTATGGTTAGGGTTAGGTTTAGGTTAAGGATAAGGATTAGGGTTAGGGTTAGGATTAGCTTTAGGTTAAGGTTTAGGGTTAGGTTTAGCGTAAGGGTAAGAGTAAGATTTAGGTTTAGGGTTAGGGTTAGGGTAAGGGTAAGGGTTAGGGTTAGGGTTAGGTTTCGGGGAGGTTTAGGGTTAGGGTAAGGGTAAGGTTTAGGGTTAGGGTTAGGGTTAGGTTTATAGTTAGGGTTAGGGTTAGGTTAAGGGTAAAGGTTAGGGTGAGGGTTAGGTTTATGTTTAGGGTCAGGGTAAGTGTTAGGGTTAGGGTTATGGTTAGGTTTAGGGTAAGGGTTGGGGTTTGGGTTAGGGTTCGGGTAAGGGGTAGGGTTAGGGTTATGGTTAGGTGAAGGGGAAGTTTTAGGCTTAGGGTTAGAGTTATGATTAGGGTAAGGGTTAGGGTTAGGTTTAGGGTTAGGGTTAATTTTAGGGTTAGGGGTATGGTTAGGGTAAGGGTAAGTGTTAGGGTTAGGATTAGGGTTAGGGTTAGGGTAAGGGTTAGGATTAGGGTTACGGCTACGGTTAGTGTAACGTATGTGTTAGGGTTAGGGTTAGGGTTAGGGTTAGGTTTTGCGTTTGGGTTAGGGGTTAGGGTGAGGGTTAGGATTAGGGTTATGGTTTGGTTTAGGGTAAGGGTTTGGGTTAGGGGTTTGGGTTAGTGTTAGTGTTGGTTAAGGGTTAGGGTTAGCGTTAGGGTTAGGGTTAGGATAAGGGTTAGAGTTAGGGTTAGGTTAAGGGTTAGGGTTAGGGTTAGGGTAAGTGTTCGGGTTAGGGTTAGGGTTATGGTTAGGTTAAGGGTAAGTGTTAGGGTTAGGGTAAGAGTTAGGGTTAGGGTTAAGGTTAGGGTTCGGGTTAGTGTAAGGGTAAGGGTTAGGGTTAAGGTTAGTGTTAGGGTTAGGTTTAGGGTTAGGGTTAGGGTAATGTAAGGGTTAATGTTAGGATTAGAGTTAGGTTTAGGGTAAGGGTTAGGGTTAGGGTAAGGGTAAGGGTTAGGGTTAGTGTTAGGGTTAGGGTACGGGTAAGGGTTAGGGTTAGGGTTAGGTTTAGGGTAAGGTTAAGTGTTAGTGTTAGGTTTAGGTTTAGGGTTAGGGTTAGGGTAAGGGTAAGGGTTAGGGTTAAGTTTAGGGTTAAGGTTAGGTTTAGGGTTAGGGTTAGGTTTAGGGTAAGGGTAAGGTTTAGGTATAGGATTAGGGTTAGGGTTCGGGTAAGGGTTCGGGTTAGGGTTAGGGTTAGGTTTAGGGTTAGGGTTAGGGTTAGGGTAACTTTAAGTGTTAGGGTTAGGGTTAGGGTTAGGTTTAGTGTTGGAGTTAAGGTTTGGGTTAGGGTAAGGTTTAGGTTTAGGGTTAGGTTTAGGGTTAGGTTTAGCGTTAGGGTTAGTTTTAGGTTTAAGATAAGGATAAGGGTTAGGGTTAGGTTTAGGGTTAGGTTTAGCTTAAGGGTTGGGGTTAGGTTGAGGCTAAGAGTAAGGCTTAGGTTAGTGTTAGGGATAGGGTTAGGTTAAGGATAAGGGTTAGGGTTAGGTTTAGGAATAGTTTTAGTGTAAGGGTTAGGGTTAGGTTGAGTGTAATGGCAAGGGTAAGGTTTAGGGTTAGGGTTAGGGTAAGGATTAGGTTTAGGGTTAGATTTAGGGTAAGAGTAAGTTTTAAGGTTAGGGTTAGGCTTAGGGTTAAGTTTAGGGTTAGGGTTAGGGTAAGAATTAGGTTTAGGGTTAGGTTAAGGTTATTGTTAGGGTTAGGTTTAGGGTTAGGGTTAGAGGAAGGGTAAGGGTTAGGGTTAGGAATAGGGTTAGGGTTAGGGTTAGCTTTAGGGTTAGGGTTAGGGTAAGGGTAAGGGTAAGGATAGGGTTAGGTTTAGGGTTAAGGATAGGGTTAGTGTAAGGGTAAGGGTAAGGGTTAGGTTTAGTGTAAGGTTTAGAGTTAGTTTTAGGGTTAGGGTAAAGGTAAGGGTTAGGGTTAGGTTTAGGGTAAGGGTAAGGTTTAAGGTTAGGGTTAGGGTTAGGGTCAAGTTTAGGGTTAGGGTTAGGGTTAGGGTAAGATTTAGGGTTAGGGTTAGGTTACGGTTATGGTTAGGGTTAGGTTTAGGGTTAGGGTTAGGGGAAGGGGAACGGTTAGGGTTAGGTTTAGGGTAAGGGTAAGGTTTAAGGTTAGGGTTAGGGTTTGGGTAAGGATTGGGGTTAGGGTTAGGGTTAGGGTAAGGTTTAGGGTTAGGATTAGGGTTAGCATTAAGGTTAGGGTTAGGGCTAGGTAAGGGTAAGGGTTAGGGTTAGGGTTAGGGGTTACGATTAGGGTTAGGTTTAGGTTTTGGGTTAGGGTAAGGGTAAGTGTTAGTGTTAGGAATAGGGTTAGGGTTAGCGTTAGCTTTAGGGTTAGGGTTAGGGTTAGGGTAAGGGTAAGGGTAAGGAATAGGGTTAGGTTTAGGGTTAAGGATAGGGTTAGTGTAAGGTTAAGGGTAAGGGTTAGGTTTAGTGTTAGGTTTATGGTTAGTTTTAGGGTTAGGGTAAAGATAAGGGTTAGGGTTAGGGTTAGGATAAGGATTAGAGTTAGGGTTAGGGTTAGGGTTAGGGTTAGGGTATGGGTTAGGGTAAGGGTAAGTGTCAGGGTTAGTGTTAGGGTTAGGATAAGGGTAAGGATTAGGGTTAGGGTTAGAGTTAGGGTTAGCGGTTAGGGTTAGGTTTAGGGTTAGAATTAGGGTTAAGGGTTAGGTTTAGGGTTAGTGTTACGGTTAGGATTAGGATTAGGGTTAGTTTTAGGTTTCGGGTTAGGGTTAGGGTAAGGGTAAGGGTTAGGCTTAGGATTAGGGTTAGGGTTAGGGTAAGGGTAATGGTTAGGGTTAGGTTTAGGGTTAGCGTTAGGGTAAGGTTAAGGTTTAGGTTTAGAGTTAGGGGTTTGGGTTAGTGTTATGGTTGGTTAAGGGTTAGGGTTAGGGTTAGGGTTAGGATAAGGGTTAGGGTTAGAGTTAGGGTTAGGGTAGTAGTTAATGTTAGGTTTAGGGTTAGGGTTAGGGTTAGGGTTAGGGAAAGGTTTAGGGTTACTGTTAGGGTTAGGTTTAGGGTTAGGGATAGGCATTAGGGTGAGGGTAAGGGTGAGGGTTAGTGTTAGGGATAGGGTAAGGGTTAGGGTAAGGGGTTGGGTTAGTGTTAGGGTTGGTTAAGGGTTAGGGTTAGGGTTAGGGTTAAGATAAGGGTTAGGGTTTGGGTTAGGGTTAGGGTTAGGGTTCTGGTAAGTGTTAGCGTTAGGGTTAGGGTTAGGGTTAGGGTAAAGGTTAAGGTTAGGGTTAGGGTTAGGGCAAGGGTAAGGGTTAGGGATAGGGTTAGGGTTAGAGGTTAGGGTTAGTGTTAGGGTTGGTTAAGGGTTAGGGTTTAGGGTTAGGGTTAGGTTAAGTGTAAGGTTTAGGGTTATGGTTAGGATTAGGTTTAGGGTTAGGTTTAGGGTAAGGGTAAGGTTAAGGTTTAGGTTTAGTTTTAGGGATAGGGTTAGGGTAAGGGTAAGGGTTAGGGTTAGGGTGAGGGTAAGGTTTAGGGTTAGGGTTAGGGTAAGGGTAGGGTTAGAGTTAGGGTTAGGGTTAGAGTTAGCGTTAGGGTTAGGTTAAGGGTAAGGGTTAGGGTGAGGGTTAGGGTTAGGGTTAGGGTCAGGGTAAGGGTTAAGGTTAGGGGTTAGGGTTAGGTTAGGATAAGGGTTAGGGTTAGTGTTAGGGTTAGAGTAAGGGTTAGGGTTAGGGTTAGGGTTAGTGTAAGGGTTTTGGTTTCGGGTTACTGTTAGGTTAAGGGTAATTGTTACGGTTAGGGTTAGAGTTAGGGTTAGGGTAAGGGTTAGGGTTAGGGTTAGTTTTAGGGTTAGGGTTAGGGTAAGGGTAAGGGTTAGGGTTAGGCTTAGGGTAAGGGTTAGGGTTAGGATTAGGTTTAAGGTTAGTTTTAGGGTTCGGGTTACGGTTAGGTTTAGGGTTAGGGTAAGGGTAAGGTTTAGGGTTAGTGTTAGGGTTAATGTAAGGGTAAGGGATAGGTTTAGGGTTATGTTTAGGGTTAGGGAAAGGGTAAGGTTTAGGTTAGTGTTAGGGTTAGGGTTTGGTTTAGTTTTAGGGTAATGGTAAGAGTTAGGGTTAGGGTTAGGTTTAGGGTAAGGGTTAGGGTTAGGGTTAGGGTTAGGTTAGGGGTTAGGGTAAGGGTAATTGTTAGGGTTAGGGTTAGGGTAGGATAAGGGTAAGGGTTAGGGTTGGGGTTAGGGTTAGGGTGTAGGGTTAGATTAAGGGTTAGGGTTAGGGTTAGGGGTTAGGGTTAGGGTTAGTTTAGGGTAAGGGTTAGGGTTAGGGGTTAAGGTTAGGATTAGGGTTAGGGTAAGGGTTAGGGTTAGGTTGAGGGTTAGGTGTAGGGTTAGGGTTTGGTAAGGGTAAGGTTTAGGTTTAGGGTTGGGTTTAGGTTTAGTTTAGGGGTTAAGGTTAGGGTTAGGATAAGAGTTAGGGTTAGGGTTAGGTTTAGGGTTAGGTTTAGGGTTAGGTTAGGGTTAGGGTTAGGGTTAGGGTTAGGGTAAGGGTATGTGTTAGGGTTAGGGTTAGGGTAGCTTTAGCGTTAGGTAAGGGTAAGGGTTAGTTTTAGGGTTACGGTTAGGGTTAAAGTAAGGGTAAGGGTTAGGGTTAGGGTTAGGGTTATGGTAAGGATTAGAGTTAGGGTTAGGGTTAGGTTTAGGATTAGGTTTAGGGTTAGGGTAAGGGTTAGGGTTAGGGTTAGGGTTAGGGTTAATGTTAGGGTTAGGGTAAGGGTTAGGGTTAGGGTAAGGGTAAGGGTTAGGGTTAGGGTTAGGGTTAATGTTAGGGTTAGGGGATAGTGTTAGGGTTAGGGGTAGGGTAAGGGTTAGGGTTAGGGTTAGGGTTAGGTTAGGGTTAGGGTTTTGGCTCAGGAAAGGGTTAGGGTTAGGGTTAGGTTTGGGGTTAAGGTTAGGGTTAGTGTTAGGATAAGAGTAAGGTTTAGGGTTTGGGTTAGGGTTATGGTTAGGTTTAGGGTTAGGGTATGGGTTAGAGTTAGGGTTAGGGTTAGGTTTAGGATTAGGGTTGGGGTTAGGGTAAGGGTAAGGTTTAGTGTTAAGGTTAGGGTTAGGGGTAGGGTTAGGGTTAGTGTAAGGTTTAGGGATAGGGTTAGGGTTAGGGTCACGGTAAGAGTAAGGGTTAGGGTTAGGTTTAGGGTTAGGGTTAGGGTTAGGGAAAGTGTAAGGGTTAGTGTTAGGTTTAGGATTAGGGTTAGGGTAAGGGTAGGGTTAGGGTTAGTGTTAGGTTTAGGGTTATGGTTAGGGTAAGGGTAAGGGTTAGGTTTAGGGTGAGGTTTAGGTTTAGTGTTGGGGTTAAGATTAGGGTTAGGGTAAGGGTTAGGGTTAGGATTAGGTTAGGTTTAGGTTGAGGTTAGGGTTGGGGTTAGGGTTTACTTAAGGGTATGTATTAGGGTTAGGGTTAGGATTAGGGTTAAGTTTTGCGTTAGAGTAAGGGTAAGGGTTAGGTTTAGGTTTAGGGTTAAGGTAAGTGTAAGGGTTAGGGTTAGGGTTAGGGTTAATGTAAGGGTAAGGGTTAGGGTTAGGGTTAGTGTTAGGTTAGGGTTAGGGTTAATGTTAGGGTTAAGTTAGGGTTAGGGTTAGGGTTAATGTTAGGGTTAGGGGATATGATTAGGGTTAGGGTTAGGGTTAGGGTAAATGTAAGGTTTAGGGTTAAGTTTAGGTTTAGGGGTAGGGTTAGGGTTAGGGGATAGGGTTAGGGTTAGGGTTAGAGTTAATGTTAGGGTTAGTGTTAGGGTTAGGGTGAGGGTTAATGTTAGGGTTAGGGTATATGGTTAGGGTTAGGGTAAGGGTTAGGGTTAGTGTTAGTGTTAGGTTAGGGTTTTGACTCAGGAAAGGGTTAGGGTTAGGGATAGGGTTGGGGTTAAGGTTAGGGTTAGGGTTAGGATAAGAGTAAGGTTTAGGGTTGGGGTTAGGGTTAGGGTTAGGGTTAGGTTTAGGGTTAGGGTAAGGGTTAGAGTTAGGGTTAGGGTTAGGTTTAGGATTAGGGTTAGGGTTAGGGTAAGGGTAAGGGTTAGTGTTAAGGTTAGGGTTAGGGGTAGGGTTAGGGTTAGGGTAAGGGTAAGGGTTAACGTTAGGTTTAGGGTTGGGGTTAGGGTTAGGGTTAGGGTTAAGGTTAGGTTAAGGTAAGGGTTAGGGTTAGGGTTAGGGTTAGGATTAGGGTCAGGGTAAGGGTTACGGTTAGGGGTTAAGGTTAGGGTTAGAGTAAGGGTTAGGGTTAATGTTAGGGTTAGGGTTAGTGTAAGGGTTAGGTTTAGGTTTAGGTTTAGGGTTAGGTTAAGGGTTAGGGTTCGGGTTAGGGTTAGGTTAAGGGTAAGTCTGAAGGTTAGGGTAAGGGTTAGGGTTAGTTTTAGATTTAGGATTAGGGTTAGGGTTAGGGTAAGGGTTAGGGATAGGGTTAGGTTTAGGGTTAGGGTTAGGGTTAGGATAAGGGTAATGGTTAGGGTTACGGTTAGGGTTAGGGTTAGGAGTTAGGGTTAGGGTTAGGATTAGCGTTAGGGGTTAGTGTTAGGGTTAGGGTTAGGGTTAGGATTAGGGTAAGGGTTAGGGTTAGGGTTAGCGTTAGGGTAAGGGTAAGGGTTAGGATTAGGGTTACGGTTAAGGTTAGGGTAAGGGTTAGGGTTAGGGTAAGTTTTAGGGTAAGGGTAGGGTTAGGTTTAGGTTAAGGGTAAGTTTTAGGGTTAGGGTTAGGGTTAGGGTTAGGTTAGGGTTAGGGTTAGGGTTAGGGTTAGGGTTAGGGTAAGTGTTAGGGTTAGATTTAGGGTAAGGGTAAGGGTAAGGTTTAGGGTTAGGGTTAGGGATAGGGTTAAGGTAAGGGTAAGGGTTAGGGTTATGGTTAGGTTTAGGGTTAGGTGTAGAGTTAGGGTGAGGGTAAGGTTTAGGGTTAGGGTTAGGGTAAGGGTTAGGGTTAGGGTTAGGGTTAGAGTTAGGGTTAGGGTTAGGTTAAGGGTAAGGGTTAGGGTGAAGGTTAGGGTTAGGGTTAGGGTCAGGGTAGGGGTTAACGTTAGCGGTTAGGGTTAGGGTTACTACAAGTGTTACGTTTAGGGTTAGAGTTAGGTTTAGGGTAAGGGTAAGGGTTAGGGTTAGGGTTAGGTTTAGGGTTAGGGTTAGGGTAAGGGTAAGCGTTAGTGTTAGGTTTAGGGTTAGGGATAGGGTAAGGGTAGGGTTAGAGTTAGGGTTAGGGTTAGAGTTAGTGTTAGGTTTAGGTTAAGGGTAAGGATTAGGGTGAGGGTTAGGGTTAGGGTAAGGATCAGGGTAAGGGTTAAGGTTAGGGGTTAGGGTTAGGGTTAGGATAAGGGTTAGGGTTAGTGTTAGGGTTAGAGTAAGGGTTAGGTTTAAGGTTAGGGTTAGTGTAAGGGTTTTGGTTAGGGTTACTGTTAGGTTAAGGGTAAGTGTTACGGTTAGGGTTAGAGTTAGGTTTAGGGTAAGGGTAAGGGTTAGGGTTTGGGTTAGTTTTAGGGTTAGGGTTAGGGTAAGGGTAAGGGTTAGGGTTAGGCTTAGGGTAAGGGTTAGGGTTAGGATTAGGGTTAAGGTTAAGGTTAGGGTTAGGGTTACGGATAGGTTTAGGTTTAGGGTAAGGGTAAGGTTTAGGGTTAGTGTTGGGGTTAATGTAAGGGTAAGGGTTAGGTTTAGGGTTATGTTTAGGGATAGGGTAAGGGTAAGGTTCAAAGTTAGGGTTCGGGTTAGGGTTTGGTTTAGTTTTAGGGTAATGGTAAGAGTTATGGTTAGGGTTAGGTTTAGGGTAAGGGTTAGGGTTAGGGTTAGGGTTAGGTTAGGGGTTAGGGTAAGTGTAATTGTTAGGGTTAGGGTTAGGGTAGGACAAGGGTAAGGGTTAGGGTTAGGGTTAGGGTTAGTGTAAGTGTTACGGTTAGGGATAGAGTTAGGTTTAGGGTAAGAGTAAGGGTTAGGGTTAGGGTTAGGTTTAGGGTTAGGGTTAGGGTAAGGGTAAGGGTTAGGGTTAGGTTTAGGGTAAGGGTTAGGGTTAGGGTTAGGGTTAGGGTTAGATTTAGGGTTAGAGTAGGGTTAAGGTTAGGGTTAGGGTTAGGGTTAGGGTTACGGTTAGGTTTAGGGTTAGGGTAAGGGTAAGGGTTAGGGTTAGGGTTAGGTTTAATGTAAGGGTAAGGGTTAGGTTTAGGTTTAGGGTTAGGGTTAGGGTAAGGGTAAGGGTTAAGGTTAGGGTTAGGGTTAGGGTTTGGTTTAGGGTTAGGGTAATGGTAAGAGTTAGGGTTAGGGTTAGGTTTAAGGTACGGGTTAGGGTTAGGGTTAGGGTTACGTTAGGGGTTAGGGTAAGGGTAATTGTTAGGGTTAGGGTTACTGTTAGGACAAGGGTAAGGGTTAGGGTTAGGGATAGGGTTAGGGTGTTGGGTTAGAGTAAGGATTAGGGTTAGGGGTTAGGGTTAGGGTTAGGGTAACTGTTAGGGTTAGGGTTAGGGTTAGGGTTAGAGTTATGGTTAGGGTTAGGTTAAGGGTAAGGGTTAGGGTGAGGGTTAGGGTTAGGGTTAGGGTCAGGGTAAGGGATAAGGTTTGGGGTTAGGGTTAGGGTTAGTGTAAGTGTTAAGTTTAGGGTTAGAGTTAGGTTTAGGGTAAGGGTAAGGGTTAGAGTTAGGGTTAGTTTTAGGGTTAGGGTTAGGGTAAGGGTAAGGGTTAGGGTTAGGTTTAGGGTAAGGTTTAGGGTTAGGGTTAGGGTTAGGTTTAGGGTTAGGGTTAATGTTAAGGTTAGGGTTAGGGTTAGGGTTACAGTTAGGTTTAGGGTTAGGGTAAGGGTAAGGGTTAGGGTTAGGGTTCGCATTAAGGTTAGGGTTAGGGTTAGGGTAAGGGTTAGGGTTAGGGTTAGGGTTAGGGGTTACGGTTAGGGTTATGTTTATTTTTTGGGTTAGGGTAAGGGTAAGGGTTAGGGTTAGGGATAGGGTTAGGGTTAGCGTTAGTTTTAGGGTTAGGGTTAGGGTAAGGGTAAGGTTTAGGGTTAGGGTTAGGGTTAAGTATAGGGTTAGTGTTAGGGTAAGGGTAAGGGTTAGGTTTAGGGTTAGGGTTAGGGTTAGGTTTAGGGTTAGGGTAAGGGTTAGAGTTAGGGTTAGGGTTAGGGTAAGGGTAAGGGTTAGGGTTAGGGTTAGGGTTAGGGTTAATGTTAGGGTTAGGGGATAGTGTTAGGGTTTGGGTTAGGGTAAGGGTTAGGGTTAGGGTAAGGCTTAGGGTTAGTGTTAGTGTTAGGTTAGGGTTAGGGTTTTGGCTCAGGAAAGGGTTAGGGTTAGGGTTAGGGTTGGGGTTAAGGTTAGGGTTACGGTTAGTATAAGAGTAAGGTTTAGGGTTGGGGTTAGGGTTAGGGTTAGGTTTAGGGTTAGGGTAAGGGTTAGAGTTAGGGTTATGTTTAGGATTAGGGTTAGGGTTAGGGTAAGGGTAAGGGTTAGTGGTAAGGTTAGGGTTACGGGCAGGGTTAGGGTTAGGGTAAGGTTTAGGGATAGGGTTATTGTTAGGGTAGGATTTAGGGTAGGTTTAAGGTTAGGGTTAGGGTTAGGGTTAGGGTAAGTGTAAGGGTTATGTTTAAGGTTACGATTAGGGTTAGGTTTAGGTATAGAGTTAGGGTTAGGGTAAGGGTAAAGGTTACTGTTAGGTTTAAGGTTAGGTTTAGGGTAAGGGTAGGGTTAGGGTTAGTGTTAATTTAGTGTTAGGGTTAGGGTAAGGGTAAGGGTTAGGTTTAAGGTAGGTTTAGGTTTAGTGTTGGGGTTAAGGTTAGGGTTAGGGTAAGGGTTAGGGTTAGGATTAGGTTAGGTTTAGGTTGAGGTTAGGGTTGGGGTTAGGATTTACTTAAGGGTATGTGTTAGGTTTAGGGTTAGGTTTAGGGTTAAGTTTAGCGTTAGAGTAAGGGTAAGGGTTAGGTTTATGGTTAGGGTTAAGGTAAGTGTAAGGGTTAGGGTTAGGGTTAGGGTTAATGTAAGGGTAAGGGTTAGGGTTAGGGTTAGTGTTAGGTTAGGGTTAGGGTTAATGTTAGGGTTAAGGTTAGGGTTAGGGTTAGGGTTAATGTTAGGGTTAGGGGATATGGTTAGAGTTAGGGTTAGGGTTAGGGTAAGGGTAAGGTTTAGGGTTAAGGTTAGGTTTAGGGGTAGGGTTAGGGTTAGGGGATAGGGTTAGGGTTAGGGTTAGGGTTAATGTTAGGGTTAGTGTTAGGGTTAGGGTGAGGGTTAATGTTAGGGTTAGGGGATATGGTTAGGGTTAGGGTTAGGGTAAGGGTAAGGGTTAGGGTTAGGGTTGGGGTTAGGGTTAATGTTAGGGTTAGGGGATAGTGTTAGGGTTATGGTTAGGGTAAGGGTTAGGGTTAGGGTAAGGGTTAGGGTTAGTGTTAGTGTTAGGTTAGGGTTAGGGTTTTGGCTCAGGAAAGGGTTAGGGTTAGGGTTAGGGTTGGGGTTAAGGTTAGGGTTAGGGTTAGGATAAGAGTAAGGTTTAGGTTTGGGGTTAGGGTTAGTGTTAGGTTTAGGGTTAGGGTAAGGGTTAGAGTTAGGGTTAGGGTTAGGTTTAGGATTAGGGTTAGTGTTGGGGTAAGGGTAAGGGTTAGTGTTAAGGTTAGGGTTAGGGGTAGGGTTAGGGTTAGGGTAAGGGTAAGGTTTAGGTTTAAGGTTAGGTTTAGGGGTAGGGTTAGGGTTAGGGGATAGGGTTAGGGTTAGGGTTAGGGTTAATATTAGGGTTAGTGTTAGGGTTAGGGTGAGGGTTAATGTTAGGGTTAGGGGATATGGTTAGGGTTAGGGTTAGGGTAAGGGTAAGGGTTAGGGTTAGGGTTAGGGTTAGGGTTAATGTTAGGGTTAGGGGATAGTGTTAGGGTTATGGTTAGGGTAAGGGTTAGGGTTAGGGTAAGGGTTAGGGTTAGTGTTAGTGTTAGGTTAGGGTTAGGGTTTTGGCTCAGGAAAGGGTTAGGGTTAGGGTTAGGGTTGGGGTTAAGGTTAGGGTTAGGGTTAGGATAAGAGTAAGGTTTAGGTTTGGGGTTAGGGTTAGTGTTAGGTTTAGGGTTAGGGTAAGGGTTAGAGTTAGGGTTAGGGTTAGGTTTAGGATTAGGGTTAGTGTTGGGGTAAGGGTAAGGGTTAGTGTTAAGGTTAGGGTTAGGGGTAGGGTTAGGATTAGGGTAAGGGTAAGGGTTAACGTTACGTTTAGGGTTGGGGTTAGGGTTAGGGTTGGGGTTAAGGTTAGGTTAAGGGTAAGGGTTAGGGTTAGGGTTAGGGTTAGGATTAGGGTTAGGGTTAGGGTAAGGGTAAGGGTTAGGGTTATAGTTAGGGTTAGGGTTAGGGTAAGGGTTAGGGTTAGGGGTTAGTGTTAGTGTTAGGGTTAGGTTAAGGGTTAGGGATAGGGTTAGGGTTAGGTTTAGTATTAGGGTTAGGGAAATGGTAAGGGTGAGTGTTAGGGTTAGGTTTAAGGTTAGGGTTAGGGTTAGGGTTAAGGTTGAGGTTAGGGTTAGGGTTAGAGTAAGGTTTAGGGTTAGGGTTAGGGTAAGGGTTAGGGTTAGGGTTAGGGTTTGGGTTAGAGTTATGGTTAGGGTTAGGGTAAGGGTAAAGTTTAGGTTTAGGGTTATGGTTAGGGTTAGGGTTAGGGGTTAGTGTTAGTGTTAGGGTTAGGTTAAGGGTTAGGGTTAGGGTTAGTGTTAGGATAAAGGTTAGGGTTAGGGTTAGGGTAAAGGAAAGTGTTAGTGTTAGGGATAGGTTTAGCGTTAGGGTAACGGTAAGGGTTAGTGTTAGTGTTAGGGTTAGATTTCGGGTTGGGGTTAAGGTTAGGGTTAGGGTTATGGTAAGGGTAAGGTTTAGGGTTAGGGTTAGGGTTAGGGTAAGAGTTAGGGTTAGGTTTAGGGTTAGGGTTAGGGTTAGGGTAAGAGTAAGTGTTAGGGCTAGGGTAAGCGTTAGGGTAAGGGTTAAGGTTGAAGTTAGGGTTAGGGTTAGGGTAAGGGTTAGGGTTAGGGTTAAGGTTGAGGTTAGGGTTAAGGTTAGGGTTAGGGTAGAGGTTAGGGTTAGATTTAGAGTTAGGGTAAGGGTAAGGTTAAGGGGTAGGGTTAGGTTTAAGGTTAAGGTTGAGGTTAGGGTTAGGGTTAGAGTAAGGTTTAGGGTTAGGATAAGGGTTAGGGTTAGGGTTAGGGTTAGGGTTAGGATAAGGGTTAGGGTTACAGTTAGGGTTAGGGTTAGGTTTAGGGTAAGGGTTAGGGTTAGGGTTAGTGTTAGGTTTAGTGCTGGGCTTAACTTTAGGGTCAGTGTAAGGGTTAGGGTTAGGCTTAGGGTTAGGTTTAGGGTTAAGGTTAGGGTTAGGGTTAGGGTTAGGGTTAGGTTTAGTGCTGGGCTTAAGTTTAGCTTTAGTGTAAGGGTTAGTGTAAGGGTTAGGGTTAGGGTTTAGGGTTAGGTTTAGGGTTACCGTTAGGGTTAGGGTTAGGGTTATGGTAAGGATATGTGTTAGGGTTAGTGTTAGGGTTAGGGTTAGCGTAAGGGTAAGGGTAAGGGTAAGGGTTATGTTTAAGGTTAGGTTTAGGGTAAGGATAAGGTTTAGGGTTAGGGTTAGGGTTAGGGTTAGTGTTAGGGATAGGTTTAGGGTTAGGGTAAGGGTAAGGGTTACGGTTAGGGTTAAGGTTAGGGTTAGGGTTAGGTTTAGGGTTAGGGGTTACATTTAGTGTTAGGGGTGAGGGTTATGGTTAGGGTTAGGTTTAGGGTTAGGGTTAGGGTTAGAGTAAGGGAAAGTGTTAGGGTTAGGGTTAGGTTTAGCGTTAAGGTAAGGGTAAGGGTTAGGGATAGGGTTAGGGGTAGGTTTAGGATTTGGGTTAAATTTAGGGTTAGGGTTAGTGTAACGGTAAAGGTTAGGGTTAGGGTTAGGTTTAGGGTAAGAGTTAGGGTTAGGGTTAAGGTTAGGGTTAGGGTTAGGGTAAGGGTAAGGGTTAGGGTTATACTTAGATTTAGGGTTAGGGTAACGGTAAGGGTTAGGGTTCGGGTTAGGGTAAGAGTTACGGTTAGGGTTAGCATTAGGGTTACGGTTAGGGTAAGGGTAAGGGTTAGGTTTAGGGTTAGGATTAGGGTTAGGGTTAGGGTAAGGGTAAGGGTTAGGGTTATAGTTAGGGTTAGGGTTAGGGTTAGGGTTAGGTTTAGGGTTAGGGTAAGGGAAAGTGTTAGGGTTAGGGTTATGTTTAGCATTAGGGTTAGGATAAGTGTTAGGGTTAGGGTTAGGGTTAGGGTTAGGGTTAGGGAAATGGTAAGGGTGAATGTTAGGGTTAGGTTTAAGGTTAGGGTTTGGGTTAGGTTTAGGGTTAGGGTAAGGGAAAGTGTTAGGGTTAGGGTTATGTTTAGCGTTAGGGTAAGGCTAAGGGTTACGGTTAGGGTTAGTGTTAGGGTTAGGTTAAGGGTTAGGGATAGGGTTAGGGTTAGGTTTAGTATTAGGGTTTGGGAAATGGTAAGGGTGAGTGTTAGGGTTAGGTTTAAGGTTAGGGTTAGGGTTAAGGTTGAGGTTAGGGTTAGGGTTAGAGTAAGGTTTAGGGTTAGGGTTAGGGTAAGGGTTAGGGTTAGGGTTAGGGTTTGGGTTAGAGTTACGGTTAGGGTTAGGGTAAGGGTAAAGTTTAGGTTTAGGGTTATGGTTAGGGTTAGGGTAAGGGTTAGGGTTAGGGGTTAGGGTTAGTGTTAGGGTTACGTTAAGGGTTAGGGTTAGGGTTAGTGTTAGGATAAAGGTTAGGGTTAGGGTTAGGGTAAGGGAAAGTGTTAGTGTTAGGGATGGGTTTAGCGTTAGGGTAACGGTAAGGGTTAGTGTTAGTGTTAGGTTTAGGTTTAGGGTTGGGGTTAAGTTTAGGGTTAGGGTTATGGTAAGGGTAAGGTTTAGGGTTAGGCTTAGGGTTAGGGTAAGAGTTAGGGTTAGGGTTAGGGTTAGGGTTAGGGTTAGGGTAAGAGTAAGGGTTAGGGCTAGGGTAAGCGTTAGGGTTAGGGTTAAGGTTGAGGTTAGGGTTAAGGTTAGGGTTAGGGTAGAGGTTAGGGTTAGATTTAGAGTTAGGGTAAGGGTAAGGTTAAGGGGTAGGGTTAGGTTTAAGGTTAAGGTTGAGGTTAGGGTTAGGGTTAGAGTAAGGTTTAGGGTTAGGATAAGGGTTAGGGTTAGGGTTAGGGTTAGGGTTAGGATAAGGGTTAGGGTTACAGTTAGGGTTAGGGTTAGGTTTAGGGTAAGGGATAGGGTTAGGATTAGTGTTAGGTTTAGTGCTGGGCTTAAGTTTAGGGTCAGTGTAAGGGTTAGGGTTAGGCTTAGGGTTAGGTTTAGGGTTAAGGTTAGGGTTAGGGTTAGGTTTAGTGCTGGGCTTAAGTTTAGGTTTAGTGTAAGGGTTAGTGTAAGGGTTAGGGTTAGGGTTTAGGGTTAGGTTTAGGGTTACCGTTAGGGTTAGGGTTAGGGTTATGGTAAGGATATGTGTTAGGGTTAGTGTTAGGGTTAGGGTTAGCGTAAGGGTAAGGGTAAGGGTAAGGGTTATGTTTAAGGTTAGGTTTAGGGTAAGGATAAGGTTTAGGGTTAGGGTTAGGGTTAGGGTTAGTGTTAGGGATAGGTTTAGGGTTAGGGTAAGGGTAAGGGTTACGGTTAGGGTTAAGGTTAGGGTTAGGGTTAGGTTTAGGGTTAGGGGTTACATTTAGGGTTAGGGGTGAGGGTTATGGTTAGGGTTAGGTTTAGGGTTAGGGTTAGGGTTAGAGTAAGGGAAAGTGTTAGGGTTAGGGTTAGGTTTAGCGTTAAGGTAAGGGTAAGGGTTAGGGATAGGGTTAGGGGTAGGTTTAGGATTTGGGTTAAATTTAGGGTTAGGGTTAGTGTAACGGTAAAGGTTAGGGTTAGGGTTAGGTTTAGGGTAAGAGTTAGGGTTAGGGTTAAGGTTAGGGTTAGGGTTAGGGTAAGGGTAAGGGTTAGGGTTATACTTAGATTTAGGGTTAGGGTAACGGTAAGGGTTAGGGTTAGGGTTAGGGTAAGAGTTACGGTTAGGGTTAGCATTAGGGTTACGGTTAGGGTAAGGGTAAGGGTTAGGTTTAGGGTTAGGATTAGGGTTAGGGTTAGGGTAAGGGTAAGGGTTAGGGTTATAGTTAGGGTTAGGGTTAGGGTAAGGGTTAGGGTTAGGGGTTAGTGTTAGTGTTAGGGTTAGGTTAAGGGTTAGGGTTAGGGTTAGGTTTAGGGTTAGGGTAAGGGAAAGTGTTAGGGTTAGGGTTAGGGTTAGCATTAGGGTTAGGATAAGTGTTAGGGTTAGGGTTAGGGTTAGGGTTAGGGAAATGGTAAGGGTGAGTGTTAGGGTTAGGTTTAAGTTTAGGGTTTGGGTTAGGTTTAGGGTTAGGGTAAGGGAAAGTGTTAGGGTTAGGGTTATGTTTAGCGTTAGGGTAAGGCTAAGGGTTAGAGTTAGGGTTAGTGTTAGGGTTAGGTTAAGGGTTAGGGATAGGGTTAGGGTTAGGTTTAGTATTAGGGTTTGGGAAATGGTAAGGGTGAGTGTTAGGGTTAGGTTTAAGGTTAGGGTTAGGGTTAAGGTTGAGGTTAGGGTTAGGGTTAGAGTAAGGTTTAGGGTTAGGGTTAGGGTAAGGGTTAGGGTTAGGGTTAGGGTTTGGGTTAGAGTTACGGTTAGGGTTAGGGTAAGGGTAAAGTTTAGGTTTAGGGTTATGGTTAGGGTTAGGGTAAGGGTTAGGGTTAGGGGTTAGGGTTAGTGTTAGGGTTACGTTAAGGGTTAGGGTTAGGGTTAGTGTTAGGATAAAGGTTAGGGTTAGGGTTAGGGTAAGGGAAAGTGTTAGTGTTAGGGATGGGTTTAGCGTTAGGGTAACGGTAAGGGTTAGTGTTAGTGTTAGGGTTAGGTTTAGGGTTGGGGTTAAGTTTAGGGTTAGGGTTATGGTAAGGGTAAGGTTTAGGGTTAGGCTTAGGGTTAGGGTAAGAGTTAGGGTTAGGGTTAGGGTTAGGGTTAGGGTAAGAGTAAGGGTTAGGGCTAGGGTAAGCGTTAGGGTTAGGGTAAGGGTTAGGGTAAGGGTTAAGGTTGATGTTAGGGTTAGGGTTAGGGTAAGGGTTAGGGTTAGGGTTAAGGTTGAGGTTAGGGTTACGGTTAGGGTTAGGGTACAGGTTAGGGTTAGATTTAGAGTTAGGGTAAGGGTAAGGTTAAGGGGTAGGGTTAGGTTTAGGGTTAAGGTTGAGGTTAGGGTTAGGGTTAGAGTAAGGTTTAGGGTTAGGATAAGGGTTAGGGTTAGGGGTAGGGTTACGGATAGAGTTAGAGTTAGGGTTAGAGTAAGGGTAAGGGTTAGGGTTATAGTTAGGGTTAGGGTCAGTGTAAGGTTATTGTTAGGGGTTAGTGTTAGTGTTAGGGTTAGGTTAAGGATTAGGGTTAGGGTTAGGGTTTAGTTTAGGGTAAGGGTAAGGGTTAGGTTTAGTGTTAGGGTTAAGTGTTAGGATTACGGTTAGTGATAGGGTTAGGTTACAGTTAGGGTGAGGGTAAGGATAAGGTTTAGGGTTAGGGTTAGGTTAAGTGTAAGGGTAAGGGTTAGGGTTAGGGTAAGCGTTAGGGTTAGAGTAAGGGTTACGGTAAGGGTTAGGGTTAGGGTTAGTGTTAGGCTTAAGATTGAGGTTAGTCTTAGATTTAGGGTAAGGGTTAGGGTTAGGGTTAAGCTTGAGCTTAGGGTTAGGGAACAGGTTAGGGTTAGGTTTAGGGTTAGGGTAAGGCTAAGGGGTAGGGTTAGGGTTAGGGTTAAGATTGAGGTTAGGGTTAGGGTTAGAGTAAGGTTTAGGGTTAGGGTAAGGGTTAGGGTTAGGGTTAGGGTTAGAGTTAGGGTTAGGGTTAGGGTAAGGGTAGGGGTTAGGGTTATAGTTAGGGTTAGGGTTAGGGTAAGGGTTGGGTTTAGGGGTTAGTGTTAGTGTTAGGGTTAGTTTAAGTGTTAGGGTTAGGGTTAGGGTTAGGATAAGGGTTAGGGTTATAGTTAGGGTTAGGGTTAGGGTTAGGGTAAGGGTTAGGGTTAGGGTTAGGGTTAGGTTTAGTGCTCGGCTTAAGTTTAGGGTCAGTGTAAGGGTTAGGATTAGGGTTAGTGTTAGGGTTAAGTTTAGGGTTAAGGTTAGGGTTAGGGTTTTGTTTAGGGTTAGGGTTAGGGTTAGGTTTAGTGCTGGGCTTAAGTTTAGGGTTAGGGTTAGGGTTAGGGTTAGGGTTAGGGTTACCGTTAGGGTTAGGGTTAGGGTTATGGTAAGGATATGTGTTAGGGTTAGTGTTAGGGTTAGGGTTAGCGTAAGGGTAAGGGAAAGGGTAAGGGTTATGTTTAAGGTTAGGTTTAGGGTAAGGGTAAGGTTTAGGGTTAGGGTTAGGGTTAGGGTTAGTGTTAGGGATAGGTTTAGGGTTAGGGTAAGTGTAAGGGTTAGGGTTAGGGTTAAGGTTAGGGTTAGGGTTAGGTTTAGGGTTAGGGGTTACATTTAGGGTTAGGGGTGAGGGTTATGGTTAGGGTTAGGGTTAGGGTTAGGGTTAGGTTTAGAGTAAGTGAAAGTGTTAGGGTTAGGGTTAGGGTTAGCTTTAAGGTAAGGGTAAGGGTTAGGGATAGGGTTAGGGGTAGGTTTAGGATTTGGGTTAAGTTTAGGGTTAGGGTTAGTGTAACGGTAAAGGTTAGGGTTAGGGTTAGGTTTAGGGTAAGATTTAGGGTTAGGGTTAGGGTTAGGGTTAGGGTAGGGGTAAGGGTTACGGTTTTACTTAGGGTTAGGGTTAGGGTAACGGTAAGGGTTAGGGTTAGGGTTAGGGTTAGGGTAAGAATTACGGTTAGGGTTAGCATTAAGGTTACGGTTAGGGTAAGGGTAAGGGTTAGGTTTAGGTTTAGGATTAGGGTTAGGGTTAGGGTAAGGGTAAGGGTTAGGGTTATAGTTAGGGTTAGGGTTAGGGTAAGGGTTAGGGTTAGGGGTTAGTGTTAGTGTTAGGGTTAGGTTAAGGGTTAGGGTTAGGGTTAGGTTTAGGGTTAGGGTAAGGGAAAGTGTTAGGGTTAGGGTTATGTTTAGCGTTAGGGTAAGGCTAAGGCTTAGGGTTAGGGTTAGGGTTAGGTTTAGGATTTGGGTTAAGGTTAGGGTTAGGTTTAGGTTAACGTTAAGCGTTAGGGTTAGGGTTAGGTTTAGGTTAAGAGTTGGGGTTAGGGTTAGGGTTAGGGTTAGGGTAAGGGTAAGGGTTAGGGTTATAGTTAGGGTTAGGGTCATTGTAAGGTTATTGTTAGGGGTTAGTGTTAGTGTTAGGGTTAGGTTAAGGATTAGGGTTAGGGTTAGGGTTTAGTTTAGGGTAAGGGTAAGGGTAAGGGTTACGTTTAGTGTTAGGGTTAAGTGTTAGCATTAGGGTTAGTGTTAGGGTTAGGTTACAGTTAGGGTCAGGGTAAGGGTAAGGTTTAGGGTTAGGGTTAGGTTTAGTGTAAGGGTAAGGGTTAGGGTTAGGGTAAGCGTTAGGGTTAGAGTAAGGGTTAGGGTAAGCGTTAGGGTTAGGGTTAGTGTTAGGCTTAAGATTGAGGTTAGTCTTAGATTTAGGGTAAGGGTTAGGGTTAGGGTTAAGGTTGAGCTTAGGGTTAGGGTACAGGTTAGGGTTAGGTTTAGGGTTAGGGTAAGGCTAAGGGGTAGGGTTAGGGTTAGGGTTAGAGTTAGCGTTAGGGATAGGGTAAGGGTAGGGGTTAGGGTTATAGTTAGGGTTAGGGTTAGGGTAAGGTTTAGGGTTAGGGGTTAGTGTTAGTGTTAGGGTTAGGTTAAGGGTTAGGGTTAGGGTTAGGGTTAGGGTTAGGATAAGGGTTAGGGTTATAGTTAGGGTTAGGGTTAGGGTTAGGGTAAGGGTTAGGGTTAGGGTTAGTGTTAGGTTTAGTGCTGGGCTTAAGTTTAGGGTCAGTGTAAGGGTTAGGCTTAGGCTTAGGGTTAGGTTTAGGGTTAAGGTTAGGGTTAGGGTTAGGGTTAGGGTTAGGTTTAGTGCTGGGCTTAAGTTTAGGTTTAGTGTAAGGGTTAGTGTAAGGGTTAGGGTTAGGGTTTAGGGTTAGGTTTAGGGTTACCGTTAGGGTTAGGGTTAGGGTTATGGTAAGGATATGTGTTAGGGTTAGTGTTAGGGTTAGGGTTAGCGTAAGGGTAAGGGTAAGGGTAAGGGTTATGTTTAAGGTTAGGTTTAGGGTAAGGATAAGGTTTAGGGTTAGGGTTAGGGTTAGGGTTAGTGTTAGGGATAGGTTTAGGGTTAGGGTAAGGGTAAGGGTTACGGTTAGGGTTAAGGTTAGGTTTAGGGTTAGGTTTAGGGTTAGGGGTTACATTTAGGGTTAGGGGTGAGGGTTATGGTTAGGGTTAGGTTTAGGGTTAGGGTTAGGGTTAGAGTAAGGGAAAGTGTTAGGGTTAGGGTTAGGTTTAGCATTAAGGTAAGGGTAAGGGTTAGGGATAGGGTTAGGGGTAGGTTTAGGATTTGGGTTAAGTTTAGGGTTAGGGTTAGTGTAACGGTAAAGGTTAGGGTTAGGGTTAGGTTTAGGGTAAGAGTTAGGGTTAGGGTTAAGGTTAGGGTTAGGGTTAGGGTAAGGGTAAGGGTTAGGGTTATACTTAGATTTAGGGTTAGGGTAACGGTAAGGGTTAGGGTTAGGGTTAGGGTAAGAGTTACGGTTAGGGTTAGCATTAGGGTTACGGTTAGGGTAAGGGTAAGGGTTAGGTTTAGGGTTAGGATTAGGGTTAGGGTTAGGGTAAGGGTAAGGGATAGGGTTATAGTTAGGGTTAGGGTTAGGGTAAGGGTTAGGGTTAGGGGTTAGTGTTAGTGTTAGGGTTAGGTTAAGGGTTAGGGTTAGGGTTAGGTTTAGGGTTAGGGTAAGGGAAAGTGTTAGGGTTAGGGTTAGGGTTAGGGTTAGGGTTAGGATAAGTGTTAGGGTTAGGGTTAGGGTTAGGGTTAGGGTTAGGGAAATGGTAAGGGTGAGTGTTAGGGTTAGGTTTAAGGTTAGGGTTTGGGTTAGGTTTAGGGTTAGGGTAAGGGAAAGTGTTAGGGTTAGGGTTATGTTTAGCGTTAGGGTAAGGCTAAGGGTTAGGGTTAGGGTTAGTGTTAGGGTTAGGTTAAGGGTTAGGGATAGGGTTAGGGTTAGGTTTAGTATTAGGGTTTGGGAAATGGTAAGGGTGAGTGTTAGGGTTAAGTTTAAGGTTAGGGTTAGGGTTAAGGTTGAGGTTAGGGTTAGGGTTAGAGTAAGGTTTAGGGTTAGGGTTAGGGTAAGGGTTAGGGTTAGGGTTAGGGTTTGGGTTAGAGTTACGGTTAGGGTTAGGGTAAGGGTAAAGTTTAGGTTTAGGGTTATGGTTAGGGTTAGGGTAAGGGTTAGGGTTAGGGGTTAGGGTTAGTGTTAGGGTTACGTTAAGGGTTAGGGTTAGGGTTAGTGTTAGGATAAAGGTTAGGGTTAGGGTTAGGGTAAGGGAAAGTGTTAGTGTTAGGGATGGGTTTAGCGTTAGGGTAACGGTAAGGGTTAGTGTTAGTGTTAGGGTTAGGTTTAGGGTTGGGGTTAAGTTTAGGGTTAGGGTTATGGTAAGGGTAAGGTTTAGGGTTAGGCTTAGGGTTAGGGTAAGAGTTAGGGTTAGGGTTAGGGTTAGGGTTAGGGTTAGGGTAAGAGTAAGGGTTAGGGCTAGGGTAAGCGTTAGGGTTAGGGTAAGGGTTAGGGTAAGGGTTAAGGTTGATGTTAGGGTTAGGGTTAGGGTAAGGGTTAGGGTTAGGGTTAAGGTTGAGGTTAGGGTTACGGTTAGGGTTAGGGTACAGGTTAGGGTTAGATTTAGAGTTAGGGTAAGGGTAAGGTTAAGGGGTAGGGTTAGGTTTAGGGTTAAGGGTGAGGTTAGGGTTAGGGTTAGAGTAAGGTTTAGGGTTAGGATAAGGGTTAGGGTTAGGGGTAGGGTTACGGATAGAGTTAGAGTTAGGGTTAGAGTAAGGGTAAGGGTTAGGGTTATAGTTAGGGTTAGGGTCAGTGTAAGGTTATTGTTAGGGGTTAGTGTTAGTGTTAGGGTTAGGTTAAGGATTAGGGTTAGGGTTAGGGTTTAGTTTAGGGAAAGGGTAAGGTTTAGGTTTAGTGTTAGGGTTAAGTGTTAGGATTACGGTTAGTGTTAGGGTTAGGTTACAGTTAGGGTGAGGGTAAGGGTAAGGTTTAGGGTTAGGGTTAGGTTTAGTGTAAGGGTAAGGGTTAGGGTTGGGGTAAGCGTTAGGGTTAGAGTAAGGGTTACGGTAAGGGTTAGGGTTAGGGTTAGTGTTAGGCTTAAGATTGAGGTTAGTCTTAGATTTAGGGTAAGGGTTAGGGTTAGGGTTAAGGTTGAGCTTAGGGTTAGGGAACAGGTTAGGGTTAGGTTTAGGGTTAGGGTAAGGCTAAGGGGTAGGGTTAGGGTTAGGGTTAAGGTTGAGGTTAGGGTTAGGGTTAGAGTAAGGTTTAGGGTTAGGGTAAGGGTTAGGGTTAGGGTTAGGGTTAGAGTTAGGGTTAGGGTTAGGGTAAGGGTAGGGGTTAGGGTTATAGTTAGGGTTAGGGTTAGGGTAAGGGTTGGGGTTAGGGGTTAGTGTTAGTGTTAGGGTTAGTTTAAGTGTTAGGGTTAGGGTTAGGTTTAGGATAAGGGTTAGGGTTATAGTTAGGGTTAGGGTTAGGGTTAGGGTAAGGGTTAGGGTTAGGGTTAGGGTTAGGTTTAGTGCTGGGCTTAAGTTTAGGGTCAGTGTAAGGGTTAGGATTAGGGTTAGTGTTAGGGTTAGGTTTAGGGTTAAGGTTAGGGTTAGGGTTTTGTTTAGGGTTAGGGTTAGGGTTAGGTTTAGTGCTGGGCTTAAGTTTAGGGTTAGTGTAAGGGTTAGTGTAAGGGTTAGGGTTAGGGTTTAGGGTTAGGTTTAGGGTTACCGTTAGGGTTAGGGTTAGGGTTATGGTAAGGATGTGTGTTAGGGTTAGTGTTAGGGTTAGGGTTAGCGTAAGGGTAAGGGTAAGGGTAAGGGTTATGTTTAAGGTTAGGTTTAGGGTAAGGGTAAGGTTTAGGGTTAGGGTTAGGGTTAGGGTTAGTGTTAGGGATAGGTTTAGGGTTAGGGTAAGGGTAAGGGTTAGGGTTAGGGTTAAGGTTAGGGTTAGGGTTAGGTTTAGGGTTAGGGGTTACATTTAGGGTTAGGGGTGAGGGTTATGGTTAGGGTTAGGGTTAGGGTTAGGGTTAGGTTTAGAGTAAGTGAAAGTGTTAGGGTTAGGGTTAGGGTTAGCGTTAAGGTAAGGGTAAGGGTTAGGGATAGGCTTAGGGGTAGGTTTAGGATTTGGGTTAAGTTTAGGGTTAGGGTTAGTGTAACGGTAAAGGTTAGGGTTAGGGTTAGGTTTAGGGTAAGAGTTAGGGTTAGGGTTAGGGTTAGGGTTAGGGTAAGGGTAAGGGTTACGGTTTTACTTAGGGTTAGGGTTAGGGTAACGGTAAGGGTTAGGATTAGGGTTAGGGTTAGGGTAAGGGTAAGGGTTAGGGTTATAGTTAGGGTTAGGGTTAGGGTAAGGGTTAGGGTTAGGGGTTAGTGTTAGTGTTAGGGTTAGGTTAAGGGTTAGGGTTAGGGTTAGGTTTAGGGTTAGGGTAAGGGAAAGTGTTAGGGTTAGGGTTATGTTTAGCGTTAGGGTAAGGCTAAGGGTTAGGGTTAGGGTTAGGGTTAGGGTTAGGATAAGTGTTAGGGTTACGGTTAGGGTAAGGGAAAGTGTTAGGGTTAGGGTTATGTTTAGCGTTAGGGTAAGGCTAAGGGTTAGGGTTAGGGTTAGGGTTAGGTTTAGGATTTGGGTTAAGGTTAGGGTTAGGTTTAGGTTAACGTTAAGCGTTAGGGTTAGGGTTAGGTTTAGGTTAAGAGTTGGGGTTAGGGTTAGGGTTAGGGTAAGGGTAAGGGTTAGGGTTATAGTTAGGGTTATGGTCAGTGTAAGGTTATTGTTAGGGGTTAGTGTTAGTGTTAGGGTTAGGTTAAGGATTAGGGTTAGGGTTAGGGTTTAGTTTAGGGTAAGGGTAAGGGTAAGGGTTACGTTTAGTGTTAGGGTTAAGTGTTAGCATTAGGGTTAGTGTTAGGGTTAGGTTACAGTTAGGGTGAGGGTAAGGGTAAGGTTTAGGGTTAGGGTTAGGTTTAGTGTAAGGGTAAGGGTTAGGGTTAGGGTAAGCGTTAGGGTTAGAGTAAGGGTTAGGGTAAGGGTTAGGGTTAGGGTTAGTGTTAGGCTTAAGATTGAGGTTAGTCTTAGATTTAGGGTAAGGGTTAGGGTTAGGGTTAAGGTTGAGCTTAGGGTTAGGTTACAGGTTAGGGTTAGGTTTAGGGTTAGGGTAAGGCTAAGGGGTAGGGTTAGGGTTAGGGTAAAGGTTGAAGTTGGGGTTAGGGTAAGAGTAAGGTTTAGGGTTAGGGTAAGGGTTAGGGTTAGGGTTAGGGTTAGGGTTAGAGTTAGCGTTAGGGATAGGGTAAGGGTAGGGGTTAGGGTTATAGTTAGGGTTAGGGTTAGGGTAAGGTTTAGGGTTAGGGGTTAGTGTTAGTGTTAGGTTTAGGTTAAGGGTTAGGGTTAGGGTTAGGGTTAGGGTTAGGATAAGGGTTAGGGTTATAGTTAGGGTTAGGGTTAGTCTTAGGGTAAGGGTTAGGGTTAGGGTTAGTGTTAGGTTTAGTGCTGGGCTTAAGTTTAGGGTCAGTGTAAGGGTTAGGGTTAGGCTTAGGGTTAGGTTTAGGGTTAAGGTTAGGGTTAGGGTTAGGGTTAGGGTTAGGTTTAGTGCTGGGCTTAAGTTTAGGTTTAGTGTAAGGGTTAGTGTAAGGGTTAAGGTTAGGGTTTAGGGTTAGGTTTAGGGTTACCGTTAGGGTTAGGGTTAGGGTTATGGTAAGGATATGTGTTAGGGTTAGTGTTAGGGTTAGGGTTAGCATAAGGGTAAGGGTAAGGGTAAGGGTTATGTTTAAGGTTAGGTTTAGGGTAAGGGTAAGGTTTAGGGTTAGGGTTAGGGTTAGTGTTAGGGATAGGTTTAGGGTTAGGGTAAGGGTAAGGGTTACGGTTAGGGTTAAGGTTAGGGTTAGGGTTAGGTTTAGGGTTAGGGGTTACATTTAGGGTTAGGGGTGAGGGTTATGGTTAGGGTTAGGTTTAGGGTTAGGGTTAGGGTTAGAGTAAGGGAAAGTGTTAGGGTTAGGGTTAGGATTAGCGTTAAGGTAAGGGTAAGGGTTAGGGATAGGGTTAGGGGTAGGTTTAGGATTTGGGTTAAGTTTAGGGTTAGGGTTAGTGTAACGGTAAAGGTTAGGGTTAGGGTTCGGTTTAGGGTAAGAGTTAGGGTTAGGGTTAGGGTTAGGGTTAGGGTAAGGGTAAGGGTTAGGGTTATACTTAGAGTTAGGGTTAGGGTAACGGTAAGGGTTAGGGTTAGGGTTAGGGTAAGAGTTACGGTTAGGGTTAGCATTAGGGTTACGGTTAGGGTAAGGGTAAGGGTTAGGTTTAGGGTTAGGATTAGGGTTAGGGTTAGGGTAAGGGTAAGGGTTAGGGTTATAGTTAGGGTTAGGGTTAGGGTAAGGGTTAGGGTTAGGGGTTAGTGTTAGTGTTAGGGTTAGGTTAAGGGTTAGGGTTAGGGTTAGGTTTAGGGTTAGGGTAAGGGAAAGTGTTAGGGTTAGGGTTATGTTTAGTGTTAGGGTAAGGCTAAGGGTTAGGGTTAGGGTTAGGATAAGTGTTAGGGTTAGGGTTAGGGTTAGGTTTAGGGTTAGGGAAATGGTAAGGGTGAGTGTTAGGGTTAGGTTTAAGGTTAGGGTTAGGGTTAGGTTTAGGGTTAGGGTAAGGGAAAGTGTTAGGGTTAGGGTTATGTTTAGCGTTAGGGTAAGGCTAAGGGTTAGGGTTAGGGTTAGTGTTAGGGTTAGGTTAAGGGTTAGGGATAGGGTTAGGGTTAGGTTTAGTATTAGGGTTAGGGAAATGGTAAGGGTGAGTGTTAGGGTTAGGTTTAAGGTTAGGGTTAGGGTTAGGGTTAGGGTTAAGGTTGAGGTTAGGGTTAGGGTTAGAGTAAGGTTTAGGGTTAGTGTTAGGGTTAGGATAAGGGTTAGGGTTATAGTTAGGGTTAGGGTTAGGGTTAGGGTAAGGGTTAGGGTTAGGGTTAGGGTTAGGTTTAGTGCTGGGCTTAAGTTTAGGGTCAGTGTAAGGGTTAGGATTAGGGTTAGTGTTAGGGTTAGGTTTAGGGTTAAGGTTAGGGTTAGGGTTAGGTTTAGGGTTAGGGTTAGGGTTAGGTTTAGTGCTGGGCTTAAGTTTAGGGTTAGTTTAAGGGTTAGTGTAAGGGTTAGGGTTAGGGTTTAGGGTTAGGTTTAGGGTTACCATTAGGGTTAGGGTTAGGGTTATGGTAAGGATATGTGTTAGGGTTAGTGTTAGGGTTAGGGTTAGCGTAAGGGTAAGGGTAAGGGTAATGGTTATGTTTAAGGTTAGGGTTAGGGTTAGTGTTAGGGATAGGTTTAGGGTTAGGGTAAGGGTAAGGGTTAGGGTTAGGGTTAAGGTTAGGGTTAGGGTTAGGTTTAGGGTTAGGGGTTACATTTAGGGTTAGGGGTGAGGGTTATGGTTAGAGTTAGGGTTAGGGTTAGGGTTAGGTTTAGAGTAAGTGAAAGTGTTAGGGTTAGGGTTAGGGTTAGCGTTAAGGTAAGGGTAAGGGTTAGGGATAGGCTTAGGGGTAGGTTTAGGATTTGGGTTAAGTTTAGGGTTAGGGTTAGTGTAACGGTAAAGGTTAGGGTTAGGGTTAGGTTTAGGGTAAGAGTTAGGGTTAGGGTTAGGGTTAGGGTTAGGGTTAGGGTAAGGGTAAGGGTTACGGTTTTACTTAGGGTTAGGGTTAGGGTAACGGTAAGGGTTAGGGTTAGGGTAAGAATTACGGTTAGGGTTAGCATTAGGGTTACGGTTAGGGTAAGGGTAAGGGTTAGGTTTAGGGTTAGGATTAGGGTTAGGGTTAGGGTAAGGGTAAGGGTTAGGGTTATAGTTAGGGTTAGGGTTAGGGTAAGGGTTAGGGTTAAGCGTTAGTGTTAGTGTTAGGGTTAGGTTAAGGTTTAGGTTTAGGGTTAGGGTAAGGGAAAGTGTTAGGGTTAGGGTTATGTTTAGCGTTAGGGTAAGGCTAAGGGTTAGGGTTAGGGTTAGTGTTAGGGTTAGGTTAAGGGTTAGGGATAGGGTTAGGGTTAGGTTTAGTATTAGGGTTAGGGAAATGGTAAGGGTGAGTGTTAGGGTTAGGTTTAAAGTTAGGGTTAGGGTTAGGGTTAGGGTTAAGTTTGAGGTTAGGGTTAGGGTTAGAGTAAGGTTTAGGGTTAGGGTTAGGGTAAGGGTTAGGGTTAGGGTTACAGTTTGGGTTAGAGTTACGGTTAGGGTTAGGGTAAGGGTAAAGTTTAGGTTTAGGGTTATGGTTAGGGTTAGGGTAAGGGTTAGGGTTAGGGGTTAGGGTTAGTGTTAGGGTTAGGTTAAGGGTTAGGGTTAGGGTTATTGTTAGGATAAAGGTTAGGGTTAGGGTTAGGGTAAGGGAAAGTGTTAGTGTTAGGGATAGGTTTAGCGTTAGGGTAACGGTAAGGGTTAGTGTTAGTGTTAGGGTTAGGTTTAGGGTTGGGGTTAAGTTTAGGGTTAGGGTTATGGTAAGGGTAAGGTTTAGCGTTAGGCTTAGGGTTAGGGTAAGAGTTAGGGTTAGGTTTAGGGTTAGGGTTAGGGTTAGTGTAAGAGTAAGGGTTAGGGCTAGGGTAAGGGTAAGGGTTAGGGTTAGGGTAAGGGTTAGGGATACGGTTAGGGTTAGGGTAAGGTTTAGGGTTAGGTTTAGGGTTAAGGTTAGGGTTAGGGTATTGGTTAGGGATAGGGTTAGGTTTAGGGTAAGGGTAAGTTTAGGGTTAGGGTTAGGGTTACGGTTTTGGTTAGGGTTTGGGTAAGTGTTAGGGAAAGGGTTAGGGTTAGAGTTAGGTTTAGGGTTGGGGTTTAGGTAATGTTAGGGTTAGGGTCATTGTAATGATTAGGGATAGGGTTAGGTTTAGGGTAAGCGTTAGGTTTAGGGTTAGGGTTAGGTTTAGGCTAAGGGTAAGGGTTAGGGTTTGGGTTGGGGTTATGGGGTAGGGTTAGCGTTAGGTTTAGGGTTAGGGTTAGATTATGGGTAAGGGTTAGGGTTAGGGTTAGGTTTAGGGTTAGGCTTAGGGTAAGGGTTAGGTTTAGGGTTAAGTTTTTCATTAGGGTTAGGGTTAGGTTAAGGGTTAGGGTTAGGGTTAGGGTTAGGGTTAGAGTTAGGGTTTGGGTTTGGGTAAGGGTAATGGTTAGGGTTAGGTTTAGGGTTAGGATAAGAGTTAGGGTTAGGGTTAGGGTTAGTGTAAGCGTAAGTGTTAGGGTTAGGGTTAGGGTTTGGTATAGGGTAAGGGTTAGGGTTAGGATTAGGGTTAGGTTCAGGGTTGGGGTTAAGGTTAGGGTTAGGGTGAGGGTAAGGGTAAGGGTTATGGTTAGGGTTAGGGTTAAGGTTAGGGTTAGGGTTCGGTTTAGGGTTAGGATTAGGGTAAGGGTAAGGGTTAGTGTTAGGTTTAGGGATAGGTTTAGGGTTGGGGTTAAGGTTAGGTTTGGGGTTAGGTTAAGGGTAAGCATTAGCGTTAGGGTTAGGGTTAGGGTTAGGGTAGGGTTAGGGTTAGGGTTAGATTTAGGGTTAAAGTAAGGGTTAGGGTTAGGGTTATTGTAAGCGTAAGTGTTAGGGTTAGGGTTAGGATTAGGGTAAAGTTTAGGGATAGGGTTAGGGTTAGGGTAAGGGTAAGTGTTAGACTTAGGGGTAGGGTTAGGGTTTGGGTAAGTGTTAGGGAAAGGGTTAGGGTTAGGTTAGGTTTAGGGTTGGGGTTCAGGTTAGGGTTAGGGTTAGGGTAAGTGTAAGTGTTAGGGTTAGGGTTAGGGTTAGGGTTAGGGTAAGTGTTAGGGTAGGGTTAGGGTTAGGGTTAGGTTAAGGGTTGAGGTTAAGGTTAAGGTTAGTGTTAGGGTAAGGGTAAGGGGTAGGGTTAGGTTAAGCGTTAGGGTTAGGGTAATGGTTAGGGTTATGATAAGGATAAGGGTAAGCGTTAGGGTTAGGTAAGGGTTAGGGTTAGGGTAAGGGTAAGGGTTAGGGTTAGGGTTAGGGTTAGGGTTAGGGGTTAGGGTTAGGGTAAGGGTAAGATTTAGGGTTATTAGGGTTAGGGTTAAGGTTAGGGTTAGGGTAAGGTTAAGTGTTAGGGTTAGGGTTAGGGTTAGGGGAAGGGTTAGGGTTAGGGTTAGGGTTAGGGTTAGGGTTAGGGTAAGGGTTAGTTAGTGTTAGGGTTAGGGTTAGGGTAAGGGTTAGGGATAGGGTTAGGGTTAGGGTAAGGGTTAGGGTTAGGGTTAGGGTTAAGGTTAGGGTTAGGGTATTGGTTAGGGATAGGGTTAGGGTTAGGGTAAGTGTAAGTTTAGGGTTAGGGTTAGGGTTACGGTTTTGGTTAGGGTTTGGGTAAGTGTTAGGTTAAGGGTTAGGGTTAGAGTTAGGTTTAGGGTTGGGGTTTAGGTAATGTTAGGGTTAGGGTCATTGTAATGATTAGGGATAGGTTTCGGTTTAGGGTAATTGTTAGGGTTAGGGTTAGGGTTAGGTTTAGGTTAAGGGTAAGGGTTAGGGTTAGGGTTAGGGTTAGGGGTTAGGGTTAGGGTTAGATTATGGGTAAGTGTTTGGTTTAGGGTTAGGGTTCGGTTTAGGGTTAGGCTTAGGGTAAGGGTTAGGGTTAGGGTTAAGGTTTTCATTAGGGTTAGGGTTAGGGTAAGGGTTACGATTAGGGTTAGGGTTAGAGTTAGGGTTTGGGTTAGGGTAAGGGTAAGGGTTAGGGTTAGGTTTAGGGTTAGGATAATGGTTAGGTTTAGGGTTAGGGTTAGTGTAAGCGTAAGTGTTAGGGTTAGGGTTAGGGTTAGGTATAGGGTAAGGGTTACGGTAAGGGTTAGGGTTCGGTTTAGGGTTGGTGTTAAGGTTAGGGTTAGGGTGAGGGTAAGGTTAAGGGTTAGGGTTAGGGTTAGGGTTAAGGTTAGGGTTAGGGTTCGGTTTAGTGTTAGGATTAGGGTAAGTGTAAGGGTTAGGGTTAGGTTTAGGTTTAGGTTTAGGGTTGGGGTTAAGTTTAGGTTTGGGGTTAGGTTAAGGGTAAGCATTAGCGTTAGGGTTAGGGTTAGGGTAAGGGTTAGGGTTAGGGTTAGGGTAGGGTTAGGGTTAGGGTTAGGTTTAGGGTTACAGTAAGGGTTAGGGTTAGGGTTATTGTAAGCCTAAGTGTTAGGGTTAGGGTTAGGATTAGGGTAAAGTTTAGGGATAGGGTTAGGGTTAGGGTAAGGGTAAGTGTTAGACTTAGGGGTAGGGTTAGGGGTAGGGTAAGTGTTAGGGAAAGGGTTAGGGTTAGGTTAGGTTTAGGGTTGGGGTTCAGGTTAGGGTTACTCTTAGGGTAAGTGTAAGTGTTAGGGTTAGGATTAGGGTTAGGATTAGGGTAAGTGTTAGGGTTAGGGTTAGGGTTAGGGTAAGGGTAAGTGTTAGGGTTATGTTTAGGGTTAGGGTTAGGGGTTAGGGTTAGGGTAAGTGTTAGGGTGAGGGTTAGGGTTAGTGTTAGGTTTAGGGTTGAGGGTAACGTTAGGGTTAGGGTTAGGATAAGGGTAAGGATTAGGGTTATGCTAAGTGTTATAGTTAAGGTTACGGTTAGGGTTAGGGTTAGGGTTAAGGTTAAGTTTTGGGTTAGGTTTAGGCTTAGGGTTAAGTGTTAGGGTTAGCGTTAGTGTTAGGGTTAGGTTTAGAGTTAGGGTGGGGGTAAGGGTAAGGTTTAGGGTTAGGGTTAGGGTTAGGTTTAGGGTTAGGGTAAGCGAAAGGGTAAGGGTTAGGTTTAGGGTTAGGGTTAAGGTTAGGTTTCAGGTTAGGTTTAGGGTTAGGGTTTGGGTAAGGGTAAGGGTTAGGGTTAGGGTTAGGGTAGGTTTAGGGAAAGGGTATGGGTTAGGGGTAGGGTTAGATTTATGGTAAGGATTAGTGTTAGGGTTAGGGTTAGGGTAAGTGTTAGGTTTAGGGTTATGGTTAGCATTAAGTTTAGGGTTAGGGTTAGGGTAAGGATAAGGGTAAGGGTTAGGGTTAGGGTTAGGGTTACGGTTAGGGTTAGTGTTAGGTTAAGGGTTAGGTTTAGGGTAAGGATAAGAGTTAGGGTTAGGGTTAGGGTTACGGTTAGGGTTAGGGTAAGTGTTAGAGTTAGGGTTAGGGTTAGAATAATTTTAAGTGTTAGGGTTAGGGTTAGGGTTAAGGTTAGGGTTACGGTTAGGATAAGTGTTAGGGTAAGGGTTAGGTTTAGGGTTCAGGATAAGCTTAAGGTTAAGGTTAGTTTAAGGATAAGGGTTAGGGTTAGGGTAAGCGTTAGGTTTAGGGTAAGGGTTAGGGTTAGCGTAAAGGTAAGGGTTAGGATTATGGTTAGCATTAGGGTTAGGGGTTAGGATTAGGGTAAAGATAAGTTTTAGTGTTATTGTTAGGGTTAAGGTTAAGGTTAATGTTAGGGTAAGCGTAAATGTTAGGGATAGGGTTACGGTTAGGGTAACGGTAAGTATTAGGGTTAGGGTAAGGTTTAGGGATACGGTTAGGGTTAGGGTAAGGGTAAGTTTAGGGTTAGGGTTAGGGTTAGGGTTTGGGTAAGTGTTAGGGTAAGTGTTAGGGTTAGGGTTAGTTTTAGGGTTGGGGTTCAGGTAATGTTAGCGTTAGGGTCAGGGTAAGTGTTAGGTTTAGGGTTAGGTTTAGGAGAAGTGTTAGGGTTAGGTTTAGGGTTAGGGTTAGGGTAAGGGTAAGGGTTAGGGTTAGGGTTAGGGTTAGGGGTTAGGGTTAGGGTTAGGGTTAGGTTTAGGGTTAGGGTTATGGTAAGGGTAAGGATTAGGTTTAGTGTTAGGGTTAGGGTAAGGGTAAGGGTTAGGGTTAGAGTTAGGGTTAAGGTTGACGTTAGGTTTAGGGTTAGGGTAAGGGTTAGGGTTAGGGTTAAGGTTGAGGTAGGGTTACGGTTAGCGTTAGGGTTAGGGTTAGGATTAGGGTTAGGGAAAGGTTTAGGGTTAGGGGTAGGGTTTGGGTTAGGGTTAGGGTAAGGCTAATGCGTAGGGTTAGGGTTAGGGTTAAGGTTGAGTTTAGGGTTAGGGTTAGAGTAAGGTGTAGGGTTAGGGTTAGGATAAGGGTTAGGGTTAGGGTTAGGGTTAGGGTTCGAGTTATGGTTAGGGTTAGGGTTAGGGTAAGGGTTATGGTTAGGGTAAGGGTTAGGGTAGGGTTTAGGGTTAGGGTTACATTTAGGCAAGGGAAAGAGTTAGGGTTAGGATTAAGGTTAGGGTTAGGGTTAGGGTTAGGTTTAGGGTTTGGGGTAATGTTAGGTTTAGGGTTATGGTAGGTTTAATTATTAGGGTTAGGGTTAGGGTTAGGGTTATGCTTAGGGTTAGGGTTAGGGTTAGGGTTAGGATTAGCTTTAGGTTATGGTTATGGTTAGGTTTAGGTTTAGGGTTAGGGTAAGGTTATGTGTTAGGGTTAGGGTTAGGGTTAGGGTTAGGGTTAGGGTTAGGGTAAGGTTTAGGTTTAGGGGTTAGCGGTAGTGTTAGGGTTAGGTTAAGGGTTAGGGTTAGGGTTAGGGTTACGATAAGGGTTAGGGTTAGGGTTAGGGTAAGGGAAACTGTTAGGGTTAGGGTTAGTTTTAGCGTTAGGGTAAGGGTAAGGGTTAGGGTTAGGGTTAGGTTTAGGTTTAGGTTTGGTCTTAAGATTAGGGTTAGGTTTTGGTTAACAGTAAGGGTTAGGGTTAGGGTTAGGGTGAGGGTAAGAGTTAGGGTTTGGGTTAGGGTTAGGGTAAGGGTATGGGTTAGGTTTAGGGTTTGGGTTAGGTTTAGTGTTAGGGTTAGGAAAAGAGTAAGGGTTAGGGTTAGGGTTAGGGTTAAGGTTAGGTTTAGGGTTAGGGTTAGGGTTACGGTTAAGGTTGAGGTTAGGGTTAGGGTTAGAGTAAGGTTTAGGGATAGGGTTAGGGTAAGAGTTAGGGTTAGAGTTAGGGTTAGGGTTAGAGTTAGGGTTAGGGTTAGGGTAAGGGTAAGCGTAAGTGTTAGGGTTAGGGTTAGGGTTCCGGATAGGGTAAGGTTTAGGGTTAGGGTTAGGGTTATGTTTAGTGTTAGGATAAGGGTTAGGGTTAGGGTTAGGGTTAGTTTAAGCGGAAGTGTTTGGGTTAGGGTTAGGGTTAGGGATAGGGTAAGGGTTAGGGTTAGGGTTAGGTTTAGGGTTAGGGTTAGGAAAAGAGTAAGGGTTAGGGTTAGGGTTAGGGTTAAGGTTAGGGTTAGAGTTAGGGTTAGGGTAAGGGTAAGTGTTAGGGTTATGTTTAGGGTTAGGGTTACGGGTTAGGGTTATGGTAAGTGTTAGGGTGAGGGTTAGGGTTAGTGTTAGGTTTAGGGTTGAGGGTAAGGTTAGGGTTAGGGTTAGGGTAAGGGTAAGGATTAGGGTTATGCTAAGTGTTATTGTTAAGTTTACGGTTAGGGTTAGGGTAAGGGTTAAGGTTAAGGTTTGGGTTAGGTTTAGGCTTAGGGTTAAGTGTTAGGGTTAGCGTTAGTGTTAGGGTTAGGTTTAGAGTTAGGGTGGGGGTAAGGGTTAGGTTTAGGGTTAGGGTTAGGGTTAGGGTTAGCGAAAGGGTAAGGGTTAGGTTTAGGGTTAGGGTTAAGGTTAGGTTTCAGGTTAGGTTTAGGGTTAGGGTTTGGGTAAGGGTAAGGGTTAGGGTTAGGGTTAGGGTAGGTTTAGGGAAAGGGTATGGGTTAGGGGTAGGGTTAGATTTATGGTAAGGATTAGTGTTAGGGTTAGGGTTAGGGTAAGTGTTAGGTTTAGGGTTATGGTTAGCATTAAGTTTAGGGTTAGGGTTAGGGTAAGGATAAGGGTAAGGGTTAGGGTTAGGGTTAGGGTTAGGGTTAGGGTTAAGGTTGAGTTTAGGGTTAGGGTTAGTGTAAGGTTTAGGGTTAGGGTTAGGTTTAGTGTTGGGGTTAAGGTTAGGGTTAGGGTAAGGGTAAGGGTTAGGGTTAGGGTTAGGATTAAGGTTAGGGTTAGGGTTAGGTTTAGGTTTAGGATTAGGGTAAGGGTAAGTGTTAGGGTTAGGTGTAGTGTTAGGTTTCGGGTTGGGGTTAAGGTTAGGGTTGGGATTAGGTTAAGGGTAAGGGTTAGCATTAGGGTTAGGGTTAGGGTAAGGGTTAGGGTTAGGGTTAGGGTTAATTTTAAGGTTAGGTTTAGTCTTACGGTTAGGGTTAGGGTTAGGGTAAGGATATGTGTTAGGGTTAGGTTTAGGGTTAGGGTTAGAGTTAGGGTTAGGGTTAGATTTAGAGTAAGGGTTAGGGTTAGGGATAAGGGTAGGTTTAGGTTTCGGGTAAGGGTAAGGGTTAGGGTTAGGGTGAGGTTTAGGGTAAGGGTTAGGGTTAGATTTAGGGTTAGGGTAGGCGTTAGGGGAAGGTTAAGTGTTAGGGTTAGAGTTAGGGTTAGGATATGGGTAAGGGTTAGGTTTAGGGTTAGGTGTAGGGGTTAGGGTTTGGGTTAGGGTTAAGTTTAGGGTTAGGGTTAGTGTAAGGGTAAGGGTTAGGGTTAGGGTTAGGTTTAAGGTTAGGGTTAGGGTTAAGGGTAGGGTTAGTGTTAGTGTTAGGTTTAGGGTTAGGTTTAGGGTAAGGGTAAGGGTGATGGTTAGGTTTAGGGTTAATGTTAGGGTTAGAGTTAGGGTTAGGGGTAGGGTTAAGGTTAGGGTTAGGGTTAGGATTAGGGTTAGGACAAGGTTTAGGGTTAGGGTTAGTGTATGGGTTAGGTTTAGGGTTACGGTTAGGGTTAGAGCTAGGTTTAGGGTTAGGGTAAGGCTAAGAGTAAGGTTAGGGTTAGGGTTAATGCTAGGGTAAAGTTAAGCGTTAGGGTTATCGGTTAGGGTTAGGGTTACGGTTACTGTAGAGTTAGGGTTAGGGTTAGATTTAGGGTTAGGGTAAGGGTTAGGATTAGGGTTAGGGTTATTGTAAGCGTAAGTGTTAGGGTTAGGGTTAGGGTTAGGGTCAGGGTAAAGGTTAGGGATAGGGTTAGGGTTAGGGTCAGGGTAAGTTTTAGCGTTAGGGTTAGGGTAAGGGTTAGTGTTACTGTTAGGGAAAGGGTTAGGGTTAGGGTTAGGTTTACAGTTGGGGTTCAGGTTAGGGTTAGGGTTACTGTAAGGGTAAGGGTTAGGGTTAGGGTTAGGGTAAGTGTTAGGGTTAGGGCAAGGGTAAGGGTAAGGGTTAGGCTTAGGGTTAGAGTTAGGGGTTAGGGTTAGGGTTAGCGTTAGGTTTAGGGTTAGGGTTAGGGTGAGGGTAAGGGTTAGGGTTAGGGTTAGGGTTAGGTTTAGGGTTAGGGTTAGGGTGTGGGTAAGGGTTAGGGTTAGGGTTAGGTTTAGGGTGAGGGTAAGGGTTAGGGTTAGGGTTAGGTTTAGGGGTAGGGTTAGGGTAAGGGTTACGGTTAGGGTTAAGGTTAAGGTTGAGGTTAGGGTGACGTTTAGGGTTAGAGTACAGGTTAGGGTTAGGGTAAGGGTTAGGATTAGGGATAGTGTTAGGGTTAGGGTTAGGGTGAGGGTAAGGGGTAGAGTTATGTTTAGGGTTAAGCTTAAGGTTGAGTTTAGGTTTAGGGTTAGAGTAAGGTTTAGGGATAGGGTAAGGGTTAGGGTTAGGGTAAGTGTTAGGGTTAGGTTCAGCGTTAGGGTTAGGGTTAGGGGTTAGGGTTAGGGTTAGGGTTAGGTTTAGTGTTAGGGTTAGATTAAGGGTAAGGTTAGGGGTAGGTTTAGGATTAGGTTTAGGATTAGTTTTAGGGTTAATATTGAAGGTAGGGTTAGGTTTAGGGTTAGAGTAAGGTTTAGGGTTAGGGTTAGGGTTCAGGTTAGGGGTTAGGATTAGGGTTATAGTTAGGGGTAGGGGTTAGTGTTAGGGTGAGGGTTAGGGTAGGGTTAAGTTTAGGGTAAGAATTAGGGTAAGGGTAAGGTTTAGGGTTATTTTTAAGGTTAGGGTTAAAGTTAGGGTTAGGGTAAGGGTTAGGGATAGGGTTAGGGTTAGGGTAAGGGTAAGTGTTAGGGTTAGAGTTAGGGTTAGGGTAAGTTTTAGGGTAAGGGTTAGGGTTAGGGTTAGGTTTAGGATTAGGTTTCAGGTTAGGCTTAGGGTTAGGGTAAGGGTAAGGTTTAGGGTTAGGGTTAGGGTTAGGGTTAGGGTAAGTGTTAGGGTTAGGGTTGGGGTTAGGCTTAGGTTAAGGGTAAGGGTTATGGTTAGCGTTAGGGTTAGGGTTAGGGGTTAGGGTTAGTGTTAGGGTTAGGTTTAAGGTTAGGGTTAGGGTAAGGGTAAGGGTTAGGGTTAGGTTTAGGGTTAGGTTTAGGGTTAGGGTTAGGGTAAGGGTTATTGTTAGGGTTAGGGTTAGAGTTAGGCTTACGGGTGATTTTAGGGTTAGGGTTAGGGTAAGGGTTAGGGTTAGGGTTAAGGTTGAGTTTAGTGTTACGGTTAGGGTTAGGGTACAGGTTAGGGTTAGGGTAAGGTTTAGGGTTAGGGGTAGGGTTAGGGTTAGTGTTAGGGTAAGGGAAAGGGGTAGGGTTAGGTTTAGGGTTAAGGTTGAGGTTAGGGTTAGGGTTAGAGTAAGGTTTAGGGTTAGGGTAAGGGTTAGGGTTAGGGTTGGGGTTAGGGTTAGAGTTAGAGTTAGGGTTAGGGTAAAGGTAAGTGTTAGGTTTATTGTTAGGGTTAGGGTTAGGTTAAGGGTTAAGGTTAGGGCTTAGGGTTAGTGGTAGTGTTAGGTTAAGGGTTAGGGTTAGGGTTAGGGTTAGGATAAGGGTTAGGGTTAGGGTTAGGGTAAGGAAAGTGTTAGGGTTAGGATTAGGTATAGTGTAAGGGTAAGGGTAAGGGTTAGGGTTATGGTTAGGGTTAGGTTTAGGATTGGGTTAAGGTTAGGGTTAGGGTTAGGGTAACGGTAAGGGTTAGTGTTAGGGTTAGGGTTAGGGTAAGAGTTAGGGTTAGGGTGAGGGTTAGGGTTAGGGTAAGGGTAAGGGTTAGGTTTAGGGTTAGGGTTAAGTGTTAGGGTTAGGATTAGTGTTAGGGTTAGGTTTAGAGTTAGGGAGAGGGTAAGGGTAAGGTTTATGGTTAGGGTTAGTGTTAGGTTTAGGGTTATGGTTAGGGAAAGGGTAAGTGTTTGTGTTAGGGTTAGGGTTAACTTTAGGGTTAGTGTTAGGATTTGGGTTAGGGTTAGGGTTAGGTTTAGGGTTAAGTTTTGGGTAAGGGTAAGGGTTAGGGTTAGGGTTAGGGTATGTTTAGGGAAAGGGTATGGGTTAGGGTTAGGCTTATGGTTAGGGTATGGATTAGGGTTAGGGTTAGGGGAAGGGTTAGGTTTAGGGTTATGGTTAGCATTAAGTTTAGGGTTACGGTTAGGGTAAGAGTAAGGTTAAGGTTTAGGTTTAGGGTTACGGTTACGGTTAGGGTTAAGGGTTAGGGTTAGTGTTAGGTTTAGGGTTAGGGTTAGGGTAAGGATAAGAGTTAGGGTTAGGTTTAGGGTTAGGGTTAGGGTAAGTGTTAGGGTTAGGGTTCGTGTTATTTTTAGGGTTAGGGTAAGGGTAAGTGTTAGGGTTAGAGTTAGGGTTAGGGTAAGTGTTAGAGTAAGGGTTAGGGTTAGGGTTAGGTTTAGGGTTGAGATTAAGATTAAGGTTAGGGTTAGGAAAAGGGCAAGGGCTGCGGTTAGGGTAAGCGTTAGTGTTAGGTGAATGGTTAGGGTTAGGGTTGGCGTTAGTGTTAGAGTTAGGGTTAGGGTTAGGGCAAGGTAAGGGTTAGGGTTATGGTTAGGGTTAGGGTGAGGGTAAGGGTTAGGGTTAGGGGTTAGGGTTAGTGTTAGGGTTAGTTTAAGGATTAGGTTTAGGATTAGGGTTAGATTAGGGTTAGGATAAGGGTTAGGGTTAGGGTTAGGGTAAGGGAAAGTGTTAGGGTTAGGGTTAGGTTTAGCGTTAGCGTAAGGGTCAGGGTTAGGGTTAGGGTTAGGTTTAGGATTGTGGTTAAGGTTAGGGTTAGGGTTAGGGTAACAGTAAGGGTTAGGTTTAGGGTTAGTGTTAGGGTAAGAGTTAGGGTGAGGGTATGGGTAATGTTTAGGGTTTGGCTTAGGGTTAGGTTTAGGGTTAGGGTTAGGGAAAGGGTAAGGGTTAGGTTTAGGGTTAGGGTTAAGGTTAGGATTAGGGTTAGGGTTTCGGTTAGGGTTAGGGTGAGGTTTAGGGTTAGGGTTTGGGTAAGGTTTAGGTTTAGGATTAGGGTAGGTTTAGGGAAAGGGTATGGGTTAGGGTTAGGCTTAGGGTTAGGGTAAGGATTAGGGTTAGGGTTAGGGTTAGGGTAAGGGTTAGGTTTAGGGTTATGGTTAGCAGTAAATTTAGGGTTAGTGTTAGGGTAAGGGTAAAGTTAAGGCTTAGGTTTAGGGTTAGGGTTACGGTTAGAGTTAGGGGTTAGCGTTAGTGTTAGGTTTAGGGTTAGGGTTAGGGTAAGGATAAGAGTTAGGGTTAGGGTTAGGGTTAGTGTTAGGGTTAGGGTAAGTGTTAGGGTTAGTGTTAGGGTAAGGGTAAGTGTTAGGGTTGGGGTTAGGATTAGGGTTTGTGTAAGTGTTAGGGTAATGGTAAGGGTTAGGGTTAGGTTTAGGGTTGAGGTTAAGGTTAAGGTTAGGGTTAGGGTAAGGGTAAGAGTTAGGTTTAGGGTAGCGTTAGTGTTAGGGTAAGGGTTAGGTTTAGGGTAAGGGTAAGGTTAGGGTTAGGGTTATGGTTAGGGTTAGGGGTTAGGGTTAGGGTAAGGGTAAGGTTTAGGGTTATTGATAGGATTAGGGTTAAGGTAAGGGTTAAGGTAAGTGTAAGGGTTAGGGATAGGGTTAGGGTTAGGGTTAGGGTTAGGGTAATGGTAAGTGTTAAGTTTTGAGTTAGGGTTAGGGTTAGGGTAAGGGTTAGGGATATGGTTAGGGTTAGGGTAAGGGTAACTTTAGGGTTAGGGTTAGGGTTAAGGTTAGGGTAAGTGTTAGGGTAAGGGTTAAGTTTAGGGTTACGTTTATGGTTGGGGTTCAGGTAATGTTATGGTTAGGGCAAAGGTAAGGGTTAGGGTTAGGGTTAGGGTTAGGGTAAGTGTTCGGGTTAGGGTTAGGGTTAGTGTAAGGGTAAGTGTTAGGGTTAGGGTTAGGGTTAGGTTAGGTGTTTGGGTTAGGGTTAGGGTTAGGTTTAGGGTTAGGGTTAGGGTAAGGGTAAGGGTTAGGTTTAGGGTTAGGGTTAGGTTTAGGGTTAGTGTTAGGGTAAGGTTTAGGGTTAGGGTTAGGGTTAGAGTTAGGGTTAAGTTTGACATTAGCGTTAGGGTTAGGGTAAGGCTTAGGGTTAGGATTAAGGTTGAGGTAGTGTTACGGTTACGGTTAGGGTACGGGTTAGGGTGAGGGTTGGGGTTAGGGGTAGGGTTAGGCCTGGGTTAGGGTAAGGGTAAGGGATAGGGTTAGGGTTAGTGTTAAGGTTGAGGTTAGAGTTAGGGTTAGGGTTAGGGTTAAGGTTGAGGTTACGGTTAGGGTTAGAGTAAGGTTTAGGGTTAGGCTTAGGGTTAGGGTAAGGGTTAGGGTTAGGGTTAGGGTAAGGGTAAGGTTAGGTTTACCGTTAGGGTTAGGGTTAGGGTAAGGATTAGGGTTAGGGGATAGGGTTAGTGTTAGGGTTAGGTTAAGGGTTAGGGTTAGGGTTAGGATTAGGATAAGGGTTAGGGTTAGGGTTAGGGTAAGGGAAAGTGTTAGGGTTAGGGATATGTTTAGCGTTAGGGTAAGGGTAAGGGTTAGGGTTAGTGTTAGGGTTAGGTTTAGGGTTGGGGTTAAGGTTAGGGTTAGGTTTAGGGTAAGGGTAAGGTTTAGGGTTAGGGTTAGTGTTAGGGTAAGAGTTGGGGTTAAGGTTAGTGTTAGGGTTAGGGTTAGGGTAAGGGTTAGGTTTAGGGTTAGGGTTAATTGTTAGGGTTAGGGTAAGGGTTAGGGTTAGGTTTAGGGTTAGGCTTAGGGTAAGGGTAAGGGTTAGGGTTAGGGTTAGGTTTAGGGTAAGGGTAAGGCTTAGTGTTAGGGTTAGGTTAAGGGTTAGGTTAAGGGTTAGGTTTAGGGGTAAGGTTAGGGTTAGGGTTAGGGTGAGGGTTAGGGTTAAGTTTAGGGTTAGGGTTTATATAAGGTTAAGGGTTAGGGTTAGGGTTAGGGTAGGTTTATTGATAGAGTAAGGGTTAGCGTTAGGCTTAGGGTAAGGGTAAGGGTTAGGGTTAGGTTTAGGGTTAGGGTAAGGGTTAGGTTTAGGGTTAGGGTTAAGTGTTAGGGTTAGGGTAAGGGTTAGGGTTAGGTTTAGGTGTAGGGTGAGGGTAAGTGTTAAGGATAGGGTTACAGTTATAGTTAGGGATACGGTAATGGTAAGGGTTAGGGTTAGGGTTAGGTTTAGGGTAAGGGTTAGGTTAATGGTTAGGGTAGGTTTACTGAAACGGTAAGGGTTAGGGCTAGGGGTAGTGTAAGGGTAAGCGTTAGGGTTAGGGTTATGATTAGGGTAATGGTTAGGTTTAGGGGTTAGGGTTAGTGTTATTGTTAGGTTAAGGGTTAGGGTTAGGGTTAGGGGTAGGGGTAGGATAAGTGTTAGGTTTAGGGTTAGGGTTAGGGTTAGGGTTAGGTTTAAGGTTGGAATTAAGGTTAGGGTTAGGGTTAGGGTAAATGTAAGGGTTAGGGTCAGGGTTAGGGTCAGGGTAAGTGTTAGGGTTAGGGTTAGGGTTAGAGTTAGGATAAGGGTTAGGGTTAGGGTTACGGTTAGGTTTAGTTCTGGTGGTAAGTTTAGGGTTAGTGTAAGGTTTAGGGTTAGCGTTAGGGTTAGGGGTTAGGGTTAGTTTAAGGGTTACGGTTAGGGTTAGGGTTAAGATTAGGGTAAGGGTATGTGTTAGGATTAGGGTTAGGTTTAGGGTTAGGGTAAGGTTAAGGGTTAGGGGTAGGGTTAGGGTTAGGTTTAGGGTAAGGGTAAGGTTTAGGGTTAGGGTTAGGGTTAGGGTTAGGCTAAGGGTAAGGGTTAGGGTTAGGGTTAGTGTTAGGGTTAGGTTTAGTGTTAGGGTAAGGGTAGGGTTAGGGTTAGGGATAGGGTTAGGGTTAGGGTAAGGGTTATGGTTAGGGTTGGGGTTAGGGTAAGGGTAATTGTTAGGGTTAGGGTTAGGGTTAGGATTAGGTTAAGGGTTAGGTTTACGGTAGGGTTAGGGGTTAGGCTTAGTGTTAGTGTTAGGGTTACTGTTAGGTTTAGGGTTGGGGTTAAGTTTAGGGTTAGGATTAGGGTAAGGGTTAGGGTTAAGGTTAAGGTTGAGGTAGGGTTATGGTTAGGGTTACGGTACGGGTTAGGGTTAGGGTAAATGTTAGGGTTAGGGGTAGGGTTATGGTTAGGGTTAGGGTTAGGGTTAGGGATTACGTTTAGGGTTAGGGGTGAGGGTTAGGGTTAGGGTTACGGTTAGGGTTAGGGTAAGGGTTAGGATTAGGGTTAGAGTTAGGGGTTATGGTTAGTGGTTAGGGTTAGGGTTAGGGTTAGGTTAAGGGTTAGGGTTAGGGTTAGCTTTACAGTTAGGATAAGGGTTAGGGTTAGGGTTTGCTTAAGGGTTAGGGTAAGGGCAAGGGTTATGGTGAGGGTTAGGGTTAGGGTTAGGCTAAGGTTAAGGGTTAGGGTTAGGGTTAGGGTTAGGTTTAGGGGAAGTGTAAGGGTTAGGGTAAGGGTTAGGATAAGGTTTAGGGTTAGGGTTAGCATTATGGTAGGGGTTAGGGAAAGGGTAAGTGTTATGGTTAGGGTTAGGTTTAGGATAAGTGTAAGGGTTAGGTTTAGGGTTAGGGTAAGGGTAAGTGTTAGGGTTAGGTTTAGGGTTACTGTTAGGGTAAATGTTAGGGTAAGTGTTAGGGTTAGGTTTATGGGTAGCATTAAGTTTAGGTTAGGGTAGGGTAAGGGTAAAGTTAAGGGTTATGGTTAGGGTTAGGGTTACGGTTAGGGTTAGGAGTTAGGGTTAGTGTTAGGGTTAGGGTAAGGATAAGAGTTAGGGTTAGGTTTAGGGTTAGTGTTACAGTTAGGGTAAGTGTTAGGGTTAGGGTTCAGGTTAGGGATAGGGTAAGGTTAAGTGTTACGGTTATGGTTAGGGTTAGGTTTAGGGTAAGTGTTAGGGTAAGGGTTAGGGTTAGGGTTAGATTTAGGGTTGAGGTTAAGTTTAAGGTTAGGATTAGGGTAATGGTAAGGGTTAGGGTTAGGGTAAGCGTTAGGGTTAGGGTAAGCGTTAGTGTTAGGGTAAGGGTAAGGGTTAGGGTTAGGGTTAGGGTTAGGCGATAAGGTTAGGGTAAGGGAAAGTTTTAGGGTTATTGTTAGGATTAGGGTTAAGGTTAGGGTTAGGTGTTAGGGTTAGTGTTAGGGTTAGGTTAAGTGTTAGGGTTAGGGTTATGGTAAGGGTTAGGGTTAGTGTTAGGGTTAGGTTTAGGGTCGGGGTTAAGGGTTGGGTTAGGGTTATGTTAAGGGTAAGGTTTAGGGTTAGGGTTACGGTTAGGGTAAGAGTTAGGGTTAGGGTTAGGGTTAGGGTTAGGGTAAGGGTAAGGGTTAGGGTTAGGGTAAGCTTTAGGGTTAGGGTAAGGGTTACGGTAAGCATTCGGGTTAGGGTTAGGGTTAGGGTTAAGGTTGACGTTAGGGTTAGGGTTAGGGTTAGGGTAAGGGTTAGGGTTAGGGTTAGGGTTAGGGTTAGTGTAAGGGTAAGGGGTAGTGTTAGGGTTAGGGTTAGGGTTAGAGTTAGGGTTAGGGTTAGGGTTAGGGTAAGGGTTAGGGTTATAGTTAGGGTTAGGGTTAGGGTAAGGCTTAGGGTTATGGGTTAGTGTTAGTGTTAGGGTTAGGTTAAGAGTTAGGGTTAGGGTTAGGGTTAGGATTAGGATAAGGGTTAGGGTTAGGGTTAGGGTAAGGGTAATTGTTAGGTTTAGGGTTAGGTTTAGGATTTGGGTTAAGATTAGGGTTAGGGTTAGGGTAAAGGTAAGAGTTAGGGTTAGGGTTAGTATTAGGATAAGGGTTGAAGTTAAGGTTAGGGTTAGGGTTAGCGTTAGGGTTAGGGTTAGGGTTAGGTTTAGGGTAAGGGTAAGGGTTAGGTTTAGGGTTAGGGTTAAGTATTAAGATTAGGGTTAGTGTTAGGATTAGGTTAGAGTTAGGGTGAGGGTAAGGTTTAGGGTTAGGGTTAGGGTTAGGATAAGGGTAAGGGTTAGGGTTAGGGTAAGCGTTAGGGTTAGGGTAAGGTTTAGGGTAAGGGTTAGGGTTAGGGTTAGGGTTAGGGTTAGGGTTAAGGTTGACGTTAGGGTTAGGGTTAGGGTAAGGGTTAGGGTTAGGGTAAGGGTAGGTTTAGGGAAAGGGTATGGGTTATGGTTAGGGTTAGGGTAAGGATTAGGGTTAGGGTTAGGGTTAGGGTTAAGGTTAGGTTTAGGTTTAGGGTTTGGGTTAGGGTTAGGGTTAGTTTTAGGGTAAGGGTTTGGGTAATGGTAAGGGTTAAGGTTAGGGTAAGGGTAGGTTTAGGGAAAGGGTATGGGTTAGGGTTAGGGTTAGGGTAAGGATTAGGGTTAGGGTTAGGGTTAGGGTAAGGGTTAGGTTTAGGGTTATGGTTAGCATGAAGTTTAGGGTTAGGGTTAGGGTAAGGGTAAGGTTAAGTGTTAGGGTTAGGGTTAGGGTTAAGTTTAGGGTTAATGGTTAGGGTTAGTGTTAGGTTTAGTGTTAGGGTTAGGGTAAGGGTAAGGTTAGGTTTAGGGTTAGCGTTAGGGTTAGGGTTAGGGTTACGGTTAGGGTAAGGGTTAGGGTTAGGTTTAGGGTTAGTGTTAAGGTTGACGTTAGGGTTAGGTTTAGAGTAAGGGTTAGGGTTAGGGTTAAGGTTGAGGTAGGGTTACGGTTAGGGTTAGGGTACGGGTTAGGGTTAGGGTAAGGTTTAGGGTTAGGGGTAGGGTTAGGGTTAGGGTTAGGGTAAGGGTAAGGGTAAGGGATAGGGTTAGGTTTAGGGTTAAGGTTGAGGTTAGGGTTAGGGTTAGAGTAAGGTTTAGGGTCAGTGTTAGGGTAAGGGTTAGGTTTAGGGTTAGGGTTAGGGTTAGGGTTAGAGTTAGGGTTAGGCTTAGGGTAAGGGTAAGGGTAAGGGTTAGGGTTATGGTTATGGTTAGGGTTAGGGTTAGGGTAAGGGTTAGGGTTAGGGGTTAGAGTTAGTGTTAGGGTTAGGTTAAGGGTTAGGGTTAGAGTTAGGGTTAGGTTTAGGATAAGGGTTAGGGTTAGGGTTAAGTTAAGGGAAAGTGTTAGGGTTAGTGTTAGGTTTAGCGTTAGGGTACGGGTAAGGGTTAGGATCAGTGTTAGGGTTAGGTTTAGGGTTGGGATTAAGGATAGGGTTAGGGTTAGGGTAAGAATAAGGTTTAGGGTTAGGGTTAGGGTTAGGGTAAGTGTTAGGGTTAGAGTTAGGGTTCGGATAAGCATTAGGTTTAGGGTTAGGGTTAAGTGTTAGGGTTAGGGTAAGATTTAGGGTTAGGTTTAGGGTTAGGGTGAGGGTAAGGGTTAGGGTTAGGGTTAGAGTTAGGGTTAGGGTTAGGGTAAGGGTAAGGGTTAGGGTTAGGGTTACGGTTAGGGTAAGTGTTAGGGTAAGAGTTAGGGTTAGGGTTAGGTTTAGCGTTGGGGTTCAGGTAATGTTAGGGTTAGGGTAAGGGTAAGGGTTAGGGTTAGGGTTAGAGTAAGGGTAAGGGTTAGGGTTAGGGTTAGGGTTTGGGTTAGGTATTATGGTTAGGGTTAGGATTATGGTTAGGGTTAGCGTAAGGGTAAGGATTAGATTTAGTATTAGGGTTAGGTTTATGGTTAGGGTTAGGGTTAGGGTTAGGTTTAGGGTTAAGGTTGACGTTAGGGTTAGGGTAAGGGTTAGGGTTAGGGTTAAGGTTGGGGTAGGGATACGGTTAGGGTTAGGGTACGGGTTAGGGTTAGGGTAAGGGTTAGGGTTAGGGATAGGTTTAGGGTTAGGGTAAGGATAAGGGATAGAGTTAGGGTTAGGGTAAGTTTGAGTTTAGGGTTAGGGTTAGAGTAAGGTTTAGGTTTAAGGTTAGGGTAAGGGTTAGGGTTAGGGTTAAGGTTGAGGTTAGGGTTAGGGTTAGAGTAATGTTTGGGGTTAGGTTTAGGGTAAGGTTTAGGGTTAGGGTTAAGGTTGAGGTAGGGTTACGTTGAGGGTTAGGGTATGGGTTAGGGTTAGGGTTATGGTTATGGTTAGGGTTAGGGTTAGGGTAAGGGTTAGGGTTAGGGGTTAATGTTAGTGTTAGGGTTAGGTTAAGGGTTAGGGTTAGGGTTAGGGTTAGGTTTAGGATTAGGTTTAGGGAAAGTGTAAGGGTGAGGGTTAGGGTTAGGTTTAAGATTAGGCTTTGGGTTAAGGTTGAGGTTAGGGTTAGGGTTAGAGTAAGGTTTAGGTTTAGGGTTAGGGTTAGGTTTAGGTTTAGGGTACAGGTTAGGGTTAGGATTAGGGTTAGGGTAAGGGTAAGGGGTAGGATTAGGGTTAGGGTTAAAGTTGAGGTTAGGATTAGGTTTAGAGTAAGGTTTAGGGTTAGGGTAAGGCTTAGGGTTAGGGTTAGGGTTAGTGTTAGGGTAAGAGTTAGGGTTAGGTTTAGGGTTAGGGTTAGGGTAAGAGTAAGGGTTAGGGTTAGGGTTAGTGTTAGGGTAAGAGTTAGGGTTAGGTATAGGGTTAGTGTTAGGGTTAGGGTTAGGGTAAGAGTAAGGGTTAGGTTTAGGATAAGCGTTAGGGTTAGGGTAAGGGTTAGGGTAAGGTTTAAGGTTGACGTTAGTGTTAGGGTTAGGGTAAGGGTTGGGGTTAGGGTTAAGGTTGAGGTTATAGTTACGGTTAGGGTTAGGGTACAGGTTACGGTTAGTGTTAGGTTTAGGGTAAGGGTAAAGGGTAGAGTTAGGTTTAGGGTTAAGGTTGAGGTTAGGGTTAGGGTTAGAGTAAGGTTTAGGGTTAGGATAAGGGTTAGGGTTAGGGTTAGGGTTAGGGTTAGAGTTAGGGTTAGGGTTAGGGTAAGGGTAAGGGTAAGGGTTAGGGTTATAGTTAGGATTAGGGTAGGGTAAGGGTTAGGGTTAGGGGTTAGTGTTAGTGTTAGGGGTAGGTTAAGGGTTAGGGTTAGGGTTAGGGTTAGGGATAGGATAAGTGTTAGTGTTAGGGTTAGGGTAAGGGAAAGTGTTAGGGTTAGGGTTAGGTGTAGCGTTAGGGTAAGGCTAAGGGTTAGTGTTAGGGTTAGGTTTAGGTTTAGGATTTGGGTTAAGGTTAGGGTTAGGTTAGGGTAACGGTAAGGGTTAGGGTTAGGGTTAGGTTTAGGTTAAGAGTTAGGGTTAGAGTTAGGTTTAGGGTTAGGGTAAGGGTAAGGGTTAGGTTTAGGGTAAGGGTTGGGGTGAGGGTTAGGGTTAAGGTTTACGTTAGGATTAGGGTTAGGGTAAGGGTTAGGGTTAGGGTTAAGGTTGAGGTTAGGGTTAGGGTACAGGTTAGGGTTATGGTTAGGTTTAGGTTAAGGGTAAGGGGTAGGGTTAGGGTTAGGGTTAAGGTTGAGGTTATTGTTAAGGTTAGAGTAAGTTTTAGGGTTAGGGTAAGGGTTAGGGTTAGGGTTAGAGTTAGGGTTATGGTTAGGGTAAGGGTAAGGTTTAGGGTTATAGTTAGGGTTAGGGTTTGGGTAAGGGTTAGGGTTAGGGGTTAGGGTTAGGATAAGGGTTAGGGTTAGGGTTAGGTTTAGGGTTAGGATAAGGATTAGGGTTAGCGTTAGGGTAAGGGAAAATGTTAGGATTAGGGTTAGGTTTAGCCTTAGCGTAAGGGTAAGGGTTGGGTTAAGGTTAGGGTTAGGTTTAGGATGTGGGTTAAGGTTAGGGTTAGGGTTAGGGTAACGGTTAGGGTTAGGGTTAGGGTTAGGGTAAGAGTTAGGGTTAGGGTTAGCATTAGGGTTAGGGTTAGGGTAAGGGTAAGGGTTAGGTTTAGAGTTAGGGTTAAGTGTTAGGATTAGGGTTAGTGTTAGGGTTAGGTTAGAATTAGGGTGAGGGTAAGGGTAAGGTTTAGGGTTAGGGTTGGTGTTAGGTTTAGGTTTAGGGTTATGGTTAGGGAAAGGGTAACGTTTAGGGTTAGGTTTAGGGTTAGGGTTAGGGTTTGGGTTAGGGTTAGGGTTAGGTTTAGGGTTATGGTTGGGGTAATGGTAAGAGTTAGGTTTAGGGTAAGTGTAGGTTTAGGGAAAGGGTATGGGTTAGGGTTAGAGTTAGGGTTAGGGTAAGGATTAGGGTTAGGGTTAGGGTTAGGGTAAGGGTTAGGTTTATGGTTATGGTTAGCATTAAGTTTAGGGTTAGGGTTAGGATAAGGGTAAGGTTAAGTGTTAGGGTTAGGGTTAGGGTTACGTTTAGGGTTAGGGGTTAGGGTTATTGTTAGGTTTAGGTTTAGGGTTAGGGTAAGGGTAAGGGTTAGGTTTAGGTTTAGGTTTAGGGTTAAGTTTAGGGTTAGGGTTAGGGTAAGGGTTAGGTTTAGCTTTAGGGTTAGGGTTAAGTTTGACGTTAGGTTTTGGGTTAGGGTAAGGGTTAGGGTTAGGGTAAGGGTTAGGTTTAGGGTTAGGGTTAAGTGTTAGGGTTAGGGTAAGTGTTAGGGTTAGGTTTAGGGTTAGGGTGAGGGTAAGTGTTAGGGATAGGGTTAGAGTTAGGGTTAGGCTTAGGGTTAGTGTAGGTTTATTGAAAGGGTAAGGGTTAGGGTTAGAGTTAGGGTAAGGGTAAGCGTTAGGGTTAGGGTTATGGTTAGGGTAAGGGTTAAGTTTAGGGGTTAGGGTTAGTGTTATTGTTAGGTTTAGGGTTAGGGTTTGGGTTAGGGTTAGGGTTAGGGAAGGTTTAGGGTTAGGTTTAGGATTAGGTTTAAGTTTTGAGTTACGTTTAGGGCTAGGGTTAGGGTAAGTGTAAGGGTTAGGGTTAGAGTTAGCATTAGGGTAAGTGTTAGGGTTAGGGTTAGGGTTAGGGTTAGAGTTAGGATAAGTGTTAGGGTTAGGGTTAGGGTTATGTTTAGTGCTGGGGTTAAGTTTAGGGTTAGTGTAATGGTTAGGGTTAGGGTTAGGATTAGGGGTTAGGGTTAGGTTTAGGGTTAGGGTTAGGGTTAGGGTTAGGGTTATGGTAAGGGTATGTGTTAGGGTTAGTGTTAGTGTTAGGGTTAGCGTAAGTGTAAGGGTAAGGATAAGGGTTAGGGTTAAGGTTAGGTTTAGGGTAAGGGTAAGGGTAAGGTTTAGGGTTAGGGTTAGGTTAGGCTAAGGGTAAGGGTTAGGGTTAGGGTTAGTGTTAGGTTTAGGTTTAGGGTTAGGGTAAGGGTAAGCGTTAGGGTTTCGTTTAGGGTTAGGGTTAGGGTAAGGGTTATGATTAGGGTTAGGGTTGGGTTAGGGTAAGGGTAAGTGTTATGGTTACGGTTTGGGTTAGGATAAGGTTAAGGGTTAGGGTTAGGGTAGGGTTAGGGTTTAGGGTTAGTGTTAGGGTTATTGTTAGGGTTAGGTTTAGGGTTCGGTTAAGTTTAGGGTTAGGGTTAGGGTAAGGGTAAGTATTAGGTTTAGCGTTTGTGTTTGGGTTAGGGTTACGTTAAGGGTAAGGGTTTGGGTTAGGTTTAGGGTTAGGGGTTACTTTTAGGGTTATGGGTGAGGGTTAGGGTTAGGGTCACGGTTAGTGTTAGGGTAAGGGTTAGGTTAAGGGTTAGGGTTAGGGTTAGGGTTAAGGGTTAGGGATAGTGGTTAGGGTTAGGGTTAGGGTTAGGATAAGGGTTACGGTTAGAGTTAGGGTAAGGGAAAGTGTTAGGGTTAGGGTAAGATTTAGGGTTAGGTTTAGGGTTAGGGTGAGGGTAAGGTTTAGGGTTAGGGTTAGAGTTAGGGTTAGGGTTAGGGTAAGGGTAAGGGTTAGGGTTAGGGTTACGGTTAGGGTAAGTGTTAGGGTAAGGGTTAGCGTTAGGGGTAGGTTTAGGGTTGGGATTCAGGTAATGTTAGGGTTAGGGTAAGGGTAAGAGTTAAGGTTAGGGTTAGGGTTAGGTTAAGGGTAAGGGTTAGGGTTAGGGTTAGGGTTAGGGTAAGGGTTAGGTTTAGGGTTAGGGTTAGGGTTAGGGTTAGGGTTAGGGTAAGGGTAAGGGATAGAGTTAGGGTTAAGGTCAAGTTGGAGGTTAGTGTTAGGGTTAGAGTAAGATTTAGGGTTAGGTTTAGAGTAAGGGTTTGGGTTAGGGTTAGGGTTAGGGTTAGGGTTAGGTTTAGGATTGGGGTTAAGGTTAGGGTTAGGGTTAGGGTAAAGGTAAGAGTTAGGGTTAGGTTTAGTGTAAGAATTAGGGTTAGGGTTACGGTTAGGGTAAAGGTAAGGATTAGGTTTAGGGTTAGGGTTAGGGAAAGGGTAAAGGTTAGGTTTAGGGTTAGGGTTAAGGTTAGGGTTAGGGTTAGGGTTAAGGTTAAGGTTAAGGTTGGGGTAAGGGTTAGGGTTAGAGTAAGGTTTAGGGTTAAGGTTAGGGTAAGAGTTAGGGTTAGGGTTAGGGTTAGAGTTAGTGTTAGGGTTAGGTAAGGTTAAAGTTTAGGTTTAGGGTTAGGGTTAGGGTTAGGGTAAGGGTTAGGGTTAGGGTTTAGGGTTAGTGTTATGGTTGGGTTAAGGGTGAGAGTTAGGTTTAGGATTAGGATAAAGGTTAGGGTTAGGGTTAGGGTAAGGGAAAGTGTTAGGGTTAGGGATAGGTTTAGCGTTAGGGTAAGGGTAAGGGTTAGGTTTAGTGTTAGGGTTATGTTTATGGTTGGGTTTAAGGTTAGGGTTAGGGTTAGGGTAAGGTTAAAGTTTAAGGTTAGGGTTAGGGTAAGCGTTAGGGTTATGGTAAGGGTTAGGGTAAGGGTTAGAGTTAGGGTTAGGGTTAGGGTTAAGTTTGACGTTAGGCTTAGGGTTAAGGTAAGGGTTAGTGTTAGGGTTAAGGTTGAGGTTAGGGTTACGGTTAGGGTTAGGGTTAGAATACAGTTTAGGGTTAGGTTAAAGGTTAGGGTTAAGGGTAGGGTTAGGGTTAGGGTTACGGTAAGGGTAAGGGGTAGGGTTAGGGTTACGGTTAAGCTTGAGGTTAGGGTTAGGGTTAGAGTAAGGTTTAGGGTAAGGGTAAGGGTTAGGGCTAGGGTTGGGGTTAGGGTTAGAGTTAGGGTTAGGGTTACGGTAAGGGTAAGGGTTAGCGTTATGGTTAGGTTTAGGTTAGGGTAAGGGTTATGGTTAGGGGTTAGTGTTAGTGTTAGAGTTAGGTTAAGGGTTAGGGTTAGGGTTAGGGTTAGGGTGAGGATAAGGTTAAGGGTAAGGGTTAGGGTTAAGGTTAGGGTTAGGGTTAGGGTTAGGATTAAGGTTGACGTTAGGGTTAGGGTTTGGTAAGAGTTAGGGTTAGGGTTAGGTTTAGGGTAAGGGTAAGGGGTAGGCTTAGGGTTAGGGTTACGGTTAAGGTTGAGGTTAGGGTTAGGGGTAGGGTAAGGGTAGGTTTAGGGAAAGTGTATGGGTTAGGGTTAGGGTTAGGGTTAGGGTAAGTATTAGGGTTAGGGTTAGGGTAAGGGTTAGGTTTAGGGTTATGGTTAGCATTAAGTTTAGGGTTATGGTTAGGGTAAGTGTAAGGTTAAGTGTTAGGGTTAGGGTTAGGGTTACGGTTAGGGTTCGGGGTTAGGTTTAGTGTTAGGTTTAGGGTTAGGTTTAGGGTAAGGGTAAGGGTGAGGTTTAGGGTTAGGGTTAGGATTAGGGTTCGGGTTAGGGTAAGGGTTAGGGTTAGCGTTAGGTTTAGAGTTAGGGTTAGGGTTAAGGTTGAAGTTAGGGTTTGGGTTAGGGTAAGGGTTAGGGTTAGGGTTAAGGTTTAGGTAGGGTTACGGTTAGGGTTAGGGTAGGTTTATTGATAGGGTAACGGTTAGGGTTAGGGTTAGGGTAAGGGTAAGGGTTAGGGTTAGGGTTAGGATTAGGGTAAGGGTTAGGGTTAGGTTTAGGGTTAGGGTGAGGGTAAGTGTTAGGCATAGTGTTAGAGTTAGGGTTAGGGTTAGGGTAAGGGTTAGTTCTAGGGTTAGGGTTAAGTGTTAGGGTTAGGGTAAAGATTAGGGTTAGGTTTAGGGTTAAGGTTATGGTTAGGGTTAGTGTGAGGGTTAGGGTTAAGTTTAGGGTTAGTGTTTGGGTAAGGGAAAGGGTTAGGCTTAGGGTTAGTGTAGGTTTATTGAAAGGGTAAGGGTTAGGGTTAGGGTTAGGGTAAGGGTAAGCGTTAGGGTTAGGTTTAGGGTTAGGGTAAGGGTTAGGTTTAGGGATTAGGGTTAGTGTTATTGTTAGGTTAAGTGTTAGGTTTAGGGTTAGGGTTAGGGTAAGGGTTACAGTAAGGGTTAGGGTAATGGTAAGTGTTAGGGTTAGGGTTAGTTTAGGGATAGGGTAAGGTTTAGGGTTAGGGTTAGGTTTAGGGTTATGTTTAAGGTTGCAGTTAAGTTTAGGGTTAGGGTTAGGGTAAGTGTAAGGGTTAAGGTCAGGGTTAGGGTTAGGGTAAGTGTTAGGGTTAGGGTTAGGGTTAGGTTTAGTGCTGCGCTTAAGTTTAGGGTAAGTGTAAGGGTTAGGGTTAGGGTTAGGGTTAGGGTTAGGGTAAGGTTTAGGTTTAGGATTAGGGGTTAGGGTTAGGTTTAGGGTTACGGTTAGGGTTAGGGTTAGGGTTAGGGTAAGGATATGTGTTAGGATTAGTGTTAGGGTTATGGTTAGCGTAAGGGTAAGGGTAAGGGTAAGGGTTAGGGTTAAGGTTAGGTTTAGGGTTAGGGTAAGGGTAAGTGTTATGGTTAGGGTAAGGGTTAGGGTTAGGGTAAGGGTTATGATTAGGGTTAGGGTTGGGGTTGGGGTAAGTGATAGGGTTAGGGTTAGGGTTAGGATAAGGTTAAGGGTTAGGGTTAGGGTAGGGTTAGGGGTTAGGGTTAGTGTTAAGGTTAGGGTTAGGGTTAGGTTTAGGGGTAGGGGTTACGTTTAGGGTTAGGGGTGAGGGTTATGGTTAGGGTTACTCTTAGGGTTAGGGTAAGGGTTAGGTTAAGGTTTAGGGTTAGGGTTAGGGTTAGGGGTTAGGGTTATTGGTTAGGGTTAGGGTACAGGTTAGGGTTAGGGTTAGGGAAAGGGTAAGGGTGAGGGTTAGGGTTAGGGATAGGTTTAGGGTAAGGGTATGAGTTAGGGTTAGGGTAAGAGTTAGGGTTAGGGTTACGGTTAGGGTAAGGGTAAGGGTTAGGTTTAGGGTTAGGGTTAAGTGTTAGGATTAGGGTTAGTGTTAGGGTTAGGTTAGAGTTAGGGTGAGGGTAAGGGTAAGGTTTAGGGTTACGGTTAGGGTTAGGGTAAGGGTAAGGGTTAGGGTTAGGATAAGCGTTAGGGTTAGGGTAAGGGTTAGGGTAAGGGTTAGGGTTATGGTTCGGGTTGGGTTAGGGTTAGGGTTAAGGTTGACGTTAGGGTTAGGGTTAGGGTAAGGGTTAGGGTTAGGGTTAAGTTTGAGGTTAGGGTTTCGGTTAGGGTTAGGGTACAGGTTAGGGTTAGGGTTAGGGTTAGGGTAAGGGTAAGGAGTAGGGTTAGGGTTGAGGTTAAGATTGACGTTAGGGTTAGGGTTAGAGTAAGGTTTAGGGTTAGGGTAAGGGTTAGGGTTAGGATTAGGGTTAGGGTTAGAGTTAGGGTTAGGGTTAGGGTATGGGTAAGGGTTAGGGTTATAGTTAGGGTTATGGTTAGGGTAAGGGTTAGGGTTAGGTGTTAGTGTTAGTGTTAGGGTTAGGTTAAAAGTTAGGGTTAGGCTTAGGTTTAGGATAAGGGTTAAGGTTAGGGTTAGGGTAAGGGAAAGTGCTAGGGTTAGGGTTAGGTTTAGCGTTAGTGTAAGGTTAAGGGTTAGGGTTAGGGTTAGGGTAAGAGTTATGGTTAGGGTTAGGGTTAGGATTAGGATAAGGGTAAGGGTTAGGTTTAGGGTTAGGGTTAAGTTTTAGGATTAGGGTTACTGTTAGGGTTAGGTTAGAGTTAGGGTGAAGGTAAGGGTAAGGTTTAGGGTTAGGGTTAGGGTTAGGTTTAGGGTTAGGGTTAGGGAAAGGGTAAAGGTTAGGGTTAGGTTTAGGGTTAAAGTTAGGGTTAGGGTTAGGGTTTGGGTTAGGGTTAGGGTTAGGGTTAGGTTCAGGGTTAGGGTTTGGGTAAGGGTAAGTGTTACGTTAGGGTAAGGATAGGGTTAGAGAAAGGGTATGGGTTATGGTTAGGGTTAGGGTTAGGGTAAGGGTAAGGATATGTGTTAGGATTAGTGTTAGGGTTATGGTTAGCGTAAGGGTAAGGGTAAGGGTAAGGGTTAGGGTTAAGGTTAGGTTTAGGGTTAGGGTAAGGGTAAGTGTTATGGTTAGGGTAAGGGTTAGGGTTAGGGTAAGGGTTATGATTAGGGTTAGGGTTGGGGTTGGGGTAAGTGATAGGGTTAGGGTTAGGGTTAGGATAAGGTTAAGGGTTAGGGTTAGGGTAGGGTTAGGGGTTAGGGTTAGTGTTAAGGTTAGGGTTAGGGTTAGGTTTAGGGGTAGGGGTTACGTTTAGGGTTAGGGGTGAGGGTTATGGTTAGGGTTACTCTTAGGGTTAGGGTAAGGGTTAGGTTAAGGTTTAGGGTTAGGGTTAGGGTTAGGGGTTAGGGTTATTGGTTAGGGTTAGGGTACAGGTTAGGGTTAGGGTTAGGGAAAGGGTAAGGGTGAGGGTTAGGGTTAGGGATAGGTTTAGGGTAAGGGTATGAGTTAGGGTTAGGGTAAGAGTTAGGGTTAGGGTTACGGTTAGGGTAAGGGTAAGGGTTAGGTTTAGGGTTAGGGTTAAGTGTTAGGATTAGGGTTAGTGTTAGGGTTAGGTTAGAGTTAGGGTGAGGGTAAGGGTAAGGTTTAGGGTTACGGTTAGGGTTAGGGTAAGGGTAAGGGTTAGGGTTAGGATAAGCGTTAGGGTTAGGGTAAGGGTTAGGGTAAGGGTTAGGGTTATGGTTCGGGTTGGGTTAGGGTTAGGGTTAAGGTTGACGTTAGGGTTAGGGTTAGGGTAAGGGTTAGGGTTAGGGTTAAGTTTGAGGTTAGGGTTTCGGTTAGGGTTAGGGTACAGGTTAGGGTTAGGGTTAGGGTTAGGGTAAGGGTAAGGAGTAGGGTTAGGGTTGAGGTTAAGATTGACGTTAGGGTTAGGGTTAGAGTAAGGTTTAGGGTTAGGGTAAGGGTTAGGGTTAGGATTAGGGTTAGGGTTAGAGTTAGGGTTAGGGTTAGGGTATGGGTAAGGGTTAGGGTTATAGTTAGGGTTATGGTTAGGGTAAGGGTTAGGGTTAGGTGTTAGTGTTAGTGTTAGGGTTAGGTTAAAAGTTAGGGTTAGGCTTAGGTTTAGGATAAGGGTTAAGGTTAGGGTTAGGGTAAGGGAAAGTGCTAGGGTTAGGGTTAGGTTTAGCGTTAGTGTAAGGTTAAGGGTTAGGGTTAGGGTTAGGGTAAGAGTTATGGTTAGGGTTAGGGTTAGGATTAGGATAAGGGTAAGGGTTAGGTTTAGGGTTAGGGTTAAGTTTTAGGATTAGGGTTAGTGTTAGGGTTAGGTTAGAGTTAGGGTGAAGGTAAGGGTAAGGTTTAGGGTTAGGGTTAGGGTTAGGTTTAGGGTTAGGGTTAGGGAAAGGGTAAGGGTTAGGGTTAGGTTTAGGGTTAAAGTTAGGGTTAGGGTTAGGGTTTGGGTTAGGGTTAGGGTTAGGGTTAGGTTCAGGGTTAGGGTTTGGGTAAGGGTAAGTGTTAGGTTAGGGTAAGGATAGGGTTAGAGAAAGGGTATGGGTTATGGTTAGGGTTAGGGTTAGGGTAAGGGTTAGGTTTAGGGTTATGGTTAGCATTAAGTTTAGGGTTAAGTTTAGGGTAAGGGTAAGGTTAAGTGTTAGGGTTAGGGTTAGAGTTACGGTTAGGGTTAGAGGTTAGGTTTAGTGTTAGGTTAAGGGTTAGGGTTAAGGTTGACGTTAGAGTTTGGTTTAGGGTAAGGGTTAGGGTTAGGATAAGGGTTAGGGTTAGGGTTATGGTAAGGGAAAGTGTTAGGGTTAGGGTTAGGTTTAGCGTTAGGGTAAGGGTAAGGGTTAGTGTTAGGGTTAGGTTTAGGATTGGGGTTAAGTTTATGGTTAGGGTTAGCGTAACGGTAAGGGTTAGGGTTAGGGTTAGTGTAAGACTTAGGGTTAGGATTAGGGTTAGTTTCAGAGTTAATGTAAGAGTTAGGGTTAGGTTAGAGTTAGGGTGAGGGTAAGGGTAAGGTTAAGGGTTAGGGTTAGGGTTAGGTTTAGGGTTAGGGTTAGGGAAAGGGTAAGGGTTAGGGCTAGGGTTAGGGTTAGGTTTAGGGTTAGGGTAAGGGTTAGGGTTAGGATTTGGGTTAGGGTTATGGTTAGGGTAAGGGTTAAGGTTAGGGTTAGGGTTAGGTTTAGGTTTGTGGTTAAGGTTAGGGTTAGGGTAAGAGTTAGGGTTAGGGTAAGAGTTAGGGTTAGGGTTAGGGTTAGGGTTAGGGTAAGGGTAAGGGTTAGGTTTAGGGTTAGGGTTAAGTGTTAGGGTTAGGGTTAGGGTTAGGGTTAGGGTTAGAGTTAGGTTTAGGGTTTGGGTAAGGGTAAGGGTTAGGGTTATGGTTAGGGTTAGGGTTAGGGTAAGGGTTAGTGTTAGGGGTTAGAGTTAGTGTTAGGGTTAGGTTAAGGGTTAGGGTTAGGGTTAGGGAAAGGGTAAAGGTTAGGTTTAGGGTTAGGGTTAAGGTTAGGGTTAGGGTTAGGGTTAGGGTTAAGGTTGGGGTTAGGGTTAGGGTTAGAGTAAGGTTTAGGGTTAGGGTTAGGGTAAGGGTTAGTGTCAGGGTTAGGGTTAGAGTTAGTGTTAGGGTTAGGGTAATTGTAAAGGTTAGGTTTAGGGTTAGGGTAAGGGTTAGGCTTAGGGTTTAGGGTTAGTGTTAGGGTTAGGTTAAGGGTGAGGGTTAGCGTTAGGGTTAGGGTTAAGGTTGACGTTAGGGTTAGGGTTAGGGTAAGTGTTAGGGTTAGGGTTAAGGTTGAGGTTAGGATTTCGGTTTAGGTTAGGGTACAGGTTAGGTTTAGGGTTAGGGTTAGGGTAAGGGTAAGGGTTAGGGTTAGGATTAGGGTTAGGGTTAGAGTTAGGGTTAGGGTTAGGGTAAGGGTAAGGGTTAGGGTTATAGTTAGGGTTATGGTTAGGGTAAGGGTTAGGGTTAGGGGTTAGTGTTAGTGTTAGGGTTAGGTTAAGGGTTAGGGTTAGGCTTAAGTTTAGGATAAGGGTTAAGGTTAGGGTTAGGGTAAGGGAAAGTGTTAGGGTTAGGGTTAGGTTTAGCGTTAGGGTAAGGGTAAGGGTTAGGATTAGGGTTAATGTAAGAGTCAGGGTTAGGGTTAGGGTTAGGGTTAGGGTAAGGGTAAGGGTTAGGTTTAGGGTTACGGTTAAACTTTAGGATTAGGGTTAGTGTTAGGGTTAGGTTAGAGTTAGGGTGAGGGTAAGGGTAAGGTTTAGGGTTAGGGTTAGGGTTAGGGTTAGGTTTAGGGTTAGGGTTAGGGAAAGGGTAAGGGTTAGGGTTAGGTTTAGGGTTAAAGTTAGGGTTAGGGTTAGGGTTTGGGTTAGGGTTAGGGTTAGGTTAGGGTTAGGGTTAGGGTTAGGGTTAGGGTTTGGGTAAGGGTAAGGGTTAGGGTTAGGGTAAGGATGGGGTTAGAGAAAGGGTATGGTTAGGGTTAGGGTTAGGTTTAGGGTTAGGGTTAGGGTTAGGGTTAGGGTTAGGTTTAAGGTTGCAGTTAAGTTTAGGGTTAGGGTTAGTGTACGTGTAAGGGTTAAGGTCAGGGTTAGGGTTAGGGTAAGTGTTAGGGGTAGGGTTAGGGTTAGGTTTAGTGCTGCGCTTAAGTTTAGGGTAAGTGTAAGGGTTAGGGTTAGGGTTAGGGTAAGGGTTAGGGTTAGGGTTAGGATTAGGGGTTAGGGTTAGGTTTAGGGTTACGGTTAGGGTTAGGGTTAGGGTTAGGGTAAGGTTATGTGTTAGGATTAGTGTTAGGGTTATGGTTAGCGTAAGGGTAAGGGTAAGGGTTAGGGTTAAGGTTAGGTTTAGGGTAAGGGTTTGGTTTAGGGTTAGGGTAAGGGTAAGGGTTATTTTTAGGGTAAGGATTAGGGTTAGGGTAAGGGTTATGATTAGGGTTAGGGTTGGGGTTAGGGTAAGTGATAGGGTTAGGGTTAGGGTTAGGATAAGGTTAAGGGTTAGGGTAGGGTTAGAGGTTAGGGTTAGTGTTAAGGTTAGGGTTAGGTTTAGGGGTAGGGGTTACGTTTAGGGTTAGGGGTGAGGGTTATGGTTAGGGTTACTCTTAGGGTTAGGGTAAGCGTTAGGTTAAGATTTAGGGTTAGGGTTAGGGTTAGGGGTTAGGGTTAGTGGTTAGGGTTAGGGTACAAGTTAGGGTTAGTGTTAGGGAAAGGTAAGGGTGAGGGTTAGGGTTAGGGTTAGGTTTAGTGTAAGGGTAAGAGTTAGGGTAAGGGTAAGAGTTAGGGTTAGGGTTACGGTTAGGGTAAGGGTAAGGGTTAGGTTTAGGGTTAGGGTTAAGTGTTAGGATTAGGGTTAATGTTAGGGTTAGGTTAGAGTTAGGGTGAGGGTAAGGGTAAGGTTTAGGGTTAGGGTTAGTGTTAGGGTTAGGGTAAGGGTAAGGGTTAGGGTTAGGATAAGCGTTAGGGTTAGGGTAAGGGTTAGGGTAAGGGTTAGGGTTAGGTTGGGGTTCGGGTTAGGGTTAATGTTAAGGTTGACGTTAGGGTTAGGGTTAGGGTAAGGGTTAGGGTTAGGGTTAAGTTTGAGGTTAGGGTTTCGGTTAAGGTTAGGGTACAGGTTAGGGATAGGTTTAGGGTTAGGGTAAGGATAAGGAGTAGGGTTAGGGTTAAGGTTAAGATTGACGTTAGGGTTAGGGTTAGAGTAAGGTTTAGGGTTAGGGTAAGGGTTAGGGTTAGGATTAGGGTTAGGGTTAGAGTTAGGGTTAGGGTTAGGGTAAGGGTAAGGGTTAGGGTTATAGTTAGGGTTATGGTTAGGGTAAGGGTTAGGGTTATGGGTTAGTGTTAGTGTTAGGGTTAGGTTAAGGGTTAGGGTTAGGCTTAGGTTTAGGATAAGGGTTAAGGTTAGGGTTAGGGTAAGGGAAAGTGCTAGGGTTAGGGTTAGGGTTAGGATAAGGGTAAGGGTTAGGTTTAGGGTTAGGGTTAAGTTTTAGGATTAGGGTTAGTGTTAGGGTTAGGTTAGAGTTAGGGAGAAGGTAAGGGTAAGGTTTAGGGTTAGGGTTAGGGTTAGGGTTAGGTTTAGGGTTAGGGTTAGGGAAAGGGTAAGGGTTAGGGTTAGGTTTAGGGTTAAAGTTAGGGTTAGGGTTAGGGTTCGGGTTAGGGTTAGGGTTAGGTTTAGGGTTAGGGTTTGGGTAAGGGTAAGGATTAGGGTTAGGGTAAGGATGGGGTTAGAGAAAGGGTATGGGTTAGGGATAGGGTTAGGGTTAGGGTAAGCGTTAGGTTTAGGGTTATGGTTAGCATTAAGTTTAGGGTTAGGGTTAGGGTAAGGGTAAGGTTAAGTGTTAGGGTTAGGGTTAGTGTTAGGTTAGGGTTAGGGGTTAGGTTTAGTGTTAGGTTAAGGTTGACGTTAGAGTTTGGTTTAGGGTAAGGGTTAGGGTTAGGATAAGGGTTAGGTTTAGGGTTATGGTAAGGGAAAGTGTTAGGTTAGGGTTATGTTTAGCCTTAGGGTAAGGGTAAGGGTTAGGTTTAGGGTTAGGTTTAGGATTGGGGTTAAGTTTATTGTTAGGGTTAGGGTAAGGGTAAGGATTAGGGTTAGAGGTAGGGTTAGGGTAAGGGCAAGGTTCAGGGTTAGGGTTAGGTTTAGGCTTAATTTAGGGTTAGGGTTAGGTTTAGGGTTAGGGTTTGGGTAAAGCTAAGAGTTAGGGTTAGTGTAAAGGTAGGTTTAGGGAAAAGGTATGGGTTAGGGTTAGGGTTAGGGTTAGGGTAAGGATAACGGTTAGGTTTAGGGTTATGGTAAGGGTTATGGTTAGCATTAAGTTTAGAGTTAGGGTTAGGGTAAGGGTAAGGTTAACTCTTACGGTTAGGGTTAGGGTTAGGGTAAGGGTAAGGGTTAGGTTTAGGGTTAGGGTTATGTTTAGGGTTAGGGTAAGGGTTAGGGTTAGGATTTGGGTTAGGGTATGGTTATGGTAAGGGTTAAGGTTAGGGTTAGGGTTAGGTTTAGGTTTGGGGTTAAGGTTAGGGTTAGGGTTAGGGTAACAGTAAGGGTTACGGTTAGGGTTAGGTAAGAGTTAGAGTTAGGGTTAGGATTAGGGTTAGGGTAAGGGTAAGGGTTACGTTTAGGGTTAGGGTTAAGTGTTAGCGTTAGGGTTAGGGTTAGGTTTAGAGTTAGAGTTAGGGTTAGGTTTAGGGTAAGAGTAAGGTTTAGGGTTATGGTTAGGGTTAGGGTTAGGGTAAGGGTTAGGGTTAAGTGTTAGGGTTAGGGTTAGGGTTAGGTTTAGAGTTAGAGTTAGTGTTATGGTTAGGTTAAGGGTTAGGGTTAGGGTTAGAGTTAGGGTTAGGATAAGGGTTAGGGTTAGGGTTAGGGTAAGGGAAAGTGTTAGGGTTAGGGTTAGGTTTAGCGTTAGGGTAAGGTTAAGGGTTAGGGTTAGGGTTAGGGTTAGGGTTAGAATTGGGGTTAAGGTTAGGGTTAGGGTTAGGGTAAAGGTAAGTGTTAGGGTTAGGTTTAGTGTAAGAGTTAGAGTTAGGGTTACGGTTAGGGATAGGGGTTACGGTTAGTGTTAGGTTTAGGGTTAGGGTTAGGGTAAGGGTAAGGGTTAGGTTTAGGGTTAGAGTTAGGTTTAGGGTTAGGGTTAGGGTAAGGGTTAGGGTTAGGGTTAGGGTTAAGTTTGACGTTAGGGTTAGGGTTACATTAAGGGTTTGGGTTAGGGTTAAGGTTCAGGTAGGGTTACGGTTAGGGTTAGGGTACGGGTTAGGGTTAGGGTTGTGTAAGTGTTAGGGTTAGGGGTAGGGTTAGGGTTAGGTTTAGGGTAACGGTAAGGGATAAGGTTAGGGTTAGGTTTAAGGTTGAGGTTGGGATTAGGGTTCGAGTAAGGTTTTGGGTTAGGGTTAGGGTAAGGGTTAGGTTTAGGATTCGGGTTAAGGTTAGGGTTAGGGTTAGGGTAACGGTAAGGTTAGGGTTAGGGTTTGGGTAAGAGTTAGGGTTAGGGTTAGGTTTAGGGTTAGGGTAAGGGTAAGGGTTAGGTTTAGGGTTAGGGTTAAGTGATAGGGTTAGAGTTAGGGATCGGGTTAGGTTTAGAGTTATAGTGAGGGTAAGGGTAAGGGTTAGGGTTAGGGTTAGGGTTAGGTTTAGGTTTAAGGTTAGTGTTAGGGTTAGGGTTAGGGTTAGAGTTTGGGTTAGGGTTAGGGTAAGGGTAAAGGTTAGGTTTAGGGTTAGGGTTAGGGTTAGGGTAATGGTTAGTGTTAGGGGTTAGGGTTAGTGTTAGGGTTAGGTTAAGGGTTAGCGTTCGGGTTAGGATAAGGATTAGGGTTAGGGTTAGGGTAAGGGAAAATGTTAGGGTTAGGGATAGGTTTAGCGTTAGGATAAGGGTAAGGGTTAGTTTTAGGGTTAGGGTTAGGTTTAGGGTTGGGGTTAAGGTTAGGGTTAGAGCTAGGTTAAGGGTAAGTTTTAGGGTTAGGTTTAGGGTTAGGGTAAGAGTTAGGGTTAGGGTTAGGGTTAGGGTGAGTGTTAGGGTAAGCGTTAGGTTTAGGGGTAGGGTTAACAGATAGAGTTAGGGTAAGGGTTAGGGTTAGGTTTAGTGTTAGGGTGAGGGTAAGGATTAGGCTTTGGGTTAGAGTTAGGGTTAGGGTTAGGGTTAGGGTAAGGTTTAGGGTTAGGGTTAAGGTTGAGGTAGGGTTATGGTTAGGGTTACGGTAAGGTTAAGGGATAGGGTTAGGGTTAGGGTTAAGTTTGAGGTTAGGGTTAGGGTTAGAGTAAGGTTTAGGGTTAGGTTTAGGGTAAGGGTTAGGGTTAGGGTTAGGGTTAGATTTAGGGTTAGGGTTAGGGTAAGGGTAAGGGTTAGGGTTATGGTTATGGTTAGGGTTAATGTAAGGGTTAGGGTTAGGGGTTAGAGTTAGTGTTAGGGTTAGGTTAAGGGTTAGGGTTAGGGTTATGGTTAGGTTTAGGATAATGGTTAGGGTTAGGGTTAGGGTAAGGGAAAGTGTTAGGGTTAGGGTTAGGTTTAGCTTTAGGGTAAAGGTAAGGGTTAGGGTTAGGGTTAGGGTTAGGTTTAGGATTCTGGTTAAGGTTAGGGTTATTGTTAGGGTAACAGTAAGAGTTAGGGTTAGGTTAGGGTAAGAGTTAGGGTTAGGGTTAGGTTTAGGGTTAGGGTTAGGGTTAGGGTAAGGGTTAGGGTTAGGCTTAGGGTTCGGGTTAAGTGTTAGGATTAGGGTTAGGGTTCGGGTTAGGTTTAGACTTAGGGTGAGGTTAAGGGTAAGGGTTAGGGTTAGGGTTAGGGTGAGGTTTAGGGTTAGGTTTAGGGAAAGGGTAAGGGTTAGGTTTAGGGTTAGGGTTAGGGTTAAGTTTAGGGTTAGGGTTAGGGTTAAGGTTGAGGTTACGGTTAGGGTTAGAGTAAGGTTTACGTTTAGGGTTAGGGTAAGGGTTAGGGTTAGGGTTAGGGTTAGGGTTAGTGTTAGGGGTTAGGGTTAGGGTTAGGTTTAGGCTTAAGGTTGAGGTTACGGTTAGGGTTAGAGTAAGGTTTACGTTTAGGGTTAGGGTAAGGGTTAGGGTTAGGGTTGGGGTTAGGGTTAGAGTTTGGGTTAGGGTTAGGGTAAGGGTAAAGGTTAGGTTATGGTTATGGTTAGGGTTAGTGATAGGGGTTAGGGTTAGGGTTAGTGTTAGGGTTAGGTTAAGGGTTAGGGTTAGGGTTAGGGTAAGGGAAAGTGTTAGGGTTAGTGATAGGTTTAGCATTAGGGTAAGGGTAAGGGTTAGGGTTAGTGTTAGGGTTAGGTTTAGGGTTGGGGTTAAGGTTAGGGTTAGGTTTAGGGTAAGTGTAAGTTTTAGGGTTAGGGTTAGGGTTAGGGTAAGAGTTAGGGTTAGGGTTAGGGTTACGGTTAGGGTTAGTGTAAGCATTAGGTTCAGGTTTAGGGTTAAGTGTTAGGGTTAGGGTAAGGTTTAGGGTTAGGTTTAGTGTTAGGGTGAGGGTAAGGGTTAGGGTTAGTGTTAGGGTTAGGTTTAGGGTTGGGGTTAAGGTTAGTGTAAGGTTTAGGGTAAGTGTAAGTTTTAGGGTTAGGGTTAGGGTTAGGGTAAGAGTTAGGGTTAGGGTTAGGGTTACGGTTAGGGTTAGTGTAAGCATTAGGTTCAGGTTTAGGGTTAAGTGTTAGGGTTAGGGTAAGGTTTAGGGTTAGGTTTAGTGTTAGGGTGAGTGTAAGCGTTAGGGCTACAGTTAGGGTTAGGGTTAGGGTTAGGGTAAGGGTTAGGTTAAGGGTTAGAGTTAGGGTTATGGGTAGGGTTAGGGTTAGGGTGAGCGTTAGGGTTAGGGTTAGGGTTAGGGTTTGGGTAAGGATGAGGATTAGGGTGAGGGTTAGGGAAGGTTTATTGAAAGGGTAAGGGTTAGGGTTAGGGTTAGGGTAAGGTTAAGGGTTAGGTTTAGAGTGAGGGTTAGGGTTAGGGTAAAGGTTAGGGTTAGGGTTATGGTTAGTGTTAGGGTTAGTGTACGAGTAAGGGTTAAGGTTAAGGTTAGGGATAGTGTTAGGTTTAGGTTTAGGGTTAGGGTTAGGGTTAGGGTTAGGATAAGGGTTAGGGTTAGGATTATTGTTAGCGGTAGGGTAAGGATAAGGGTTAGGTTAGGGTTAGGGTTAGGTTTAGTGTTGGGGTTAAGGATAGGGTTAGGGTAAGTGTTGGGTTTAGCATTAGGGTATGGGTAAGGGTTAGGTTTAGGGTAAGCGTTAGGGTTAGGTTTAGGAAGGGTAAGGTTTAGGGTTAGGTTTATGGTTACGGTTAGGGTAACGGTAAGGGTTAGCGTTAGGGTTAGTTTTAGGGTTAGGTTTAGGTTTAGGGTAAGGGCAATGGTTAGGGTTAGGGTTAGGGTTAGGGTAAGGGTTAGGGTTACCGTTAGGGTTGGGGTTCGGGAAAGGGTAATTGTTAGGGTAGGGTTAGGGTTAGGATAAGGGTAAGGGTTAGGGCAGGGTTAGGGTTAGGGGTTAGGGTTAGGGTTAGGGTCAGGGTAAGGGTTAGGGTTAGGGTTAGGCTTAGGGTTAGGGT
>JANJXV010000644.1:335000-397500 GCA_024803745.1 Megascapheus bottae
GGGTTAGTGTTAGGGTTAGTGTTAGGGGTAAGGTTAGGGTTAGGGTTAGGGTAAGGGTAAGGGTTTAGTTAGGGTTAGGGTTAGGGTAAGAATTAGGGTTAGGGTTAGGTTTAGGGTTAGGATTAGTGTTAGCGATAGGTTAAGGGTAAGGGTTAGGGTTAAGGTTAGGGTTAGGGTTAGGGTTAGGGTAAGGTTAAGGGATAGGTTTAGGGTTAGTGTTAGGTTTAGGTTTAGGGTTAGGGTTAGGGTTAATGTTAGATTTAGGGTTAGGGTAAGGGTAAGGTTAAGGGTGAGGGTTAGGTTTAGGGTTATGGTTAGGGTAAGGGTAAGGATTAAGGTTAGGGTTAATGTTAGATTTATGGTTAGGGTAAGGTTAGGGTAAGGATAAGATTTAGGGTTAAGGTTAGGGTTAGGGTTAGGTTTAGGGTTAGGGTAGGGTTAGGGTAAGGGTAAGGGTTAGGGTTAGGATTAGGGTAGGGTTAGGGTAAGGGTTAGGTTTAGGGTTAGGGTTAGATTTAGGGTTAGGATTTGGTAAGGATAAGGGTTAGGTTTAGAGTTAGCGGTAGGGTTAGGGTAAGGGTTAGGGTTAGGGTTAGAGTTAAAGTTAGGGTTAGGTTAAGGGTAAGGGTTAGGGTTAGGGTTACGGTTAGGGTTCGTGTAAGGGTTAGGGTTAGGGATTAGGTTTAAGGTTAGGTTTCGGGTAAGGGTTAGGGTGAGGGGTTAGGTTTAAGCTTAGGGTAAGGATTAGGGTTAGTGTTAGGGTTAGGGTTAGGGTAAGGGTTAGGGTTAGGGTAAGGGTTATGTTTATGGTTAGGGTTAGTGTTAGGGTTAGGGTAAGGGTAAGTGTTAGTGTTAGGGTTAGGGTTAGGTTTAGGGTAAGGATTACGGTTACGTTTAGGGTTAGGGTTAGGGTAAGGATAAGGGTTAGGTTTAGGGGTAGGGTTCGGTTTAGGGTTAGTGTTAGAGATAGGGTTAGGGTTAGGGTAAGGGTAAGGGTTAGGGTTAGGGTTAGGGTTAGGGTAAGGGTTAGGGTTAGGGTTAGGTTTAGGGTTAGGTTTAGGTTTAGGGTAAGGGTAAGGGTTCGGGTTAGGTTTAAGTTTATGATAAGGGTAAGGGTTAAGGTTAAGGTTAGGGTTAGGGTTAGGTTTAGTTTTAGGGTTAGGGTTAGGGTAAGGGTAGCGTTTAGGGTTAGGGTTAGGGTAAGGTTAAGGTTTAGGTTTAGGGTTAAGGTTAGGTTAGGGTAAGGGTTAGGGTTAGGTTTAGGTTTAGGGTTAGGGTAGGGTTAGGGTGAGGGTAAGGGTTAGGGTTAGGGTTAGGGTAAGGTTTAGGTTTAGGGTTAAGGTTAGGTTAGGGTAAGGGTAAGGTTTAGGGTTAAGGTTAGGATTAGGGTTAGGTTTAGTGTTAGGGTAAGGGTAAGTGTTAGGGTTAGGGTTAGGGTAAAGTTAAGGGTAAGGGTTAGGGTTAGGGTTAGGATTAGGTTTAGGGTAAGGGTTAGGGTTAGGTTTAGGGTAAGGGTAACGGTAAGGATTAGGGTTATGGTTTGGGTTAGGTAAGGATAAGGGTTTGGGTTAGGGTTAGGTTTAGGGTTAGATTTAGGGTTAGGGTAAGGGTAAGTTTTAGGGTTAGGGTTAGGGTAAGGGTTAGGGTTAGGGTTAGGGTTAGGTTTAGGTTTAGGGTTAGGGTTAGGGTTACGGTTAGGGTTAGAGTAAGGGTTAGGGTTAGTGTTTGGGGTAAGTTTAGGGTTAGGGTTAGGGTATGGGTAAAGATTAGCTTAGGGTTAGGGTTAGGGTTAGGGTAAGGGTTAGGGTTAGGGTTAGGTTTAGGGTTAGGATTAGGGTTAGGGTTAGGGTAATGGTAAGGGATAGGGTTAGGGTTAGGGTTAGGGTTAAGGTTAGGGTTAGGGTAAGAGTAAGGGTTAGGATTAGGCATAGGGTTAGGGTTAGATTAAGGATAAGGGATAGGTTTAGGGTTAGGGTTAGGTTTAGGTTTAGGGTTAGGGTTAGGGAATAGGGAAAGAAAATGGTTAGGGTTAGGGTTAAGATTAGGTTTAGGGTTAAGTTTAGGATTAGGGTAAGGGTTAGAGTATGGGTTAGGGTTAGGGTTAGTTTTTGGGGTAAGTATTGGGTTATGGTTAAGGTATGGGTAAGGATTAGCTTAGGGTTAGGGTTAGGGTTAGGGTTAGGGTTAAGTTTAGGGTTAGGGTTGTTGTAAGGGTAAGGGTTAGGGTTAGGTTTAGGGTTATTCTTAAGTTCAGGGTAAGGGTTAGGGTTAGGGTTAGGGTTAGGTTAAGGGTTAGGGTTAGGTTAGGGTAAGGATAAGTTTTAGGGTTAAGGTTAGGGTTAGGTTTAGGGTTATGGTTGGGTTAGGGTAAGGGTAAGGGTAAGGGTTAGGGTTAGGATTAGGGTTAGGGTTATGGTAAGGGTTAGGTTTACGGTTAGGGTTAGTTTTAGGGTTATGGTTTGGTAAAGGTAAGGGTTAGATTTAGAGTTCGGGGTAGGGTTAGGGTAAGGGTTAAGGTTAGGGTTAGGGTTAGAGTTAAAATTAGGTTTAGGGTTAGGGTTAGGGTTAGGGTTAGGGTAAGGGTAAGGATTAGAGTTATGATTAGGGTTAGGGTTAGGTAAAGGGTTAGGGTTAGGGTTAGGGTTAGGGTAAGGGTAGGGGTTAGGTTTAGGGTTAGGGTTAGGGTTAGGTTTAGGGTTAGGTTTAGGTTTAGGGTTAGGGAAATGATATGGGTTAGGGTTAAGGTTCGGTTTAGTGTTAGGGTTAGGGTTAAGGTGATTGTTAGGGTTGGGTAAGGGTAAGGGTTAGGGTTAGGTTTAGGGTTAGTGTTAGGGTAAGGGAAAGGATTAGGGTTAGAGTTACGGTTAGGTTTAGGGTTAGGGTTAGGTTTAGGGTTAAGGTAAGTGTAAGGGTTAGGGTTAAGGTTAGGGTTAGGGTTAGGTTTAGTTTTAGGGTTAGGGTTAGGGTAAGGGTAAGGGTTAGAGTTAAGGTTAGGGTTTGTGTTAGGGTAAGGGTTAGGGTTAGGGTGAGAGTAAGGGTTATGGTTAATGTTAGGGTAAGGTTAAGGGTTAGGGTTAGGGTTAGGGATAGGGTAAGGGTAATGGTTAGGTTTAGGGTTAGGGTTAGGGTTAGGGTAAGGTTTAGGGGTTACAGTTAGGGTTAGGGTTAGGTTTAGGGTTAAGGTTAGGGTTAGGGTTAGGGTTAGGTTTTGGGTTACGGTTAGTGTTAGGGTTAGGATTAGTGTAAGAGTATTTGTTAGGGTATTTGTTAGGGTTAGGTTTAGGGTTAGCGTTAGGGAACGGTTAAGGGTAAGATTTAGGGTTAGGTTTAGGATTAACGTAAGGGTAAGCGTTAGGGTTAGGGTTAGGGTTAGATTTAGGGTAAGTGTTAGGGTTACTTTTAGAGTAAGGATAAGTTTTAAGGTTAGGGTTAGGTTTAGGATTAGCGTAAGGTAAGGGTTAGGGTTAGGTTTAGGGTTAGGGTAAGGGTAAGGGTTACGGTTAGGGTTAGGGTTAGGGTAGGGGTTAGGGTAAGGGAAAGTGTTAGGGTTAGGATTAGGGTTATGATAAGGGCAAGGGTTAGGGTTAGGGTTAGGATTAGGGATTAGGTTTAGGGTTAGGGTTAGGGTTAGGGTAAGGTTTAGGGTTAGGGGTGAGAGTTAGTGTTAGGGTTAGGTTAAGGGTTAGGGTTAGGGTTAGGGTTAGAATAAGGGTTAGCGTTAGGGTTAGGGTTAGGGTTAGGGTGAGGGTTAGGGTTAGGGTAAGTGGTAGGGTTAGGATTAGGGATAGAGTTAGTGTTAGGGTAAGTTTTAGTGTTAGGGATAGGGTTGAGGTTAGGGTAAGTGTTAGGGTTAGGGTTAGGTTTAGGGTTAGGGTTAGGGTAAGGGTTAGGGTTAGGTTTAGAGTGAGTGTTAGGGTTAGGGTTAGGGTTAGGGTTAGGGTAAGGGTAAGGGTTAGGGTTAGGGTTAGTTTTAGGGTTAGGGTTATGGTTAGGGTAAGGGTTGGGTTTGGAGTTAGTGTTAGGGTTAGGGTTAGGGTTAGGGTAAGGGTTAGAGTTAGGGATAGGGTTAGGGTAGGTTTTAGGGTAAGGGTAAGTTTTAGGGTTAGGGTAGGGTTAGGATAACGGTAAGGGTTAGGTTTTGGGTTAGGGTTAGGGATTAGGGTTAGGGTTAGGGTTAGGGGTAAGAGTTAGGGTTAGTGTTAGGTTTAGGGTAAGGGTTAGGGTTAGGGGTTAGAGTTAGTGTTATGGTTAGGTTAAGAATTAGGGTTAGGGTTAGAGTTACGGTTAGGGTAAGGGTAAGTGTTAGTGTTAGGATTAGGGTTAGGGTTAGGGTAAGTGTTAGGGTTAGGTTAGGGTTAGGTTTAGGTTTGGGGTTAAGGTTAATGCAAGGGGAAGGGGAAAGGTTAGGTTTAGGGGTAGGGGTAGGTTTAGGGTAAGGGTAAGGGTTAGCGTTAGGTTAGGGTAGGGGTACGGTTAGGTTTAGTTTTAGGGTCAGGGTTAGTGTAAGGGTAAGGTATAGGGTTAGGGATACGGTTAGGGTGAGGTTTAGGTTTAGGGTTAGGGTTAGGATAAGGGTAAGGGGTAGGATTAGTGTTAGGGTTAACGTTAGGGTTAGGGTTAGGATAAGGGTAAGGGTTAGGTTAGGGTTAGGGTTAGGGTTTGGGTTAGGGTTAGGGTAATGGTAAGGTCTAATGTTATGGTTAGGGTTAATGTTAGGTTTAGTGTTAGAGTTAGGGTTAGGGTTAGGGTTAGGGTAAGGGTAAGGTTTAGGGTTACGGTTAGGGTTCTGGTAAGGGTTAGGTTATTGTTAGGGTTAGGTTTAGGGTTAGGTTTAGGGTTAGGGTAAGGGTAAGGTTTAGGGTTAAGGTTAGGGTTAGGGTTAGGTTTAGTGTTGGGGTAAGGGTTAGGGTTAGGGATAGGGTTAAGGTAAGGGTAAGGGTTAAGGTTGGGGTTAGGTTTAGAGTTAGTGTTAGGGTTAGGGTTAGGGAGTAGGGAAAGTATTAGGGTTAGGGTTAGATTTAGGGTTAGGGTTAGGGTTAAGTTTAGGGTAATTTAGGGTAAGGGTAAGGGTTATGGTCAGGTTTAGGGTTATTGTTAGGGTAAGGGTAAGGGTTAGGGTTAAGGTTAGTGTTAGGGTTATGTTGAGGGTTAGGGTTAGGTTAGGATAAGGATAAGGTTTAGGTTTAAGGTTAGGGTTAGGGTTAGGTTTAGTGTTAGGGTAAGAGTAAGGGTTAGGATTATGGATAGGGTTAAGGTAAGGGTAAGGGTTAGGGTTAGGGTTAGGATTAGGTTTAGGGTAAGGGATAGGGTTAGGTTTACGGTAAGGGTAAGGGTAAGGTTTAGGGTTATGGTTATGGTTAGGATTAGGGTTAGGGTAAGGGTTAGGTTTAGTGTTAGGTTTAGGTTTAGGGTTAGGTATAGGGTTAGGGTAAAGGTAAGGGTTATTGTTAGGGTTAGGGTAAGGGTTAGGGTTAGGTTTAGTGTTAGGGTTAGGGTAAGGGTTAGGGTTAGGGTTAAATTTAGGGGTAAGGTTAGGGTTAGCGTTACGGTAAGGGTAAGGGTTAGGTTAGGTTTACGGTTAGCATTAGGGTAAGGGTTATTGTTAGGGTTAGGTTTAGGGTTAGGATTAGGGTTAGGGTTAGGGTAAGTGTAAGGGTTAGGGTTAAGGTTACGGTTAGGGTTAGGGTTAGGGTTAGGGGAAGGGTAAGAGTTAGGGTTAGGTTCAGGGTTAGGATTAGGGTAAGGGTAAGGAACAGGTTTACGGTTAGAGTTAGGTTTATGGTGAAGGTTAGGGTTAGGGTGTAGGGAAATGATAAGGGTTAGGGTTAGGTTTAGGGTTAGGGTTGGTGTTAAGTTTAGGGTTAGGTTTAGGGTAAAGGTAAGGGTTAGGGTTAGCTTTAGGGTTATTGTTAGGGTAAGGGTAAGGGTTAGGGTTAGGTTTAGGGTTAGGTTTTGGGTTGGGTTAGTTAGGGTAAGGATAAGTTTTAGGTTTAATGTTAGGGTTAGGGTTAGGTTTAGGGTTAGGGTAGGTTTAGTGTAAGGGTGAGGGTTAGGGTTAGGATTAGGGTTAGGGTTGAGGTAAGGGTTAGTTTTAGGGTTAGGGTTAGGTTTAGGGTTAGGGTTAGGGTAAGGGTAAGGGTTAGGTTTCGATTTCTGGGTAGGGTTAGGGTAGGACTTAGGGTTAGGGTTAGGGTTAGAGTTAAAGATAGGGTTAGGTTAAGGGTAAGGTTTAGGGTTAAGGTTAGGGTTAGGGTTCGGGTAAGGGTTAGGGTTAGGGGTTAGGTGTAAGGATAGGGTTCGGGTAAGGGATAGGGTTAGGAGTTAGGTGTATGGTTATGGTTAGGGTTAGGTTTAGTGTGAGGGTTAGGGTTAGGGTATGGGTTATGTTTAGGGTAAGGGTTATGGTTATGGTTTGGGTTAGGTTTAGGGTTAGGGTAAAGGTAAGGGTTATTGTTAGGGTTAGGGTAAGGGTTAGGGTTAGGTTTAGGGTTAGGGTTAGGGTAAGGGTTAGGGTTAGGGTTAATTTTAGGGGTAAGGTTAGGGTTAGGGTTACGGTAAGGGTGAGGGTTAGGTTAGGTTTAGCATTAGCGTTAGGGTAAGGGTTATTGTTAGGGTTAGGTTTAGGGTTAGGATTAGGGTTAGGGTTAGGGTAAGGGTAAGGGTTAGTTTTAGGGTTAGGTTTAGGGTTAGGGTAAGGGTAAGGGTTAGGTTTAGGGGTAGGGGTAGGGGTTTCGGTTAGGCTTAGGTTTAAGGTTAGGGTTAGGATAAGGGTAAGGTATAGGTTTAGGGATAGTGTTAGGGTTAGGGTTAGGTTTAGGGTTAGGGTTACGGTAAGAGTAAGGGTTAGGTTTAGGGTTAGGTTTAGGGTTAAGGTTAGGGTTAGGGTTAGTATACGGATAAGGGTTAGGTTAGGGTTAGGGTTAGGGTAAGGGTTAGGGTTAGGGTTAGCATTAGGTTTAGGTTTAGGATTAGGTTTAGGGTTAGGGTAAGGGTAAGGTTTAGGGTTAAGGTTAGGGTTAGTGTTAGGGTTAGGGTTAGGGTAAGGGTAAGGGTTAGGGTTAGGTTTAGGGTTAGGGTTAAGGTAAGGGTAAGGGTTAGGTTTAGGGTTAGGGTTAGGATTAGGGTTAGGGTTAGGGTTAGGGTTAGTGTAAGGGTAAGGGTTATGGTTAGGTTTAGGGTTAGGGTTATGGTTAGGGTAAGGGTAAGGGATAGGGTTAGGGTTACTGTTAGGTTTAGGGTTAGGGTTAGGGTAAGGGTAAGGTTTAGGGTTAACGTTAGGGTTAGGGTTAGGTTTAGGGTTAGGGTAGCGTTACGATAAGGGCAAGGGTTAAGTTAGGATTAGGGTTAGGGTTAGGGTAAGGGTTCGGGTTAGGGTTAGGGTTAGGTTTAGGGTTAGGGTAAGGTTTAGGGTTAGTGTTAGGGTTAGGGTTAGGGTAAGGGTTAGGGTTATTGTTAGGGTTAGGGTAAGGGTTATGCTTAGGGTTAGTGTTAGGGTAAGGGTAAGTGTTAGTGTTAGGGTTAGGGTTAGCGTTAGGGTAAGGTTTAGGCTTAGGGTTAGGTTTGAGGTTAGGGTTAGGGTTAGGGGAAGGGGAAGGGTTAGTTTTAGTGTTAGGGTTAGGGTTAGGATAAGGGTAAGGTTTAGGGTTAGGTTTAGGGACAAGTGTTAGGGTTAGAGGTAGGTTTAGGCTTAGGGTTAGGGTAAGGGTAAGGGATAGGGTTAGGGATATAGTTAGGGTTAGGGGTAGGGTTAGGGTTAGGGTAAGGGTAAGGGTTAGGATTCGAGTTAGGGTTAGGTTTAGGGACAAGTGTTACGGTTAGAGGTAGGTTTAGGGTTAGGGTTAGGGTAAGGGTAAGGGATAGGGTTAGGGATATAGTTAGGGTTAGGGTTAGGATTAGGGTTAGGGTTAGGGTTAGGTTTAGGGAAAGTAAAGGTTAGGGTTAAGGTTAGGTTTAGGGTTAGGGTTAGGGTTAGGGTTAAGGTTAGGGAAAGTAAGGGTTAGGTTTAAGGTTAGGTTTAGGTTTAGGGTTAGGGTTAGGGTTAGGGTAAGTGTAAGGGTTAGGGTTAGGGTTAGGGTTAGGTTTAGGGTTAGGTTTAGGGTTAGGTAAGGGTAAGGTTTAGGTTTAAGGTTATGGTTAGGGTTAGGTTTAGTGTTAGGGTTAGGGTTAGGGTTAACGTTAGGGTTAGTTAAGAGTAAGGTTAGGGTTAGGGTTACTGTTAGGATAAGAGTTAGGGGTTAGGGTTAGGGTTAGGGTAAAGTTTAGGGTTAGGGTTATGGTTAGGTTAAGGGTAAATGTTAGGTTATGGTTAGGGTTAGGTTTAGGGTTAATTTTAGTGTTAGGGTTAGGGTTAGTTAATTGTAAGGCTTAGGGTTAGGATTAGGATTAGGGTTAAGGTAAGGGTTAGAGATAGGGTTAGGTTTAGGGTTAGGTTTAAGGTTAGGGTTAGGGTAAGGGTAAGGGTTAGGGTCAGGGTTAGCGTTAGGTTTAGTGTTGGGGTTAAGGTTAGGGTTAGGGTAACGGTTAGGGTTAGGGTTAGGTTTAGGGTTATGTTTAGTGTTAAGGTTAGGGTTAGGGTTAGGATTAGGGTAAGGGTAAGGGTAAGGTTTAGGTTTAGGGTTAGGTTTAAGGTAAGGGTAAGGGTTAGGGTTAGGGTTAGATTTAGGGTAAGGGTTACGGTTAGGTTAAGAGTATGGGTAAGGTTTAGGGTTACGGTTAGGGTTTGGGTAAGGGTTAGGGTTCAGGTTAGGGTTAGGGATAGGGTAAGTGTTAGGGTAAGGGTTAGGGTTCAGGTTAGTGTTAGGGTTATGGTTAGGGTTAGTTTTAGGCTTATGGTTAGGGTTAGGGTTAGGGTAAGGGTAAGGGTTAGGTTTCAGGTTAGGGTTAGGTTTAGGGTTAGGGTTAGGGTAAGGGTAGGCTTAGGGTTAGGGTTAGGGTTAGGGTTAGGGTTAGGGAAAGTAAGGGTTATGGTTAAGGTTAGGTTTAGGGTTAGGGTTAGGGTTAGGGTTAGGGTTAATGTTAGGGTTAGGGTTACGGTAAGGGTAAGGGTTAGGGTTAGGTGTAAGGTTAGGGTTAGGGTAAGGGTTAGGGTTAGGGTTAGGTTTAGGGTAAGGGTAAGGGTTAGAGTTAGGGTTAGGGTTAGGATTAGGGTAAGGATTAGGGGTTAGGCTTAGGGTAAGGGTTAGAGTTGGTGTTAGGGTTAGGGTTAGGGTAAGGGTTAGCGTTAGGTTTAGGATTAGCTTAGAAGTAAATGTTAGGGTTAGGGTTAAGGTTAGGGATAGGGTAAGGGTAAGTGTTAGGGTTAGGGTTAAGTTTAGGGTTAGGTTAGGGTTAGGGTTAGGGTAAGTGTAAGGGTTAGGGTTAAGGTTAGGGTTAGGGTTAGTTTTAGGGTTAGGGTTAGGGTTAGGGTAATGTTATGGGTTAGGGTTAGGATTGGGGTTACGGTAAAGGTAAGGCTTAGCGATAGGGTTAGGGTTAGGGTTAGGTTTAGTGTTGGGGTTAAGGTTAGGGTTAGAGTTAAAGTTAGGGTTAGGTTAAAGGTAAGGGTTAGGGTTAGGGTTAGGGTTCGGGTAAGGGTTAGTGTTAGGGGTTAGGTTTAAAGTTAGGGTTCAGGTAAGGGATATTGTTAGGCGTTAGGTTTATGGTTAGGGTAACGGTTAGGGTTAGTGTTAGGGTTAGGGTTAGGGTGAGGGTTAGGGTTAGGGTAAGGGTTATGGTTATGGTTAGGGTTAGGGTTAGGGTTAGGGTTAGGGTAAGTGTAAGTGTTAGGGTTAGGGTTAGGGTTAGGGTTAGGGTTAGGTTTAGGGTTAGGGTAAGGGTAAGGGTTAGGGTTAGGTTTATGGTTCGGGGTTACGGTTAGAGTTAGGTTTAGGGTTAGGGTTGGATAAGGGTAAAAGGTAGGGTTAGGTATAGTGTTAGGGGATAGGGTTAGGTTTATGGTTAGGGTTAGGGTAAGGGTAAGGGTTAGGGTTAGGTTTAGGGTTAGGGTTAAGTTTAGGGGTAGGGTTAGGGTAAGGGTAAGGTTTAGGGTTAAGGTTAGGGTTAGTGTTAGGGTTAGGGTTAGGGTAAGGGTAAGGGTTAGGTTTAGGTTTAGGGTTAGGTTTAAGGTAAGGGTAAGGGTTAGGTTTAGGGTTAGAGTTAGGATTAGGGTTAGGGTTAGGGTTATGGTTAGTGTAAGGGTAAGGGTTATGGTTAGGTTTACAGTTAGGGTTAGGGTTAGGGTAAGGGTGAGGGATAGGGTTAGGGTTACTGTTAGGTTTAGGGTTAGGGTTAGGGTAAGGGTAAGGTTTAGGTTTAACGTTAGGGTTAGGGTTATGTTTAGGGTTAGGGTAGCGTTACGATAAGGGCAAGGGTTAAGTTAGGATTAGGGTTAGGGTTAGGGTAAGGGTTCGGGTTAGGTTTAGGGTTAGATTTAGGGATAGGGTAAGGTTTAGAGTTAGTGTTAGGGTTAGGGTTAGGGTAAGGGTTAGGGTTATTGTTAGGGTTAGGGTAAGGGTTATACTTAGGGTTAGTGTTAGGGTAAGGGTAAGTGTTAGTGTTAGGGTTAGGGTTAGCGTTAGGGTAAGGTTTAGGCTTAGGGTTAGGTTTAGGTTTAGGGTTGGGTTTAAGGTTAGGGTTAGGGTTAGGGGAAGGGGAAGGGTTAGTTTTAGTGTTAGGGTTAGGGTTAGGGTAAGGGTAAGGGTTAGGGTTAGGTTTAGGGACAAGTGTTACGGTTAGAGGTGGGTTTAGGGTGAGGGTTAGGGTAAGAGTAAGGGATAGGGTTAGGGATATAGTTAGGGTTAGGGTTAGGGTTAGGGTTAGGGTAAGGGTAAGGGTTAGGGTTAGAGTTAGGGTTAGGTTTAGGGACAAGTGTTACGGTTAGAGGTAGGTTTAGGGTTAGGGTTAGGGTAAGTGTAAGGGATAGGGTTAGGGATATAGTTAGGGTTAGGTTTAGGATTAGGGTTAGGATAAGGGTAAGGGTTAGGGTTAGAGTTAGGGTTAGGTTTAGGTTTAGGGTTAGTGTTTGCGTAAGGGTAAGGTTTAGGTTAGGGTTAGGGTTAGGGTTAGGGTAAGGGTTAGGGTTAAGGGTAGGATAAGGTAAGGGTTAGGGTTAGGTTTAGGGTTAGGGTTAGGGTAAGGGTAAGGGTGAGGGTTAGGGTTAGGGTTAGGTTTAGGGTTAGGGTTAGCGTTAGGCTTAGGATTAGGGTTAGGTTTAGGGTAAGGGTTAGGTTTAGGTTTAGGGTTAGGTTTCGGGTTATGGTTAGGGTAAGGGTAAGGGTTAGGTTTAGAGTTAGGGTTAGGTTTAGGGTTAGGGTTAGGGTTAGTGTTAGGTGTTAGGGTAAGGGTTAGGGTTAGAGGATAGGGTTAGGGTTAGTTTTAGGGTTAGGTTTATTGTAAGGGTTAGGGTAAGAGGGTAGAGTTAGTGTTAGGGTTAGGTTAATGGTTAGGGTAAGGGTTAGGTTAGGGTTAGGGTTAGGGTAAGGGTTAGGGTTAGGTTTCGTGTTAGGGTTAGGTTAAGGGTTAGCGTTAGGGTTAGGGTTAGGATTAGGGTTAGGGTTTGGGTTAGAGTTAGGGTAAAGGTAAGGGTTATGGTTAGGGTTAAGTTTAGGGGTTACGGTTAGGGTTAGTTTAAGGGTTAGGGTAAGGGTTAGGGTTAGGGTTAGGGTTAGGGTTAGGGTAAGGGTTAGGGTTAGGGTTAGGGTTATGGTTAGGGTTAGAGTAAGGGTAAGGGTTAGGGTTAGAGTTAGGGTTAGGGTTAGGGTAAGGTTAAGGGATAGGGTTAGGGTTAGGGTTATGTTTAGGTTTAGAGTAAGGGTAAGGGATAGGGTTAGAGTTAGGGTTACGGTTAAGGTTAGGGTTAGTGTTTGCGTAAGAGTAAGGTTTAGGTTAGGGTTAGGTTTAGGGTTAGGGTAAGGGTTAGGGTTAGGATTAGGGTTAGGGTTAGGGTAAGGTTTAGGTGTAGGATTAGGGTAAGGGTTAGGGTTAGGGTTAGGGTTAGGGTTAGGTTTAGGGTTAGGGTTAGGTTTAGGTTTAGGATTAGAGTATGGTTAGGGTAAGGGTAAGGGTTAGGGTTAGGATTAGGGTTAGGGTTAGGGTAAGGGTTAGGTTTAGGGTTAGGGTTAGGTTTCGGGTTATGGTTAGGGTAAGGGTAAGGGTTAAGTTTAGAGTTAGGGGTAGGGTTAGCGTAAGGGTAAGGGTTAGGGTTAGGGTTAGGGTAAGGGTTAGCGTTAGGGTTATGGTTAGGTTTACAGTTAACGTTAGGGTTAGTTAACGGTAAGGGTTAGGGTAAGGGTTAGGGGATAGGGTTAGGGTTAGGGTAAGGTTTAGGGTTAGGGTTAGGGTTGTGTTAAGGGTAAATGTTAGGGTTAGGTTTAGGGTTAGGTTTAGGGTTAATTTTAGGGGTAGGGTTAGGTTTAGTTAATTGTAAAGGTTAGGGTTAGGATTAGGGTTAGGGTTAAGGTAAGGGTTAGAGATAGGGTTAGGGTTAGGCTTAGGTTTAGGGGTAGGGTTAGGGTAAGGGTTAGGGTTATGGTTAGGGTTAGGTTTAGTGTTGGGGTTAAGGTTAGGGTTAGGGTAACGGTTAGGGTTAGGGTTAGGTTTAGGGTTATGTTTAGTGTTAAGGTTAGGGTTAGGGTTAGGATTAGGGTAAGGGTAAGGTTTAGGTTTAGGTTTAGGTTTAAGGTAAGGGTAAGGGTTAGGGTAAGGGTTAGATTTAGGGTAAGGGTTAGGGTTAAGTTTAGAGTAAGGGTAAGGTTTAGGGTTACGGTTTGGGTTAGGTTAAGGGTAAGTGTAAGGGTTAGGGTTAGGGTTAGGGTTATGTTTAGGGTTAGGGTCAGGGTAAGGGTTAGGGTTAGGGTTAGGGTTAGGGTAAGGGTTAGGGTTAGGGTTAGTTTTAGGGTTAGTGTAGGGGTTGGGGTAAGAGTAAGTGCTGGGGTAAGGTTTAGAGTTAGGATAAGGTTTAGGGTTAGGGTTAGGGTTAGGGTTAGGTGTTATGGTTAGGGTTAGGAAAATGGTAAGGGTAGGGTTAGGGTTAGGGTAAGGGTAAGGGTAAGGGTTAGGGTTAGGGTTAGGGTTGTGTTAAGGGTTGGGGTTAGGGTTAGGGTTAGGGTTAGGCTTAGGGTAAGTGGTAGGGTTAGGGTTAGGGTTAGGGTTAGGGTAAGGTTTAGGGTAAGGTTTAGTGGTAGGGTTAGGGTTAGGGTTAGGGTAAGGTTTAGGGTAAGGTTTAGTGGTAGGGTTAGGGTAAGTGTTAGGGTTAGGGTTAGGGTTAGGTTTAGGGTTAGGGTTAGGGTTAGGGAAAGGGTAAGATTTAGGGCTGGGGTTATTGTTAGGTTTAGGGTTAGAGTTAGGGTTAGGGTTAGGATAAGGTTTAGGGTTAGGGTTAGTGTTAGGGTTACAGTTAGGGTAAAGGTAAGTGTTAGTGTTAGGGTTAGGGTTAGGGTAAATGTTAGGGTAAGGGTTAGGGTTCCGGTTAGGGTTAGGGTTATGGTTATGGTTAGTTTTAGGCTTACGGTTAGGGTTAGAGTTAGGGTAAAGGTTAGGGTTCAGGTTAGGTTTAGGTTTAGGGTTAGGTTTAGGGTAAGGGTTAGGGTTAGGGTTAGGGTTAGGTTTAGGGAAAGTAAGGGTTAGGGTTAAGGTTAGGTTTAGGGTTAAGGTTAGGGTTAGGGTTAAGGTTAGGGAAAGTAAGGGTTAGGTTTAAGGTTAGGTTTAGGGTTAGGGTTAGGGTTAGGGTTAGGGTTAGGGTTACGGTAAGTGTAAGGGTTAGGGTTAGGGTAAGTGTAAGGGTTAGGGTTAGGGTTAGGTTTAGGGTTAGGGTTAGGGTTAGGTAAGGGTAAGGTTTAGGTTTAAGGTTATGGTTAGGGTTAGGTTTAGTGTTAGGGTTAGGGTTAGGGTTAGGGTTAGGTTTAACGTTAGGGTTAGTTAAGGGTAAGTTTAGGGTTAGGGTTAGGGTTACTGTTAGGATAAGAGTTAGGGGTTAGGGTTAGGGTTAGGGTAAAGTTTATGGTTAGGATTATGGTTAGGTTAAGGGTAAATGTTAGGTTATGGTTAGCGTTAGGTTTAGGTTTAATTTTAGTGTTAGGGTGAGGGTTAGTTTATTGTAAGGGTTAGGGTTAGGATTAGGATTAGGGTTAAGGTAAGGGTTAGAGATAGGGTTAGGTTTAGGGTTAGGTTTAAGTTTAGGGTTAGGGTTAGGGTTAGGGTTAGCGTTAGGTTTAGTGTTGGGGTTAAGGTTAGGGTTAGGGTAACGGTTAGGGTTAGGGTTAGGTTTAGGGTTATGTTTAGTGTTAAGGTTAGGGTTAGGGTTAGGATTAGGGTAAGGGTAACGGTTAAGATTAGGGTTAGGTTTAGGGTTATGTTTAGTGTTAAGGTTAGGGTTAGGGTTAGGATTAGGATAAGGGTAAGGTTTAGGTTTAGGGTTAGGTTTAAGGTAAGGGTAAGGGTTAGGGTTAGGGTTAGATTTAGGGTAAGGGTTAGGGTTAGGGTTAGGTTTAGAGTAAGGGTAAGGTTTAGGGTTACGATTAGGGTTTGGGTAAGGGTTAGGGTTCAGGTTAGGGTTAGGGTTAGGGTTAGGGTAAGGGTAAGGGTTAGGTTTCAGGTTAGGGTTAGGTTTAGGTTTAGGGTTAGGGTAAGGGTTAGGGTTAGGGTTATGGTTAGGGTTAGGGAAAGTATGGGTTAGGGTTAAGGTTAGGTTTAGGGTTAGGGTTAGGGCTAGGGTTAGGGTTATTGTTAGGGTTAGGGTTACGGTAAGGGTAAGGGTTAGGGTTAGGTGTAAGGTTAGGGTTAGGGTAAGGGTTAGGGTTAGGGTTAGGGTTAGGGTAAGGGTAAGGGTTAGAGTTAGGGTTAGGGTTAGGGTTAGGGTAAGGATTAGGGGTTAGGCTTAGGGTAAGGGTTAGGGTAAGGGTAAGGGTTAGAGTTAGGGTTAGGGTTAGGTTTAGGGTAAGGGTTAGCGTTAGGTTTAGGTTTAGCTTAGGAGTAAATGTTAGGGTTAGGGTTAAGGTTAGGGTTAGGGTAAGGGTAAGTGTTAGGGTTAGGGTTAAGTTTAGGGTTAGGTTAGGGTTAGGGTTAGGGTAAGTGTAAGGGTTAGGGTTAAGGTTAGGGTTAGTGTTAGTTTTAGGGTTAGGGTTAGGGTTAGGGTAAGGTTATGGGTTAGGTTTAGGATTGGGGTTACGGTAAAGGTAAGGCTTAGCGATAGGGTTAGGGTTAGGGTTAGGTTTAGTGTTGGGGTTAAGGTTAGGGTTAGGGTAACTTTTAAGGTTAGGGTTAGGGTTAGAGTTAAAGTTAGGGTTAGGTTAGGGTAAGGGTTAGGGTTAGGGTTAGGGTTCGGGTAAGGGTTAGTGTTAGGGGTTAGGTTTAAAGTTAGGGTTCAGGTAAGGGATATTGTTAGGGGTTAGGTTTATGGTTAGGGTAACGGTTAGGGTTAGTGTTAGGGTTAGGGTTAGGGTAAGGGTTAGGGTTAGGGTAAGGTTTATGGTTATGGTTATGGTTAGGGTTAGGGTTAGGGTAAGTGTAAGTGTTAGTGTTAGAGTTAGGGTTAGGGTTAGGGTTAGGTTTAGGATTAGGGTAAGGGTAAGGTTTAGGGTTAGGTTTATGGTTCGGGGTTACGGTTAGAGTTAGGTTTAGGGTTAGGGTTGGAGTAAGGGTAAAGGGTAGGGTTAGGTATAGTGTTAGGGCAAAGGTTAGGTTTATGGTTAGGGTTAGGGTAAGGGTAAGGGTTAGGGTTAGGTTTAGGGTTAGGGTTAAGGTTAGGAGTAGGGTTAGGGTAAGGGTAACGATTAGGTTAGGGTTAGGGTTAGGGTAAAAGTTACGGTTAGGTTTAGGTTTAGAGTTAGGGTAAGGGTTAGGTTTAGAGTTAGGGTAAGTGTTAGGGTTAGGGTTAGGTTTAGGGTTAGGGTTAGGTTTAGGTTTCGGGTAAGGTTAAGGGTTAGGGTTAAGGTTAGGGTTAGGATTAGGGTTAAGGTTAGGGTAAGGTGAAGGGTTAGGGTTAGGTTTAGGGTTAGGGTTAGGGTAAGGGTAAGGCTTAGGTTTAGGGTTAGGGTTAGGGTTAGGGGTAGGGTTAGGATTAGGGTTAGGGGAAGGATAAGGGTTAGGGTAAAGGTTAGGTTTAGGTTTAGGGTTAGGGTTAAGGTTAGGGTTAGGGTTAGGTTAAGAGCAAGGGTTAGGTTTAGGTTTAGGTTTAGGGTTAGGGTAAGGGTAATGGTTAGGGTTAGGGTTAGGGTTAGGTTTAGGGTTAGGGTTAGGTTTAGGGTTAGGGTTAGGTTTAGGGTTAGGGTTAGGATTAGGGTTAGGGGAAGGATAAGGGTTAGGGTAAAGGTTAGGTTTACGGTTAGGGTAAGGGTAAGGGTTACGTTTAGCTTAGGGTTAGGGTTAAGTTTAGGGTTAGGGTTAGGGTTAGGGTAAGGGTTAGGGTTAGGATTAGGATTAGGGTTAGGGTAAGGGTAAGGGTTAGGGTTAGGGTTAGGTTTAGTGTTTGGGTTAAGGTTAGGGTTATGGTAAGGGTTAGGGTTTGGGTTAGGGTTAGGTTTAGGGTTAGGTTTAGGGTTATGGTTAGGGTTAGGTTTAGGGTAAGGGCATGTTGAAGGTTAGAGTTAGGGTTAGGGTTAGGTTTAGCTAGGGTAAGGGTAAGGGTTAGGGTAAGGTTTAGGGTTAAGGTAAGGGTATGGGTTAGGGTTAGGGTGAGTGTTAGGATAAGGTTAAGGGTTAGGGCAGGGTTAGGGGTAGGTGTTAGTGTTAGGGTTATGGTTAGTGTTAGGGATTAGGGTTAGGGTTAGTGTTATGGTTAGTGTAAGGGTTAGCGTTAGGAGTTACGGTTGGTCTTGGGGTTAGATTAAGGGTTAGGGTTAGGGTTAGGGTTAGGATAAGGGTTAGGGTTAGGGTTAGGGTTAGGTTTAGGGTTACGGTTACAGTTAGGCTTAGGGAAAGGATAAGGGTTAGGGTTAGGGTTAGGTTTAGGGTTAGGTTTAGGGTTAACGTGAGGGTTAGGTTTGGGTATGGGTAAAGATTAGGGTTAGGTTTTGGGTTAGGGTTAGGGTAAGGGTTAGGGTTAGGGTTAGGTTTAGGTCTAGGGTTAGGGTTAGTGTTAGGGTAAGGGTAAGGGTTAGGGTTAAGTTTAGGGTTAAGGTTAGGTTTAGGGTTAGGGTTAGTGTTAGGGTAAGGTTAAGGGTTAGAGTTAGGATTAGGGTTATGGTTAGGGTAAGGGTTAAGTTTAGTTTTAAGGTTAGGGTTGGGGTAAGTTTTAGGGTTAGGGTTAGGTTAGGGGTTAGGTTTAGGTTTAGGGTAGGTTAAGGGTAAGGGTTAGAGTTAGGGTTAGGGTTAGGGTTAGGGTAAGGGGTAGCGTTAGGGTTAGGGTTAGGTTAAATGTAAAGGTTAGGGTGAGGGTTAGGGTTAGGGTTAGGGTAAGGGTAAGTGTTAGGGTTACGGTTAAGTTTAGGGTTAGGTTAGGGTTAGGGATAGGGTAAGTGTAAGGGTTAGAGTTAAGGTTAGGGTTAGGGTTAGTTTTAGGGTTAGGGTTAGGGTTAGGGTAAGGGTATGGGTTAGGGTTAGGATTGGGGTTAGGGTTAAGGTAAGGCTTAGGGATAGGGTTAGGGTTAGGGTTAGGTTTATGGTTAGGGTTAGGGTAAGGGTAATGTTTAGGGTTAGGTTAGGGTTAGGTTTAGTGTTGGGGTTAAGGTTAGGGTTAGGGTAACGGTTAGGGTTAGGGTGAGGGTTAGGTTTAGGGTTAGGTTTAGGGTTACTGTTAGGGTTAGTGTTAGGATTACGGTTAGGTTTAGGCTTAGGGTTAGGTTTAGAGTTAGGGTAAGGTTAAGGGTTAGGGTTAAGGTTAGGGTTAGGGTTAGGGTTAGGGTTAGGGTAAGTTTGAGGGTTACGGTTAGGTTAGGTTTAGGGTTAGAGTTAGGGTTAGGGTTAGGATAAGGGTTAGTGTTAGGGTTAGGGTTACGGTTAGGGTAAGGGTAAGTGTTAGTGTTAGGGTTAGGGTTAGGGTTAGGTTTAGGGTTAGGGTTAGGAAAAGGGTAAGGGTTAGGGTTAGATTTAGGGTTAGGGTAAGGGTAGAAGATAGGGTTACGATTAGGGTTAGGGTTAGTGTAAGGGTTAGGGTTAGGGTTAGGTTAGGGGTTAGGGTAAGGGTAAGTGTTAGGGTTAGGGTTAGGGTTAAGATAAGGGTAAGGGTTAGGGTTAGGGTTAGGGATAGTGTTAGGGGTTAGGGTAAGGGTTAAGGTTAGAGGATAGGGTTAGGGTTAGGTTTAGGGTTAGGTTTAGGGTAAGGGTTAGGGTTAGAGGTTAGAGTTAGTGTTAGGGTTATGTTAAGGGTTAGGGTTAGGGTTAGTGTAAGGGTTAGGGTTAGGGTTAGGTTAGGGGTTAGGGTAAGGGTAAGTGTTAGGGTTAGGGTTAGGGTTAAGATAAGGGTAAGGGTTAGGGTTAGGGTTAGGGATAGTGTTAGGGTTTAGGGTAAGGGTTAGGGTTAGAGGATAGGGTTAGGGTTAGGTTTAGGGTTAGGTTTAGGGTAAGGGTTAGGGTTAGAGGTTAGAGTTAGTGTTAGGGTTATGTTAAGGGTTAGGGTTAGGGTTAGGGTAAGGGTTAGTGTTAGGGTTACGGTTACGGTTAGGGTAAGGTTTAGTGTTAGTGTTAGGGTTAGGGTTAGTGTTAGGGTTAGGTTTAGGGTTAGGGCTAGGAAAAGGGTAAGGGTTAGGGTTAGATTTAGGGTTAGGGTAAGGGTTAAAGATAGGGTTAGGATTAGGGTTAGGGTTAGCGTAAGGGTTAGGGTTAGGGTTAGGGTAAGGGTTAGGGTAAGGGTAAGTGTTAGGGTTAGGGTTAGGGTTAAGATAAGGGTAAGGGTTAGGGTTAGGGTTAGGGATAGTGTTAGGGGTTAGGGTAAGGGTTAGGGTTAGAGGATAGGGTTATGGTTAGGGTTAGGGTTCGGGTTAGGATAAGGATTAGCGTTAGGGTTAGAGTTAGAGTTATTGTAAGGGTTAGGGTTAGGGTTAGGGTTAGGTTTAGGGTAAGTGTTAGGGTTAGGGTTAGGGTTCGGGTAAGTGTTAGGGTAAGGTTTAGGGTTAGGGTTCGGGTTCGGGTTAGGGTAAGGTTTAGGGTTAGTGTTAGGATTAGGGTTAGGGTAAGTGTCAGTGTTAGCGTTAGGGTTAGGGTTAGGGTAAGTGTAAGGGTTAGGTTTAGGTTTAGGTTTAGGGTTAGAGTTAGGGTTAGGGTTAGGATAAGCGTTAGGGTTAGGGTTAGGGTTACGGTTAGGGTAAGGGTAAGTGCTAGTGTTAGGGTTAGGGTTAGGGTTAGGTTTAGAGTTGGGGTTAAGATTAGGGTTAGGGTTAGGGTGAGGGTTAGGGTTAGGTTTAGGATAAGAGTAAGCTTTAGGGTAAGGGTTAGGGTTAGGTTTAGGTTAAGGGTAAGGTTTAGGGTTATGGTTAGGGTTAGGGTTAGGGTAAGGTAAGGGTTAGGGTTAGGGTTAGGTTTAGGGGTTAGGTTTAGGTTAGGGTAAGGGCAAGGTTTAGGGTTAGGAATAGGGTTAGGTTTATGGTAAGGGTTAGAGTTAGGGTTAGGGTTGGTGTTAGGGTTAGGATTGGGGTTAAGGTAAGTGTAAAGGTTAGGGTTAGGGTTAGGGTTAGGGTTAAGGTTAGGGTTAGGGTTAGGGTTAGGGTAAGGGTAAGGGTAAGGGTTATGGTTCAGGTTAGGGTTAGGGTTAGGGTAAGGTTTAGGGATAGGGTTAGGTTTGGTGTTAGGGTAAGGGTAAGTGTTAGGGTTAGGTTTAGGGTTAGGGTTAGGGTAAGGGTAAGGGTTAGGGTTAGGGTTAGGTTAGGGTTAGGGTTAGGTTTAGGTTTAGGGTAAGAGTAAGGGTTAGGTTTAGGTTAGTGTTATTGTTAAGGTTAGGGATAGTGTTAGGGTAAGGGTAAGGGTTAGGGTTAGGGTTAGGGTTAGGGTTAGTTTTATGTTTACGATAAGGGTAAAAGTTAGGGTTAGAATTAGGGTTAGGGTTAGGGTAAGGGTTAGGGTTAGGGTTAGGTTTAGGGTAGGGGTTAGGGTAAGGTTAAGTGTTAGGGTTAGGGTTAGGATAAGCGTAAGGTTAGGGTTAGGGTTACTGTTAGGGGTTAGGGTAAGGGTTAGGTTTAGAGGTTAGGGTTAGTGTTAGGGTTAGGGTTAGGTTTTGGGTAAGTGTTAGGGTTAGAGGTTAGAGTTAGTGTTAGGGTTAGGTTAAGGGTTATGGTTAGGGTTAGGATAAGGGTTAGCGTTAGGGTTAGTGTTAGGGTTAGGGTAAGGGTTACGGTTCGGATTAGGGTTAGGGTTAGGTTTAGGGTAAGTGTAGGGTTAGGGTTGGATTTCGGGTTAGTTAGGGGTAAGGTTTAGGGTTAGCGTTAGGATTAGGGTTAGGGTAAGTGTCAGGGTTAGGGTTAGGTTTAGGGTAAGTTTGAGGGTTACGGTTAGGTTAGGTTTAGGGTTAGAGTTAGGGTTAGGGTTATGATAAGGGTTAGTGTTAGGGTTAGGGTTACGGTTAGGGTAAGGGTAAGTGTTAGTGTTAGGGTTAGGGTTAGGGTTAGGTTTAGGGTTAGGGTTAGGAAAAGGGTAAGGGTTAGGGTTAGATTTAGGGTTAGGGTAAGGGTAGAAGATAGGGTTACGATTAGGGTTAGGGTTAGTGTAAGGGTTAGGGTTAGGGTTAGGTTAGGGGTTAGGGTAAGGGTAAGTGTTAGGGTTAGGGTTAGGGTTAAGATAAGGGTAAGGGTTAGGGTTAGGGTTAAGGATAGTGTTAGGGGTTAGGGTAAGGGTTAAGGTTAGAGGATAGGGTTAGGGTTAGGTTTAGGGTTAGGTTTAGGGTAAGGGTTAGGGTTAGAGGTTAGAGTTAGTGTTAGGGTTATGTTAAGGTTTAGGGTTAGGGTTAGTGTAAGGGTTAGGGTTAGGGTTAGGTTAGGGGTTAGGGTAAGGGTAAGTGTTAGGGTTAGGGTTAAGATAAGGGTAAGGGTTAGGGTTAGGGTTAGGGATAGTGTTAGGGTTTAGGGTAAGGGTTAGGGTTAGAGGATAGGGTTAGGGTTAGGTTTAGGGTTAGGTTTAGGGTAAGGGTTAGGGTTAGAGGTTAGAGTTAGTGTTAGGGTTATGTTAAGGGTTAGGGTTTGGGTAAGGGTAAGGGTTAGTGTTAGGGTTACGGTTACGGTTAGGGTAAGGTTTAGTGTTAGTGTTAGGGTTAGGGTTAGTGTTAGGGTTAGGTTTAGGGTTAGGGCTAGGAAAAGGGTAAGGGTTAGGGTTAGATTTAGGGTTAGGGTAAGGGTTAAAGATAGGGTTAGGATTAGGGTTAGGGTTAGCATAAGGGTTAGGGTTAGGGTTAGGGTAAGGGTTAGGGTAAGGGTAAGTGTTAGGGTTAGGGTTAGGGTTAAGATAAGGGTAAGGGTTAGGGTTAGGGTTAGGGATAGTGTTAGGGGTTAGGGTAAGGGTTAGGGTTAGAGGATAGGGTTATGGTTAGGGTTAGGGTTCGGGTTAGGATAAGGGTTAGCGTTAGGGTTAGAGTTAGAGTTATTGTAAGGGTTAGGGTTAGGGTTAGGGTTAGGTTTAGGGTAAGTGTTAGGGTTAGGGTTAGGGTTCGGGTAAGTGTTAGGGTAAGGTTTAGGGTTAGGGTTCGGGTTCGGGTTAGGGTAAGGTTTAGGGTTACTGTTAGGATTAGGGTTAGGGTAAGTGTCAGTGTTAGCGTTAGGGTTAGGGTTAGGGTAAGTGTAAGGGTTAGGTTTAGGTTTAGGTTTAGGGTTAGAGTTAGGGTTAGGGTTAGGATAAGCGTTAGGGTTAGGGTTAGGGTTACGGTTAGGGTAAGGGTAAGTGCTAGTGTTAGGGTTAGGGTTAGGGTTAGGTTTAGAGTTGGGGTTAAGATTAGGGTTAGGGTTAGGGTGAGGGTTAGGGTTAGGTTTAGGATAAGAGTAAGCTTTAGGGTAAGGGTTAGGGTTAGGTTTAGGTTAAGGGTAAGGTTTAGGGTTATGGTTAGGGTTAGGGTTAGGGTAAGGTAAGGGTTAGGGTTAGGGTTAGGTTTAGGGGTTAGGTTTAGGTTAGGGTAAGGGCAAGGTTTAGGGTTAGGAATAGGGTTAGGTTTATGGTAAGGGTTAGAGTTAGGGTTAGGGTTGGTGTTAGGGTTAGGATTGGGGTTAAGGTAAGTGTAAAGGTTAGGGTTAGGGTTAGGGTTAGGGTTAAGGTTAGGGTTAGGGTTAGGTTTAGGGTTAGGGTAAGGGTAAGGGTAAGGGTTATGGTTCAGGTTAGGGTTAGGGTTAGGGTAAGGTTTAGGGATAGGGTTAGGTTTGGTGTTAGGGTAAGGGTAAGTGTTAGGGTTAGGTTTAGGGTTAGGGTTAGGGTAAGGGTAAGGGTTAGGGTTAGGGTTAGGTTAGGGTTAGGGTTAGGTTTAGGTTTAGGGTAAGGGTAAGGGTTAGGTTTAGGTTAGTGTTATTGTTAAGGTTAGGGATAGTGTTAGGGTAAGGGTTAGGGTTAGGGTTAGGGTTAGGGTTAGGGTTAGTTTTATGTTTACGATAAGGGTAAAAGTTAGGGTTAGAATTAGGGTTAGGGTTAGGGTAAGGGTTAGGGTTAGGGTTAGGTTTAGGGTAGGGGTTAGGGTAAGGTTAAGTGTTAGGGTTAGGGTTAGGATAAGCGTAAGGTTAGGGTTAGGGTTACTGTTAGGGGTTAGGGTAAGGGTTAGGTTTAGAGGTTAGGGTTAGTGTTAGGGTTAGGGTTAGGTTTTGGGTAAGTGTTAGGGTTAGAGGTTAGAGTTAGTGTTAGGGTTAGGTTAAGGGTTATGGTTAGGGTTAGGATAAGGGTTAGCGTTAGGGTTAGTGTTAGGGTTAGGGTAAGGGTTACGGTTCGGATTAGGGTTAGGGTTAGGTTTAGGGTAAGTGTAGGGTTAGGGTTGGATTTCGGGTTAGTTAGGGGTAAGGTTTAGGGTTAGCGTTAGGATTAGGGTTAGGGTAAGTGTCAGGGTTAGGGTTAGGTTTAGGGTAAGTTTGAGGGTTACGGTTAGGTTAGGTTTAGGGTTAGAGTTAGGGTTAGGGTTATGATAAGGGTTAGTGTTAGGGTTAGGGTTACGGTTAGGGTAAGGGTAAGTGTTAGTGTTAGGGTTAGGGTTAGGGTTAGGTTTAGGGTTAGGGTTAGGAAAAGGGTAAGGGTTAGGGTTAGATTTAGGGTTAGGGTAAGGGTAGAAGATAGGGTTACGATTAGGGTTAGGGTTAGTGTAAGGGTTAGGGTTAGGGTTAGGTTAGGGGTTAGGGTAAGGGTAAGTGTTAGGGTTAGGGTTAGGGTTAAGATAAGGGTAAGGGTTAGGGTTAGGGTTAGGGATAGTGTTAGGGGTTAGGGTAAGGGTTAAGGTTAGAGGATAGGGTTAGGGTTAGGTTTAGGGTTAGGTTTAGGGTAAGGGTTAGGGTTAGAGGTTAGAGTTAGTGTTAGGGTTATGTTAAGGGTTAGGGTTAGGGTTAGGGTAAGGGTTAGTGTTAGGGTTAGGTTTAGGGTAAGGGTTAGGGTTAGAGGTTAGAGTTAGTGTTAGGGTTATGTTAAGGGTTAGGGTTAGGGTTAGGGTAAGGGTTAGTGTTAGGGTTACGGTTACGGTTAGGGTAAGGTTTAGTGTTAGTGTTAGGGTTAGGGTTAGTGTTAGGGTTAGGTTTAGGGTTAGGGCTAGGAAAAGGGTAAGGGTTAGGGTTAGATTTAGGGTTAGGGTAAGGGTTAAAGATAGGGTTAGGATTAGGGTTAGGGTTAGCGTAAGGGTTAGGGTTAGGGTTAGGGTAAGGGTTAGGGTAAGGGTAAGTGTTAGGGTTAGGGTTAGGGTTAAGATAAGGGTAAGGGTTAGGGTTAGGGTTAGGGATAGTGTTAGGGGTTAGGGTAAGGGTTAGGTTTAGAGGATAGGGTTATGGTTAGGGTTAGGGTTCGGGTTAGGATAAGGATTAGCGTTAGGGTTAGAGTGAGAGTTATTGTAAGGGTTAGGGTTAGGGTTAGGGTTAGGGTTAGGTTTAGGGTAAGTGTTAGGGTTAGGGTTAGGGTTCGGGTAAGTGTTAGGGTAAGGTTTAGGGTTAGGGTTCGGGTTCGGGTTAGGGTAAGGTTTAGGGTTAGTGTTAGGATTAGGGTTAGGGTAAGTGTCAGTGTTAGCGTTAGGGTTAGGGTTAGGGTAAGTGTAAGGGTTAGGTTTAGGTTTAGGTTTAGGGTTAGAGTTAGGGTTAGGGTTAGGATAAGCGTTAGGGTTAGGGTTAGGGTTACGGTTAGGGTAAGGGTAAGTGCTAGTGTTAGGGTTAGGGTTAGGGTTAGGTTTAGAGTTGGGGTTAAGATTAGGGTTAGGGTTAGGGTGAGGGTTAGGGTTAGGTTTAGGATAAGGGTAAGCTTTAGGGTAAGGGTTAGGGTTAGGTTTAGGTTAAGGGTAAGGTTTAGGGTTATGGTTAGGGTTAGGGTTAGGGTAAGGTAAGGGTTAGGGTTAGGGTTAGGGTTAGGGGTTAGATTTAGGTTAGGGTAAGGGCAAGGTTTAGGGTTAGGAATAGGGTTAGGTTTATGGTAAGGGTTAGAGTTAGGGTTAGGGTTGGTGTTAGGGTTAGGATTGGGGTTAAGGTAAGTGTAAAGGTTAGGGTTAGGGTTAGGGTTAGGGTTAAGGTTAGGGTTAGGGTTAGGCTTAGGGTTAGGGTAAGGGTAAGGGTAAGGGTTAGGGTTCAGGTTAGGGTTAGGGTTAGGGTAAGGTTTAGGGATAGGGTTAGGTTTGGTGTTAGGGTAAGGGTAAGTGTTAGGGTTAGGTTTAGGGTTAGGGTTAGGGTAAGGGTAAGGGTTAGGGTTAGGGTTAGGTTAGGGTTAGGGTTAGGTTTAGGTTTAGGGTAAGGGTAAGGGTTAGGTTTAGGTTAGTGTTATTGTTAAGGTTAGGGATAGTGTTAGGGTAAGGGTAAGGGTTAGGGTTAGGGTTAGGGTTAGGGTTAGTTTTATGTTTACGATAAGGGTAAAAGTTAGGGTTAGAATTAGGGTTAGGGTTAGGGTAAGGGTTAGGGTTAGGGTTAGGTTTAGGGTAGGGGTTAGGGTAAGGTTAAGTGTTAGGGTTAGGGTTAGGATAAGCGTAAGGGTTAGGGTTAGGGTTACTGTTAGGCGTTAGGGTAAGGGTTAGGTTTAGAGGTTAGGGTTAGTGTTAGGGTTAGGGTTAGGTTTTGGGTAAGTGTTAGGGTTAGAGGTTAGAGTTAGTGTTAGGGTTAGGTTAAGGGTTATGGTTAGGGTTAGGATAAGGGTTAGCGTTAGGGTTAGTGTTAGGGTTAGGGTAAGGGTTACGGTTCGGATTAGGGTTAGGGTTAGGTTTAGGGTAAGTGTAGGGTTAGGGTTAGATTTCGGGTTAGTTAGGGGTAAGGTTTAGGGTTAGGGTTAGGATTAGGGTTAGGGTAAGTGTCAGGGTTAGGGTTAGGTTTAGGGTAAGGTTGAGGGTTAGGGTTAGGTTAAGTTTAGGGTAAGAGTTAGGGTTAGGGTTAGGATAAGGGTTAGTGTTAGGGTTAGGGTTACGGTTAGGGTAGGGTAAGTGTTAGTGTTAGGGTTAGGGTTAGGGTTAGGGTTAGGTTTAGGGTTAGGGTTAGAAAAAGGGTAAGGGTTAGGGTTAGATTTATGGTTAGGGTAAGGGTAAAAGATAGGGTAACGATTAGGGTTAGGGTTTTTGTAAGGGTTAGGGTTAGGGTTAGGTTAGGGGTTAGGGTAAGGGTAAGTTTTAGGGTTAGGGTTAGGGTTAAGATAAGGGTAAGGGTTAGGGTTAGGGTTAGGGATAGTGTTAGGGGTTAGGGTAAGGGTTAAGGTTAGAGGATAGGGTTAGGGTTAGGTTTAGGGTTAGGTTTAGGGTAAGGGTTAGGGTTAGATGTTAGAGTTAGTGTTAGGGTTATGTTAAGGGTTAGGGTTAGGGTTAGTGTAAGGGTTAGGGTTACGGTTAGGTTAGGGGTTAGGGTAAGGGTAAGTGTTAGGGTTAGGGTTAGGGTTAAGATAAGGGTAAGGGTTAGGGTTAGGGTTAGGTATAGTGTTAGGGTTTAGGGTAAGGGTTAGGGTTAGAGGATAGGGTTAGGGTTAGGTTTAGGGTTAGGTTTAGGGTAAGGGTTAGGGTTAGAGGTTAGAGTTAGTGTTAGGGTTATGTTAAGGGTTAGGGTTAGGGTTAGGGTAAGGGTTAGTGTTAGGGTTAGGGTTACGGTTAGGGTAAGGGTTAGTGTTAGTGTTAGGTTAAGGGATAGTGTTAGGGTTAGGTTTAGGGTTAGGGCTAGGAAAAGGGTAAGGGTTAGGGTTAGATTTAGGGTTAGGGTAAGGGTTAAAGATAGGGTTAGGATTAGGGTTAGGGTTAGCGTAAGGTTTAGGGTTAGGGTTAGGGTAAGGGTTAGGTTAAGGGTAAGTGTTAGGGTTAGGGTTAGGGTTAACATAAGGGTAAGGGTTAGGGTTAGGGTTAGGGATAGTGTTAGGGGTTAGGGTAAGGGTTAGGGTTAGAGGATAGGGTTATGGTTAGGGTTAGGGTTCGGGATAGGATAAGGGTTAGCGTTAGGGTTAGAGTTAGAGTTATTGTAAGGGTTAGGGTTAGGGTTAGGGTTAGGTTTAGGGTAAGTGTTAGGGTTAGGGTTAGGGTTCGGGTAAGTGTTAGGGTAAGGTTTAGGGTTAGGGTTCGGGTTAGGGTTAGGGTAAGGTTTAGGGTTAGTGTTAGGATTAGGGTTAGGGTAAGTGTCAGTGTTAGCGTTAGGGTTAGGGTTAGGGTAAGTGTAAGGGTTAGGTTTAGGTTTAGGTTTAGGGTTAGAGTTAGGGTTAGGGTTAGGATAAGCGTTAGGGTTAGGGTTAGGGTTACGGTTAGGGTAAGGGTAAGTGCTAGTGTTAGGGTTAGGGTTAGGGTTAGGTTTAGAGTTGGGGTTAAGATTAGGGTTAGGGTTAGGGTGAGGGTTAGGGTTAGGTTTAGGATAAGGGTAAGCTTTAGGGTAAGGGTTAGGGTTAGGTTTAGTTTAAGGGTAAGGTTTAGGGTTATGGTTAGGGCTAGGGTTAGGGTAAGGTAAGGGTTAGGGTTAGGGTTAGGTTTAGGGGTTAGGTTTAGGTTAGGGTAAGGGCAAGGTTTAGGGTTAGGAATAGGGTTAGGTTTATGGTAAGGGTTAGAGTTAGGGTTAGGGTTGGTGTTAGGGTTAGGATTGGGGTTAAGGTAAGGGTAAAGGTTAGGGTTAGGGTTAGGGTTAGGGTTAAGGTTAGGGTTAGGGTTAGGGTTAGGGTAAGGGTAAGGGTATGGGTTAGGGTTCAGGATATGGTTAGGGTTAGGGTAAGGTTTAGGGATAGGGTTAGGTTTGGTGTTAGGGTAAGGGTAAGTGTTAGGGTTATGTTTAGGGTTAGGATAAGGGAAGGGTTAGGGTTAGGGTTTTGTTTAGGGGTTAGGGTTAGTTTAGAGTTAGTGGTTAGGGTTATGGTTAGGGTTAGGGTTAGGGTTAGGGTTAGGAGTTTCGGTTAGGGTTAGTTTTAGGGTTATGGTTAGGGTAAGTGTAAGTGATAGGGTTAGGGATAGGGTTAGGGTTAGGGTTAGGTTTAGGGTTAGGGTTAGGATAAGGATAAGGGGCACGGTTAGGGTTATTGTTAAGGTTAGGGTGAGGGTTAGGATTAGGGTTAAGGTAAGGGTAAAGTTTAGGGTTAGTGTAAGGGTAAGGTTTATGGTTAAGGTTAGGGTTAGGGTTAGGTTTAGGGTTAGGGTTAGGGTTAGGGTTAGGGTAAGGGTAAGGGTTAGGGTTAGGGTTAGGGTAAGGGTTAGAGTTAGGTTTAGGGTTAGGTTTAGAGTAAGGGTTAGGGTTAGAGGTTAGAGTTAGTGTTAGGGTTATGTTAAGGGTTAGGGTTAGGGTTAGGGTTAGGATAAGGGTTAGCGTTAGGGTTACTGTTAGTGTTATTGTAAGGGTTAGGGTTAGGGTTAGGGTTAGGGTTAGGGTAAGGTTTAGGGTTAGGGTTAGGATTAGGGTTAGGGTAAGTGTCAGTGTTAGCGTTAGGGTTAGGGTTAGGGTAAGTGTAAGGGTTAGGTTTAGGTTTAGGTTTAGGGTTAGAGTTAGGATTAGGGTTAGGATAAGCGTTAGGGTTAGGGTTAGGGTTACGGTTAGGGTAAGGGTAAGTGCTAGTGTTAGGGTTAGGGTTAGGGTTAGGGTTAGGTTTAGAGTTGGGGTTAAGATTAGGGTTAGGTTAGGGTTAGTGGTTAGGATTAGGGTTAGGGTTAGGGTTAGCGTAAGGGTTAGGGTTAGGGTTAGGCATTACGGTTAGGGTTAGTTTTAGGGTTATGGTTAGGTTAAGTGTAAGTGATAGGGTTAGGGATAAGGTTAGGGTTAGGGTTAGGGTTAGGGTTAGGATAAGGGTAAGGGGCAGGGTTACGGTTAGGGTTAAGGTTAGGGTTAGGGTTAGGATTAGTGTTAAGGTAAGGGTAAAGGTTAGGGTTAGGGTTAGGGTTAAGGTTAGGGTTAGGGTTAGGGTTAGGGTTAGGGTAAGGGTAAGGGTTAGGGTTCAGGTTAGGGTTAGGGGTTAGGGTTAGGTTAGGGTTAGTGGTTAGGGTTATGGTTAGGGTTAGGGTTAGGGTAAGGGTTAGGTTTAGGTTTAGGGTTAGGAGTTACCGTTAGGGTTAGATTTAGGGGTATGGTTAGGGTAAGTGTAAGTCATAGGGTTAGGGATAGGGTTAGGGTTAGGGTAAGGGGCACGGTTAGGGTTAGGGTTAAGGTTAGGGTTAGGGTTAGGTTTAGGGTTAAGGTAAGGGTAAAGGTTAGGTTTAGGGAAAGGGTAAGGTTTATGGTTAAGGTTAGGGTTAGGGTTAGGTTTAGTGTTAGGGTTAGGGTTAGGGTTAGGGTAAGGGTAAAGGTTAGGGTTAGGGTTAGGGTTAGATTTAAGTTTAGGTTTATGGTTACAGTTAGGGTTAAGGTGAGGGTTAGGATAAGGGTATGCGTTATGGTTCGGGTTAGGGTTAGCAATAGGGTAAGTGTTAGGGTTAGGGTTAGGGTTAAGGTAAGGGTAATGGTTAGGGTTAGGGTGAGTGTTAGGATAAGGTTAAGGGTTAGGGCAGGGTTAGGGGTAGGTGTTAGCGTTAGGGTTATGGTTAGTGTTAGGGATTAGGGTTAGGGTTAGGGTTATGGTTAGTGTAAGGGTTAGCGTTAGGAGTTACGGTTGGTCTTGGGGTTAGATTAAGGGTTAGGGTTAGGGTTAGTGTTAGGATAAGGGTTATGGATAGGGTTAGGGTTAGGTTTAGGGTTACGGTTACAGTTAGGCTTAGGGAAAGGATAAGGGTTAGGGTTAGGGTTAGGTTTAGGGTTAGGGTTAGGGTTAACGTGAGGGTTAGGTTTGGGTATGGGTAAGGATTAGGGTTAGGTTTTGGGTTAGGGTTAGGGTAAGGGTTAGGGTTAGGGTTAGGTTTAGGTTTAGGGTTAGGGTTAGTGTTAGGGTAAGGGTATGGGTTAGGGTTAGGATTGAGGTTAAGGTTAGGTTTAGGGTTAGGGTTAGTGTTAGGGTAAGGTTAAGGGTTAGAGTTAGGATTAGGGTTATGGTTAGGGTAAGGGTTAAGTTTAGGGTTAAGGTTAGGGTTAGGGTAAGTTTTAGGGTTAGGGTTAGGTTAGGGGTTAGGTTTAGGTTTAGGGTAGGTTAAGGGTAAGGGTTAGAGTTAGGGTTAGGGTTAGGGTTAGGGTAAGGGGTAGCATTAGGGTTAGGGTTAGGTTAAATGTAAAGGTTAGGGTGAGGATTAGGGTTAGGGTAAAGGGTTAGGGTTAGGGTTAGGGTTAGGGTAAGGTTAAGGCTTAGGTTTATGATTAGGGTTAGGTTTAGGGTTAGGGTTAGTGTAAGGGTTAGGGAAAGGATAAGGGTTAGAGTTAAGTTTAGGTTTAGGTTTAGGGTTAGCCTAATGGTAAGGGTTAGTGTTAGGGTCAGGGTTAGGTTTATGTTTAGGGTTAGATTTAGGGTTAGGGTAAGGGTAAGTGTTAGGGTTAGATTTAGGGTTAGGGTTAGGGTAAGGGGAAGGGTTAGGGTTAGGGTTGGGTTAGGGTTAGGGTTAGGTTTAGGTTTAGGGTAAGGGTAAGGGTTAGGTTTAGGTTAGTGTTATTGTTAATGTTATGGATAGTGTTAGGGTAAGGGTAAGGGTTAGGGTTAGGGTTAGGGTTAGGGTTAGTTTTATGTTTACGATAAGGGTAAAAGTTAGGGTTAGAATTAGGGTTAGGGTTAGGGTAAGGGTTAGGGTTAGGGTTAGGTTTAGGGTAGGGGTTAGGGTAAGGTTAAGTGTTAGGGTTAGGGTTAGGATAAGCGTAAGGGTTAGGGTTAGGGTTACTGTTAGGGGTTAGGGTAAGGGTTAGGTTTAGAGGTTAGGGTTAGTGTTAGGGTTAGGGTTAGGTTTTGGGTAAGTGTTAGGGTTAGAGGTTAGAGTTAGTGTTAGGGTTAGGTTAAGGGTTAGGGTTAGGGTTAGGATAAGGGTTAGCGTTAGGGTTAGTGTTAGGGTTAGGGTAAGGGTTACGGTTCGGATTAGGGTTAGGGTTAGGTTTAGGGTAAGTGTAGGGTTAGGGTTAGATTTCGGGTTAGTTAGGGGTAAGGTTTAGGGTTAGGGTTAGGATTAGGGTTAGGGTAAGTGTCAGGGTTAGGGTTAGGTTTAGGGTAAGGTTGAGGGTTACGGTTAGGTTAGGTTTAGGGTTAGAGTTAGGGTTAGGGTTAGGATAAGGGTTAGTGTTAGGGTTAGGGTTACGGTTAGGGTAAGGGTAAGTGTTAGTGTTAGGGTTAGGGTTAGGGTTAGGTTTAGTGTTAGGGTTAGGAAAATGGTAAGTGTTAGGGTTAGATTTAGGGTTAGGGTAAGGATAAAAGTTAGGGTTTGGATTAGGGTTAGGGTTAGGGTAAGGGTTAGGGTTAGGGTTAGGTTAGGGGTTAGGGTAAGGTAAGTGTTAGGGTTAGGGTTAGGGTTAAGATAAGCGTAAGGGTTAGGGTTAGGGTTAGGGATAGTGTTAGGGGTTAGGGTAAGGGTTAGGGTTAGAGGATAGGGTTAGGGTTAGGTTTAGGGTTAGGTTTAGGGTAAGGGTTAGGGTTAGATGTTAGAGTTAGTGTTAGGGTTATGTTAAGGGTTAGGGTTAGGGTTAGTGTAAGGGTTAGGGTTAGAGGATAGGGTTAGGGTTAGGTTTAGGGTTAGGTTTATGGTAAGGGTTAGGGTTAGAGGTTAGAGTTAGTGTTAGGGTTATGTTAAGGTTTAGGGTTAGGGTTAGGGTAAGGGTTAGTGTTAGGGTTAGGGTTACGGTTAGGGTAAGGTTTAGTGTTAGTGTTAGGGTTAGTGTTAGTGTTAGGGTTAGGTTTAGGGTTAGGGCTAGGAAAAGGGTAAGGGTTAGGGTTAGATTTAGGGTTAGGGTAAGGGTTAAAGATAGGGTTAGGATTAGGGTTAGGGTTAGGGTAAGTGTTAGGGTTTGGGTTAGGGTAAGGGTTAGGGTAAGGGTAAGTGTTAGGGTTAGGGTTAGGGTTAAGATAAGGGTAAGGGTTAGGGTTAGGGTTAGGGATAGTGTTAGGGGTTAGGGTAAGGGTTAGGGTTAGAGGATAGGGTTAGGGTTAGGTTTAGGGTTAGGTTTAGGGTAAGGGTTAGGGTTAGAGGTTAGAGTTAGTGTTAGGGTTATGTTAAGGGTTAGGGTTAGGGTTAGGGTTAGGGTTAGGATAAGGGTTAGCGTTAGGGTTACTGTTAGGGTTATTGTAAGTGTTAGGGTTAGGGTTAGGGTTAGGTTTAGGGTAAGTGTTAGGGTTAGGGTTAGGGTTCGGGTAAGTGTTAGGGTAAGGTTTAAGGTTAGGGTTCGGGTTAGGGTTAGGGTAAGGTTTAGGGTTAGGGTTAGGATTAGGGTTAGGTTAAGTGTCAGGGTTAGCGTTAGGGTTAGGGTTAGGGTTATGGTTAAGGTAAGTGTAAGGGTTAGGGTTAGGGTTAGGATTAGGTTTAGGGTAAGGGTTAGGGTTACGGTTAGGGTTAGGGTTAAGGTAAGGCTAAGGTTTAGGGTTAGGGGAAGGGTTAGGGTTAGGTTAAGGGTAAGGGTAAGGGTTAGTTTTAGGGTTAGGTTTAGGGTTAGGGTAAGGGTAAGGGTTAGGGTTAGGGGTAGGGGTAGGGGTTTCGGTTAGGGTTAGGTTTAAGGTTCGGGTTAGGGTAAGGGTAAGTTATAGGTTTAGGGATAGTGTTAGGGTTAGGGTTAGGTTTAGGGTTAGGGTTAGGGTAAGAGAAAGGGTTAGGTTTAGGGTTAGGTTTAGGGTTAAGGTTAGGGTTAGGGTTAGTATACGGATAAGGGTTAGGTTAGGGTTAGGGTTAGGGTTAGGGTAAGGGTTAGGGTTAGGGTTAGCGTTAGGTTTAGGTTTAGGATTAGGGTTAGGGTTAGGGTAAGGGTAAGGTTTAGGGTTAAGGTTAGGGTTAGTGTTAGGGTTAGGGTTAGGGTAAGGGTAAGGGTTAGGGTTAGGTTTAGGGTTAGTGTTAAGTTAAGGGTAAGGGTTAGTTTTAGGGTTAGGGTTAGGATTAGGGTTAGGGTTAGGGTTAGGGTTAGTGTAAGGGTAAGGGTTAGGGTTAGGTTTCGGGTTATGGTTAGGGTTAGGGTAAGCGTAAGGGTTAGGGTTAGGGTTACTGTTAGGTTTAGGGTTAGGGTTACGGTAAGGGTAAGGTTTAGGGTTAACGTTAGGGTTAGGGTTAGGTTTAGGGTTAGGGTAGCGTTACGATAAGGGCAAGGGTTAAGTTAGGATTAGGGTTAGGGTTAGGGTAAGGGTTCGGGTTAGGTTTAGGGGTAGGTTTAGGGTTAGGGTAAGGTTTAGGGTTAGGGTTAGGGTAAGGGTTAGGGTTATTGTTAGGGTTAGGGTAAGGGTTATGCTTAGGGTTAGGGTTAGGGTTAGTGTTAGGGTAAGGGTAAGTGTTAGTGTTAGGGTTAGGGTTAGCGTTAGGGTAAGGTTTAGGCTTAGGTTTAGGTTTAGGTTTAGGGTTGGGTTTAAGGTTAGGGTAAGGGTTAGGGGAAGGGGAAGGGTTAGTTTTAGTGTTAGGGTTAGGGTTAGGGTAAGGGTAAGGGTTAGGGTTAGGTTTAGGGACAAGTGTTACGGTTAGAGGTAGGTTTAGGGTTGGGGTTAGGGTAAGGGTAAGGGATAGGGTCAGGGATATAGTTAGGGTTAGGGTTAGGGTTAGGGTTAAGGTTAGGGTAAGGGTAAGGGTTAGGGTTAGATTTAGGGTTAGGTTTAGGTTTAGGGTTAGTGTTTGCGTAAGGGTAAGGTTTAGGTTAGGGTTAGGGTTAGGGTTAGGGTAAGGGTTAGGGTTAGGGTTAGGGTTAGGATAAGGTAAGGGTTAGGGTTAGGTTTAGGGTTAGGGTTAGGGTAAGGGTAAGGATGAGGGTAAGGGTTAGGGTTAGGTTTCGGGTTAGGGTTAGCGTTAGATTTAGGGTTAGGGTAGGGTTAGGGTAAGGGTAAGGGTTAGGGTTAGGATTAGGGTTAGGGTTAGTGTAAGGGTTAGGTTTAGGTTTAGGGTTAGGTTTCGGGTTATGGTTAGGGTAAGGGTAAGGGTTAGGTTTAGAGTTAGGGTTAGGGTTAGGTTTACGGTTAGGGTTAGGGTTAGTGTTAGGTGTTAGGGTAAGGGTTATGGTTAGAGGATAGGGTTAGGGTTAGGTTAAGGGTTAGGGTTAGGGTTAGGTTAGGGATAGGGTTAGGGTAAGTGTTGGGGTTAGGTTTCGTGTTAGGGTTAGGTTAAGGGTTAGCTTTAGGGTTAGGGTTAGGGTTAGGGTAAAGGTAAGGGTTATGGTTAGGGTTAAGTTTAGGGGTTACGGTTAGGGTTAGTTTAAGGGTTAGGTTTAGGGTTAGGGTAAGGGTTAGGTTAGGGTTAGGGTTAGGGTTAGGGTAAGGTTAAGGGTTAGGGTTAGGGTTAGGGTTAGGCTAAGAGTAAGGGTTAGGGTTAGGGTTAGGCTTAGGGTAAGGGTTAGGCTTAGGGTTAGGGTTAGGGTTATGGTTAGGGTTAGAGTAAGGGTGAGGGTTAGGATTAGAGTTAGGGTTAGGGTTAGGGTAAGGTTAAGGGATAGGGTTAGGGTTAGGGTTAGGGTAATGGTTAGGGTTAGAGTAAGGTTAAGGGTTAGGGTTAGAGTTAGGGTTACGGTTAAGGTTAGGGTTAGTGTTTGCGTAACAGTAAGGTTTAGGTTAGGGTTAGGTTTAGGGTTAGGGTAATTGTTAGGGTTAGGATTAGGGTTAGGGTTAGGGTAAGGGTTAGGTGTAGGGTTAGGGTAAGGGTTAGGGTTAGGGTTAGGGTTAGGGTTAGGTTTAGGGTTAGGGTTAGGTTTAGGTTTAGGATTAGAATAGGGTTAGCGTAAGGGTAAGGGTTAGGGTTAGGATTAGGGTTAGGGTTAGGGTAAGGGTTAGGTTTAGGGTTAGGGTTAGGTTTCGGGTTATGGTTAGGGTAAGGGTAAGGGTTAAGTTGAGAGTTAGGGGTCGGGTTATTGTAATGGTAAGGGTTAGGGTTAGGGTTAGGGTAAGGGTTAGCGTAAGGGTTATGGTTAGGTTTAGAATTAACGTTAGGGTTAGTTAAGGGTAAGGGTTAGGGTTAGGGTTAGGGTAAGGGTTAGGGGATAGGGTTAGGGTTAGGGTAAGTTTTAGGGTTAGGGATAGGGTTAGGTTAAGGGTAAATGTTAGGGTTAGGTTTAGGGTTAATTTTAGGGGTAGGGTTAGGGTTAGTTAATTGTAAGTGTTAGGGTTAGGATTAGGGTTAGGGTTAAGGTAAGGGTTAGAGATAGGGTTAGGGTTAGGCTTAGGTTTAGTGTTAGGGTTAGGGTAAGGGTTAGGGTTAGGGTTAGGGTTAGGTTTAGTGTTGGGGTTAAGGTTAGGGTTAGGGTAACGGTTATGGTTAGGGTTAGGTTTAGGGTTATGTTTAGTGTTAAGGTTAGGGTTAGGGTTAGGATTAGGGTAAGGGTAAGGTTTAGGTTTAGGTTTAGGTTTAAGGTAAGGGTAAGGGTTAGGGTAAGGGTTAGATTTAGGGTAAGGGTTAGGGTTAGGTTTAGAGTAAGTGTAAGGTTTAGGGTTACGGTTAGGGTTAGGTTAAGTGTAAGTGTAAGGTTAGGGTTAGGGTTAGGGTTATGTTTAGGGTTAGGATCATGGTAAGGGTAAGGGTTAGCGTAAGGGTAAGGGATAGGGTTAGGGGTTAGGGTTAGGATAGGGGTTGGGGTAAGGGTAGGTGCTGGGGTAAGGGTTAGGGTTAGAGTTAGGGTTAGGGTTAGGGTTAGGGTTAGGGGTTAGGGTTAGGGTTAGGGTAAGGGTAAGGGATAGGGTTAGGGTTAGGGTAAGGGTAAGGGATAGGGTTAGGGTTAGGGATAGGGTTAGGGTTAGGGTTAGGTTTAGGGTTAGGGTAAGAGTAAGGGTTAGGGTTAGGGTTAGGGTTAGGGTAAGGGTTAGGGTTAGGGTTAGAGTTAGAGTTAGTGTTAGGGTTAGGGTAAGGGTAAGGGATAGGGTTAGGGTTAGGGTTAGGGTTATGGTTAGGGTTAGAGTAAGGGTAAGGGTTAGGGTTAGAGTTAGGGTTACGGTTAAGTTTAGGGTTAGTGTTTGCGTAAGAGTAAGGTTTAGGTTAGGGTTAGGTTTAGGGTTAGGGTAAGGGTTAGGGTTAGGATTAGGGTTAGGGTTAGGGTAAGGGTTAGGTGTATGGTTAGGGTAAGTGTTAGGGTTAGGGTTAGGGTTAGGTTTAGGATTAGGGTTAGGTTCAGGTTTAGGATTAGAGTAGGGTTAGGGTAAGGGTAAGGGTTAGGGTTAGGGTTAGGATTAGGGTTATGGTTAGGGTTAGGGGTTATGTTTAGGGTTAGGAAAAGGGTAAGGGTAGGGTTAGGGTAAGGGTAAGGGTAAGGGTTAGGGTTAGAGTTAGGGTTATGTTAAGGGTTGGGGTTAGGGTTAGGGTTAGGGTTAGGGTAAGTGTTAGGGTTAGGGTTAGGGTTAGGGTTAGGGTAAGGTTTAGGGTAAGGTTTAGTGGTAGGGTTAGGGTTAGGGTTAGGGTAAGGTTTAGGTTAAGGTTTAGTGGTAGGTTTAGGGTAAGTGTTAGGGTTAGGGTTAGGGTTAGGTTTAGGGTTAGGGTTAGGGTTAGGGAAAGGGTAAGATTTAGGGTTAGGGTTAGGGTTAGGTTTAGGGTTAGAGTTAGGGTTAGGGTTAGGATAAGGGTTAGGGTTAGGGTTAGCATTAGTGCTAGGGTTATGGTTAGGGTAAAGGTAAGTGTTAGTGTTAGGGTTAGGGTTAGGGTAAATGTTAGGGTAAGGGTTAGGGTTCCGGTTAGGGTTAGGGTTAGGGTTATGGTTAGTTTTAGGCTTAGGGTTAGGGTTAGGGTTAGGGTAAGGGTTAGGGTTCAGGTTAGGGTTAGGTTTAGGGTTAGGTTTAGGGTAAGGGTTAGGGTTAGGGTTAGGGTTAGGGTTAGGTTTAGGGAAAGTAAGGGTTAGGGTTAAGGTTAGGTTTAGGGTTAGGGTTAGGGTTAGGGTTAAGGTTAGGGAAAGTAAGGGTTAGGTTTAAGGTTAGGTTTAGGGTTAGGGTTAGGGTTAGGGTTAGGGTTACGTTAAGGGTACAGGTTAGGGTTGGGTAAGTGTAAGGGTTAGGGTTAGGGTTAGGTTTAGGGTTAGGGTTAGGGTTAGGGTTAGGGTTAGGGTTATGGTAAGGGTAAGGTTTAGGTTTAAGGTTATGGTTAGGGTTAGGTTTAGTGTTAGGGTTAGGGTTAGGGTTAACGTTAGGGTTAGTTAAGGGTAAGGTTAGGGTTAGGGTTAGGGTTACGGTTAGGATAAGAGTTAGGGGTTAGGGTTAGGTTTAGGGTAAGGTTTAGGGTTAGGGTTATGGTTAGGTTAAGGGTAAATGTTAGGTTATGTTTAGGGTTAGGTTTAGGGTTAATTTTAGTGTTAGGGTTAGGGTTAGTTAATTGTAAGGGTTAGGGTTAGGATTAGGATTAGGGTTAAGGTAAGGGTTAGAGATAGGGTTAGGGGTAGGGTTAGGTTTAAGTTTAGGGTTAGGGTAAGGGTAAGGGTTAGGGTTAGGGTTAGGGTTAGGTTTAGTGTTGGGGTTAAGGTTAGTGTTAGGGTAACGGTTAGGGTTACGGTTAGGTTTAGGGTTATGTTTAGTGTTAAGGTTAGGGTTAGGGTTAGGATTAGGGTAAGGGTAAGGGTAAGGTTTAGGTTTAGGGTTAGGTTTAAGGTAAGGGTAAGGGTTAGGGTTAGAGTTAGATTTAGGGTAAGGGTTACGGTTAGGTTTAGAGTAAGGGTAAGGTTTAGGGTTACGGTTAGAGTTTGGGTAAGGGGTAGGGTTCAGGTTAGGGTTAGGGTTAGGGTAAGTGTTAGGGTAAGGGTTAGGGTTCAGGTTAGGGTTAGGGTTAGGGTTAGGGTTAGTTTTAGGCTTATGGTTAGGGTTAGGGTTAGGGTAAGTATAAGGGTTAGGTTTCAGGTTAGGGTTAGGTTTAGGGTTAGGGTTAGGGTAAGGGTTAGGTTTAGGGTTAGGGTTAGGGTTAGGGTTAGGGTTAATGTTAGGGTTAGGGTTACGGTAAGGGTAAGGATTAGGGTTAGGTGTAAGGTTAGGGTTATGGTATGGGTTAGGGTTAGGGTTAGGGTTAGGGTTAGGTTTAGGGTAAGGGTAAGGGTTAGGGTTAGGTGTAAGGTTAGGGTTAGGGTTAGGTTTAGGATTAGGTTTAGGGTAAGGGTAAGTGTTATGTTTAGGTTTAGGGTTAGGTTTAGTTTTAGGGTTAGGGTTAGGGTTAGGGAAAGTAAGGGTTTGGGTTAAGGTTAAGTTTACGGTTACGGTTAGTTTAAGGTTAGGGTTAGGGTTACGGTAAGGGTAAGGGTTAGGGTTAGGTGTAGGGTTAGGGTTAGGGTAAGGGTAAGGGTTAGGGTTAGGGTTAGGGTTAGGTTTAGTGTTAGGGTTAGGGTTAGGGTAAGGGTAAGGTTTAGGGTTAAGGTTATGGTTACGGTTAGGTTTAGTGTTAGGGTTAGAGTTAGTGGTAGGGTTAGAGTTAACGTTAGGGTTAATTAATGGTAATGTTTGGGGTTAGGGTTAGGGTTAGGGTTAGGGTAAGGATTAGGGGTTAGGGTTAGGGTTACGGTAAGGTTTAGGGTTAGGGTTAGGGTTAGGTTAAGGGTAAATGTTAGGGTTAGTGTTAGGGTTAGGTTTAGGGTTAATTTTAGTGTTAGGGTTAGGGTTAGTTAACTGTAAGGGTTAGGGTTAGGATTAGGGTTAGGGTTAAGGTAAGGGTTAGAGATAGGGTTAGGGTTAGGGTTAGGTTTAGGATTAGGGTTAGGGTAAGGGTAAAGGTTAGGGTTAGGGTTAGGTTTAGTGTTGGGGTTAAGGTTAGGGTTAGGGTAACGGTTAGGGTTAGGGTTGGGTTTAGGGTTATGTTTAGTGTTAAGGTTAGGGTTAGGATTAGGATTAGTGTAAGGGTAAGGTTTAGGTTTAGGGTTAGGTTTAAGGTAAGGGTTAGGGTTAGGGTTAGGGTTAGATTTAGGGTAAGGGTTAGGGTTAGGTTTAGAGTAAGGGTAAGGTTTAGGGTTATGGTTAGGGTTCAGGTAAGGGTTAGGGTTCAGGTTAGGGTTAGGGTTAGGGTAAGTGTTTGTGTAAGGGTTAGGGTTCAGGTTAGGTTTAGGGTTAGGGTTAGGGTTAGTTTTAGGCTTATGGTTAGGGTTAGGGTTAGGGTAAGGGTAAGGGTTAGGGTTCAGGTTAGGGTTAGGTTTAGGGTTAGGGTTAGGGTAAGGGTTAGGGTTAGGGTTAGGGTTAGGGAAAGTAAGAGTTAGGGTTAAGGTTAGGGTTAGGGTTACGGTAAGGGTAAGGGTTAGGGTAAGGGAAAGGTTTAGGGTTAAAGTAATGGTTGGGGTTAGGGTTAGGTTTAGGATTAGTTTTAGGGTAAGGTTAAGTGTTATGTTTAGGTTTAGGGTTAGGTTTAGGTTTAGGGTTAGGGTTAGGGAAAGTAAGGGTTAGGGTTAAGGTTAGGTTTAGGGTTAGGTTTAGGTTTAGGGTTAGGGTTAGGGTTAGGGAAAGTAAGGGTTAGAGTTAAGGTTAGGTTAAGGTTAGGGTTAGGGTTAAGGTTAGGGTTAGGGTTACGGTAAGGGTAAGGGTTAGGGTTAGGTGTAAGGTTAGGGTTAGGGTAAGGGTAAGGGTTAGGGTTAGGTTTAGGGTTAGGTTTAGTGTTACGGTTAGGGTTAGGGTATGGGTAAGTTTTAGGGTTAAGGTTATGGTTAGGGTTAGGTTTAGTGTTAGGGTTTGGGTTAGGTTAGGTTTAGGGCTAGGGTAAGGGTTAGGGTTAGGGTAAGGGTAAGGGTTAGGGTTAGGGTTAGGGTGAGCTTTAGTGTTGGGGTTAATGTTAGGGTAAGGGTAAGGTTTAGGGTTAAGGTTATGGTTAGGGTTAGGTTTAGTGTTAGCGTTAGTGTTAGGGTTAGGCTAATTGTTAGGGTTAGGTTTAGGGTTAAGGTAAGGGTAAGGGTTAAGGTTAGGGTTAGGGTTAGGTTTAGTGTAGAATTTAAGGTTAGGTTTAGGATAAGGGTTAGGTTTAGGGTTAGCGTTAGGGTTAGGGTTAGGTGAAGGTTAAGGGTTAGGTTTAGGGAGAGGGTTAGGTTTAGGGTTATGGTAAGGGTAAGGGTTAGGGTTATGGTTAGGGTTAGGGTTAGGGTTAGGATTAGGGTAAGGGTAAGGTTTAAGTTTAGGGTTAGGTTTAAGGTAAGGGTAAGGGTTAGGGTTAGGGTTAGATTTAGGGTAAGGGTTATGGTTAAGTTTAGAGTAAGAGTAAGGTTGAGGGTTATGGTTAGGGTTCGGGTAAGGGTTAGGGTTCAGGTTAGGGTTAGGGTTAATGTAAGTGTTAGAATAAGGGTTAGGGTTCAGGTTAGGGTTATTGTTAGGGTTAGGGTTAGGGTTAGTTTTAGGCTTATGGTTAGGTTTAGGGTTAGGGTAAGCGTAAGGGTTAGGTTCAGGTTAGGGTTAGGTTTAGGTTTAGGGTAATGGTAAGGGTTAGGGTTAGGCTTAGGGTTAGGGAAATAAGGGTTAGGGTTAAGGTTAGGTTTAGGGTTAGGGTTACGGTTAGGGTTAGGGTTAAGGTTAGGGTTAGGGTTACGGTAAGGGTAAGGGTTAGGGTAAGGGAAAGGTTTAGGGTTAAGGTTATGGTTAGGGTTAGGGTTAGGTTTAGGTTTAGGGTTAGGGTTAGGGTTAGGGAAAGTAAGGGTTAGGGTTAAGGTTGGGTTTAGGGTTAGGGTTAGGGTTAAGGTTAGGGTTAGGGTTAGGGTTAGGGTTAGGGTAAGGGTTAGGTTTAGGGTTAGGGGTAGGTTTAGGGTTAGGGTAGGGTTAGGGTAATGGTAAGTGTTGGGGTTAGATTTAGAGTTAAGATAAGGGTAAGGGTTAGGGTAAGGGTTAGGATTAGGGGTTAGGGTTAGGGTTAGGTGTTAGGGTTAGGGTTAGGGTTAGGAAAAGGGTAAGTGTTAGGGTTAGGGTTAGGGTAAGTGTAAGGGTACGGGTTAGGGTTAGGGTTAGGGTTATGTTAAGGGTTGGGGTTAGGGTTAGGGTTAGGATAAGGTTTAGCTTTAGGGTTAGGGTTAGGTTTAGGGTAAGAGTTAGGGTTAGGGTTAGGGTAAGTGTTAGGGTTATGGTTAGGGTTAGGGTTAGGGTAAGGGTTAGGGTAAGGTTTAGTGGTAGGGTTAGGGTAAGTGTTAGGGTTACGGTTAGGTTTAGGGTTAGGGTTAGGGTTAGCGTCAGGGTAAGATTTAGGGTTAGGGTTAGGGTTAAGTTTAAGGTTAGAGTTAGGGTTAGGGTTAGGATAAGGGATAGGGTTAGGGTTAGGGTTAGTGTTAGGGTTACGGTTAGGGTAAGGGTAAGTGTTAGTGTTAGGGTTAGGGTTAGGGTAAGTGTTAGGGTAAGGTTTAGGGTTCAGGTTAGGGTTACGGTTAGGGTTAGGATTAGTTTTAGGCTTAGGGTTAGGGTTAGGGTTAGGGTAAGTGTAAGGGTTAAGGTTCAGTTTAGGGTTACGTTTAGGGTTAGTGAAAGTAAGGGTTAGGGTTAAGGTTAGGTTTAGGGTTAGGGTTAGGGTTAGGGTTAGGCTTAAGGTTAGGGTTAGAGTTACGGTAAGGGTAAGGGTTAGGTTTAGGTGTAAGGTTAGGGTTAGGGTAAGGGTAAGGGTTAGGGTTAGGGTTAGGGTTAGGGTTATGTTTAGGGTTAGGGTTAGGGTTAGGGATAGGGTAAGGGTAAGGTTTAGGGTTAAGGTTATGGTTAGGGTTAGGGTTAGGGTTAGGCTTAAGGTTAGGGTTAGGGTTATGGTAAGGGTAAGGGTTAGGGTTAGGTGTAAGGTTAGGGTTAGGGTAAGGGTAAGGGTTAGGGTTAGGGTTAGGGTTAGGGTTAGGTTTAGGGTTAGGGTTAGGGTTAAGGATAGGGTAAGGGTAAGGTTTAGGGTTAAGGTTATGGTTAGGGTTAGGGTTAGTGTTAGGGTTAGGTTTAAGGTAAGGGTAAGTGTTATGTTTAGGTTTAGGTTTAGGTTTAGGTTTAAGGTTAGGGTTAGGGTTAGGGAAAGTAAGGGTTAGGGTTAAGGTTAGGTTTAGTGTTAGGGTTAGGGTTAAGGTTAGGGTTACGGTTGGTAAGGGTAAGGATTAGGGTTAGGTGTAAGGTTAGGGTTAGGGTAAGTGTAAGGGTTAGGTTTAGGGTTAGGGTTAGGTTTAGGGTTAGGGTTAGGGTAAGGGTAAGGTTTAGGGTTAAGGTTATGGTTAGGGTTAGGTGTAGTGTTAGGGTTAGGGTTAGGGTTAGTGTTAGGGTCAGGGTTAGAGTTAATGTTCGGGTTAGTTTAGGGTAAGGGTTAGGGTTAGGGTTAGGGTTAGGGTAATGGTTAGGGGTTAGGGTTCGGGTTAGGGTAAGGTTTAGGGTTAGGGTTAGGGTTAGGTTAAGGGTAAATGTTAGGGTTAGGGTTAGGGTTAGGTTTAGGGTTAATTTTAGGGTTAGGGTTAGGGTTATTTAATTGTAAGTGTTAGGGTTAGTATTAGGTTTAGGGTTAAGGTAAGGGTTAGAGATAGGGTTAGGGTTAGGGTTAGGTTAAGGTTAGGGTAAGGGTAAGGGTTACGGTTAGGCTTAGTGTTAGGGTAGGGGTTAGGGTAAGGGTAAGTGTTAGGGTTAGGATTAGGGTTAGGGGTTAGGGTTAGGGTTAGGGTCATGTTAAGGGTTAGGTTTAGGGTTAGGGTTAGGATAAGGGTTAGGGTTAGGGTTAGGGTAAGGGTAAGTGTTAGTGTTAGGGTTATTGTTAGGGTTAGGGTAAGGGTTAGGGTTAGGGTTCGGGTTAAGTTTAGGGTTAGTGTTAGGGCAAGGGGAAGGGTTAGGTTTAGGGTTAGGGGTAGGTTTAGGGTAAGGGTATGGGTTAGCGTTAGGTTAGGGTTAGGGGTACGGTTAGGTTTAGTTTTAGGGTCAGGGTTACTGTAAGGGTAAGGGATAGGGTTAGGGATACGGTTAGGGTAAGGTTTAGGTTTAGGGTTAGGGTTAGGATAAGGGTAAGTGGTAGGATTAGTGTTAGGGTTAACGTTAGGGTTAGGGTTAGGATAAGGGTAAGGGTTAGGTTAGGGTTAGGGTTAGGGTTTGGGTTAGAGTTAGGGTAATGGTAAGGTCTAATGTTATGGTTAGGGTTAGGGTTAGGTTTAGTGTTAGAGTTAGGGTTAGGGTTAGGGTTAGGGTAAGGCTAAGGTTTAGGGTTACGGTTAGGGTTCTGGTAAGGTTAGGTTAGGGTTAGGGTTAGGGTTAGGTTTAGGGTTAGGTTTAGGGTTAGGGTTAGGGTAAGAGTAAGGATTAGGGTTAAGGTTAGGGTTAGGGTTAGGTTTAGTGTAGGGGTAAGGGTAAGGGTTAGGGTTAGGGATAGGGTTAAGGTAAGGGTAAGGGTTAAGGTTGGGGTTAGGTTTAGAGTTAGTGTTAGGGTTAGGGTTAGGGAGTAGGGAAAGTATTAGGGTTAGGGTTACATTTAGGGTTAGGATTAGGGTTAAGTTTAGGGTTAGGATTAGGGTAAGGGTAAGGGTTATGTTCAGGTTTAGGGTTATTGTTAGGGTAAGGGTAAGGGTTAGGGTTAAGGTTAGTGTTAGGGTTATGTTTAGGGTTAGGGTTAGGTTAGGATAAGGATAAGGTTTAGGTTTAAGGTTAGGGTTAGGGTTAGGTTTAGTGTTAGGGTAAGGGTAAGAGTTAGGGTAGGGATAGGGTTAAGGTAAGGGTAAGTGTTAGGGTTAGGGTTAGGATTAGGTTTAGGGTAAGGGTTAGGTTTAGGTTTACGGTAAGGGTAAGGGTAAGGTTTAGGGTTATGGTTATGGTTAGGGTTAGGGTTAGGGTAAGGGTTCGGTTTAGTGTTAGGTTTAGGTTTAGGGTTAGGTATAGGGTTAGGGTAAAGGTAAGGGTTATTGTTAGGGTTAGGGTAAGGGTTAGGGTTAGGTTTAGGGTTAGGGTTAAGGTAAGGGTTAGGGTTAGGGTTAATTTTAGGGGTAAGGTTAGGGTTAGGGATACGGTAAGGGTAAGGGTTAGGTTAGGTGTACGGTTAGAGTTAGGGTAAGGGTTATTGTTAGTGTTAGGTTTATGGTTAGGATTAGGGTTAGGGTTAGGGTAAGGGTAAGGGTTAGGGTTAAGGTTAGGGTTAGGGTTAGGGTTAGGGTTAGGGTTAGGGTTAGGGGAAGGGTAAGCGTTAGGGTTAGGTTTAGGGTTAGGGTTAGGGTAAGGGTAAGGGATAGGTTTACGGTTAGAGTTAGGTTTATGGTTAAGGTTAGGGTTAGGGTGTAGGGAAATGATAAGGGTTAGGGTTAGGTTTAGGGTTAGGGTTGGTGTTAAGTTTAGGGTTAGGGTTAGGGTAAAGGTAAGGGTTAGGGTTAGCTTTAGGGTTATTGTTAGGGTAAGGGTAAGGGTTAGGGTTAGGTTTAGGGTTAGGTTTAGGGTTGGGTTAGTTAGGGTAAGGATAAGTTTTAGGTTTAATGTTAGGGTTAGGGTTAGGTTTAGGTTTAGGTTAGGTTTAGGGTAAGGGTAAGGGTAAGGGTTAGGGTTAGGATTAGGGTTAGGGTTGAGGTAAGGGTTAGTTTTAGGGTTAGGGTTAGGTTTAGGGTTAGGGTTAGGGTAAGGGTAATGGTTAGGTTTAGATTTCTGGGTATGGTTAGGGTAGGGGTTAGGGTTAGGGTTAGGGTTAGAGTTAAAGTTAGGGTTAGGTTAAGGGTAAGGGTTAGGGTTAAGGTTAGTGTTAGGGTTCGGGTAAGGGTTAGGGTTAGGGTTAGGGTTAAGTTTAGGGTTAGGGTTACGGTAAGGGTAATGGTTAGGGTAAGGGAAAGGTTTAGGGTTAAGTTTATGGTTAGGGTTAGGGTTAGGTTTAGGATTAGGTTTAGGGTAAGGGTAAGTGTTATGTTTAGGTTTAGGGTTAGGTTTAGGTTTAGGTTTAGGGTTAGGGTTAGGGAAAGTAAGGGTTGGGGTTAAGGTTAGGTTTAGGGTTAGGTTTAGGTTTAGGGTTAGGGTTAGGGTTAGGGAAAGTAAGGGTTAGGGTTAAGGTTGGGTTTAGGGTTAGGGTTAGGGTTAAGGTTAGGGTTAGGGTTACGGTAAGGGTAAGGGTTATGGTCAGGTGTAAGGTTAGGGTTAGGGTAAGGGTAAGGTTTAGGGTTAGGGTTAGGGTTAGGTTTAGGGTTAGGGGTAGGTTTAGGGTTAGGGTAGGGTTAGGGTAATGGTAAGTGTTGGGGTAAGATTTAGAGTTAGGATAAGGGTAAGGGTTAGGGTAAGGGTTAGGATTAGGGGTTAGGGTTAGGGTTAGGTGTTAGGGTTAGGGTAAGGGTAAGATTTAGGGTTAGGGTTAGGGGAAGGGTAAGGGTACGGGTTAGGGTTAGGGTTAGGGTTATGTTAAGGGTTGGGGTTAGGGTTAGGGTTAGGATAAGGTTTAGCTTTAGGGTTAGGGTTAGGTTTAGGGTAAGAGTTAGGGTTAGGGTTAGGGTAAGGTTTAGGGTAAGGTTTAGTGGTAGGGTTAGGGTAAGTGTTAGGGTTACGGTTAGGTTTAGGGTTAGGGTTAAGGTTAGGGTAAGGGTAAGATTTAGGGTTAGGGTTAGGGTAAAGTTTAAGGTTAGAGTTAGGGTTAGGGTTAGGATAAGGGATAGGGTTAGGGTTAGGGTTAGGGTTACGGTTAGGGTAAGGGTAAGTGTTAGTGTTAGGGTTAGGGTTAGGGTAAGTGTTAGGTAAGGTTTAGGGTTCAGGTTAGGGTTAGGGTTAGGGTTAGGGTTAGTTTTAGGCTTAGGGTTAGGGTTAGGGTTAGGGTAAGGGTAAGGGTTACGGTTCAGGTTAGGGTTACGTTTAGGGTTAGTGAAAGTAAGGGTTAGGGTTAAGGTTAGGTTTAGGGTTAGGGTTAGGGTTAGGGTTAGGCTTAAGGTTAGGGTTAGGGTTACGGTAAGGGTAAGGGTTAGGGTTAGGTGTAAGGTTAGGGTTAGGGTAAGGGTAAGGGTTAGGGTTAGGGTTAGGGTTAGGTTTAGGGTTAGGGTTAGGGTTAGGGATAGGGTAAGGGTAAGGTTTAGGGTTAAGGTTATTGTTAGGTTTAGGGTTAGGTTTAGGGTTAGGTTTAAGGTAAGGGTAAGTGTTATGTTTAGGTTTAGGGTTAGGTTTAGGTTTAGGGTTAGGGTTAGGGTTAGGGAAAGTAAGGGTTAGGGTTAAGGTTAGGTATAGTGTTAGGGTTAAGGTTAAGGTTAGGGTTACGGTTGGTAAGGGTAAGGGTTAGGGTTAGGGTAAGTGTAAGTGTTAGGGTTAGGGTTAGGGTTAGGTTTAGGGTTAGGGTTAGGGTAAGGGTAAGGTTTAGGGTTAAGGTTATGGTTAGGGTTAGGTTTAGTGTTAGTGTTAGGGTTAGGGTTAGTGTTAGGGTTAGGGTTAGAGTTAATGTTCAGGTTAGTTTAGGGTAAGGGTTAGGGTTGGGGTTAGGGTTTGGGTAATGGTTAGGGGTTAGGGTTAGGGTTAGGGTAAGGTTTAGGGTTAGGGTTAGGGTTAGGGTTAGGGTTAGGTTAAGGGTAAATGTTAGGGTTAGGGTTAGGGTTAGGTTTAGGTTTTATTTTAGGGTTAGGGTTAGGGTTATTTAATTGTATGTGTTAGGGTTAGTATTAGGTTTAGGGTTAAGGTAAGGGTTAGAGATAGGGTTAGGGTTAGGGTTAGGTTTAGGGTTAGAGTAAGGGTAAGAGTTACGGTTAGGGTTAGGGTTAGGGTAGGGGTTAGGGTAAGGGTAAGTGTTAGGGTTAGGTTTAGGGTTATGATAAGTGTAAGGATTAGGGTTAGGGTTAGGATTAGGGATTAGGTTTAGGGTTAGGGTTAGGGTTAGGGTAAGGGTTAGGGTTAGGGGTGAGAGTTAGTGTTAGGGTTAGGTTAAGGGTTAGGTTTAGGGTTAGGGTTAGAATAAGGGTTAGCGTTAGGGTTAGGGTTAGGGTTAGGGTGAGGGTTAGGGTTAGGGTAAGTGGTAGGGTTAGGATTAGGGATAGAGTTAGGGTTAGGGTAAGGTTTAGTGTTAGGGATAGTGTTAGGGTTAGTGTAAGTGTTAGGGTTAGGGTTAGGTTTAGGGTTAGGGTTAGGGTAAGGGTTAGGGTTAGGTTTAGAGTAAGTGTTAGGCTTAGGGTTAGGGTTAGGGTTAGGGTTAGGGTTAGGGTTAGGGTAAGGGTAAGGGTTAGGGTTAGGGTTAGTTTTAGGGTTAGGGTTATGGTTAGGGTAAGTGTTAGGTTTGGAGTTAGGGTTAGGTTTAGGGTTAGGGTTAGGGTAAGGGTTAGAGTTAGGGATAGGGTTAGGGTAGGTTTTAGGGTAAGGGTAAGTTTTAGGGTTAGGGTAGGGTTAGGATAACGGTAAGGGTTAGGTTTTGGGTTAGGGTTAGGGATTAGGGTAAGGGTTAGGGTTAGGGGTAAGAGTTAGGGTTAGTGTTAGGTTTAGGGTAAGGGTTAGGGTTAGGGGTTAGAGTTAGTGTTATGGTTAGGTTAAGAATTAGGGTTAGGGTTAGAGTTAAGGTTAGGGTAAGGGTAAGTGTTAGTGTTAGGATTACGGTTAGGGTTAGGGTAAGGGTTAGGGTTAGGGTTAGGTTTAGGGTTAGGTTTAGGTTTAGGGTAAGGGTAAGGGTTCGGGTTAGGTTTAGGGTTAGGATAAGGGTAAGGGTTGTGGTTAGGGTTAGGGTTAGAGGTAGGGTTAGGTTAGGTTTAGGTTTAGGGTAAGGGTTAGGGTTAGGTTTAGGGGTTAGGGTTCGTGTTAGGGTTATGTTAATGGTTAGGTTTAGGGTTAGGGTTAGGATAAGGGTTAGGGTTAGGGTTAGGGTAAGGGTAAGTGTTAGTGTTAGGGTTAGTGTTAGGGTTAGGGTAAGGGTTAGGGTTCGGGTTCGGGTTAAGTTTAGGGTTAGCGTTAGGGCAAGGGGAAGGGTTAGGTTTAGTGTTAGGGGTAGGTTTAGGGTAAGGGTAAGGGTTAGCGTTAGGTTAGGGTCAGGGGTTACAGTTAGGTTTAGTTTTAGGGTCAGGGTTACTGTAAGGGTAAGGGATAGGGTTAGGGATACGGTTAGGGTAAGGTTTAGGTTTAGGGTTAGGGTTAGGATAAGGGTAAGGGGTAGGATTACTGTTAGGGTTAACGTTAGCGTTAGGGTTAGGATAAGGGTAAGGGTTAGGTTAGGGTTAGGGTTAGGGTTTGGGTTACGGTTAGGGTAATGGTAAGGTCTAATGTTATGGTTAGGGTTTGGGTTAGGTTTAGTGTTAGAGTTAGGGTTAGGGTTAGGGTTAGGGTAAGGGTAAGGTTTAGGGTTACGGTTAGGGTCTGGTAAGGGTTAGGTTAGGGTTAGGGTTAGGTTTAGGGTTAGGTTTAGGGTTAGGGTTAGGGTAAGGGTGAGGATTAGGGTTAAGGTTAGGGTTAGGGTTAGGTTTAGTGTTGGGGTAAGGGTAAGGGTTAGGGTTAGGAATAGGGTTAAGGTAAGGGTAAGGGTTAAGGTTGGGGTTAGGTTTAGAGTTAGTGTTAGGGTTAGGGTTAGGGAGTAGGGAAAGTATTAGGGTTAGGGTTAGATTTAATGTTAGGGTTAGGGTTAAGTTTAGGGTTAGGATTAGGGTAAGGGTAAGGGTTATGGTCAGGTTTAGGGTTATTGTTAGGGTAAGGGTAAGGGTTAGGGTTAAGGTTAGTGTTAGGGTTATGTTTAGGGTTAGGGTTAGGTTAGGATAAGGATAAGGTTTAGGTTTAAGGTTAGGGTTAGGGTTAGGTTTAGTGTTAGGGTAAGTGTAAGGGTTAGGGTTAGGTTTAGGTTTAGGGTAAGGGTTAGGGTTAGGTTTACGGTAAGGGTAAGGGTAAGGTTTAGGGTTATGGTTATGGTTAGGGTTAGGGTTAGGGTAAGGGTTAGGTTTAGTGTTAGGTTTAGGTTTAGGGTTAGGGTTAGGGTAAGGTTTAGGGTTAGGGTTAATTTTAGGGGTAAGGTTAGGGTTAGGGTAAGGGTTAGGGTTAGGTTTAGGGTTAGGGTTAGGGTAAGGGTTAGGGTTAGGGTTAATTTTAGGGGTAAGGTTAGGGTTAGGGATACGGTAAGGGTAAGGGTTAGGTTAGGTGTACGGTTAGAGTTAGGGTAAGGGTTATTGTTAGTGTTAGGTTTATGGTTAGGATTAGGGTTAGGGTTAGGGTAAGGGTAAGGGTTAGGGTTAAGGTTAGGGTTAGGGTTAGGGTTAGGGTTAGGGTTAGGGGAAGGGTAAGCGTTAGGGTTAGGTTTAGGGTAAGGGTTAGGGTAAGGGTAAGGGATAGGTTTACGGTTAGAGTTAGGTTTATGGTTAAGGTTAGGGTTAGGGTGTAGGGAAATGATAAGGGTTAGGGTTAGGTTTAGGGTTAGGGTTGGTGTTAAGTTTAGGGTTAGGGTTAGGGTAAAGGTAAGGGTTAGGGTTAGCTTTAGGGTTATTGTTAGGGTAAGGGTAAGGGTTAGGGTTAGGTTTAGGGTTAGGTTTAGGGTTGGGTTAGTTAGGGTAAGGATAAGTTTTAGGTTTAATGTTAGGGTTAGGGTTAGGTTTAGGTTTAGGTTAGGTTTAGGGTAAGGGTAAGGGTAAGGGTTAGGGTTAGGATTAGGGTTAGGGTTGAGGTAAGGGTTAGTTTTAGGGTTAGGGTTAGGTTTAGGGTTAGGGTTAGGGTAAGGGTAATGGTTAGGTTTAGATTTCTGGGTATGGTTAGGGTAGGGGTTAGGGTTAGGGTTAGGGTTAGAGTTAAAGTTAGGGTTAGGTTAAGGGTAAGGGTTAGGGTTAAGGTTAGTGTTAGGGTTCGGGTAAGGGTTAAGGTTAGGGTTAGGGTTAAGTTTAGGGTTAGGGTTACGGTAAGGGTAATGGTTAGGGTAAGGGAAAGGTTTAGGGTTAAGTTTATGGTTAGGGTTAGGGTTAGGTTTAGGATTAGGTTTAGGGTAAGGGTAAGTGTTATGTTTAGGTTTAGGGTTAGGTTTAGGTTTAGGTTTAGGGTTAGGGTTAGGGAAAGTAAGGGTTGGGGTTAAGGTTAGGTTTAGGGTTAGGTTTAGGTTTAGGGTTAGGGTTAGGGTTAGGGAAAGTAAGGGTTAGGGTTAAGGTTGGGTTTAGGGTTAGGGTTAGGGTTAAGGTTAGGGTTAGGGTTACGGTAAGGGTAAGGGTTATGGTCAGGTGTAAGGTTAGGGTTAGGGTAAGGGTAAGGTTTAGGGTTAGGGTTAGGGTTAGGTTTAGGGTTAGGGGTAGGTTTAGGGTTAGGGTAGGGTTAGGGTAATGGTAAGTGTTGGGGTAAGATTTAGAGTTAGGATAAGGGTAAGGGTTAGGGTAAGGGTTAGGATTAGGGGTTAGGGTTAGGGTTAGGTGTTAGGGTTAGGGTAAGGGTAAGATTTAGGGTTAGGGTTAGGGGAAGGGTAAGGGTACGGGTTAGGGTTAGGGTTAGGGTTATGTTAAGGGTTGGGGTTAGGGTTAGGGTTAGGATAAGGTTTAGCTTTAGGGTTAGGGTTAGGTTTAGGGTAAGAGTTAGGGTTAGGGTTAGGGTAAGGTTTAGGGTAAGGTTTAGTGGTAGGGTTAGGGTAAGTGTTAGGGTTACGGTTAGGTTTAGGGTTAGGGTTAGGGTTAGGGTAAGGGTAAGATTTAGGGTTAGGGTTAGGGTAAAGTTTAAGGTTAGAGTTAGGGTTAGGGTTAGGATAAGGGATAGGGTTAGGGTTAGGGTTAGGGTTACGGTTAGGGTAAGGGTAAGTGTTAGTGTTAGGGTTAGGGTTAGGGTAAGTGTTAGGTAAGGTTTAGGGTTCAGGTTAGGGTTAGGGTTAGGGTTAGGGTTAGTTTTAGGCTTAGGGTTAGGGTTAGGGTTAGGGTAAGGGTAAGGGTTACGGTTCAGGTTAGGGTTACGTTTAGGGTTAGTGAAAGTAAGGGTTAGGGTTAAGGTTAGGTTTAGGGTTAGGGTTAGGGTTAGGGTTAGGCTTAAGGTTAGGGTTAGGGTTACGGTAAGGGTAAGGGTTAGGGTTAGGTGTAAGGTTAGGGTTAGGGTAAGGGTAAGGGTTAGGGTTAGGGTTAGGGTTAGGTTTAGGGTTAGGGTTAGGGTTAGGGATAGGGTAAGGGTAAGGTTTAGGGTTAAGGTTATTGTTAGGTTTAGGGTTAGGTTTAGGGTTAGGTTTAAGGTAAGGGTAAGTGTTATGTTTAGGTTTAGGGTTAGGTTTAGGTTTAGGGTTAGGGTTAGGGTTAGGGAAAGTAAGGGTTAGGGTTAAGGTTAGGTTTAGTGTTAGGGTTAAGGTTAAGGTTAGGGTTACGGTTGGTAAGGGTAAGGGTTAGGGTTAGGGTAAGTGTAAGTGTTAGGGTTAGGGTTAGGGTTAGGTTTAGGGTTAGGGTTAGGGTAAGGGTAAGGTTTAGGGTTAAGGTTATGGTTAGGGTTAGGTTTAGTGTTAGTGTTAGGGTTAGGGTTAGTGTTAGGGTTAGGGTTAGAGTTAATGTTCAGGTTAGTTTAGGGTAAGGGTTAGGGTTGGGGTTAGGGTTTGGGTAATGGTTAGGGGTTAGGGTTAGGGTTAGGGTAAGGTTTAGGGTTAGGGTTAGGGTTAGGGTTAGGGTTAGGTTAAGGGTAAATGTTAGGGTTAGGGTTAGGGTTAGGTTTAGGTTTTATTTTAGGGTTAGGGTTAGGGTTATTTAATTGTATGTGTTAGGGTTAGTATTAGGTTTAGGGTTAAGGTAAGGGTTAGAGATAGGGTTAGGGTTAGGGTTAGGTTTAGGGTTAGAGTAAGGGTAAGAGTTACGGTTAGGGTTAGGGTTAGGGTAGGGGTTAGGGTAAGGGTAAGTGTTAGGGTTAGGTTTAGGGTTATGATAAGGGTAAGGATTAGGGTTAGGGTTAGGATTAGGGATTAGGTTTAGGGTTAGGGTTAGGGTTAGGGTAAGGGTTAGGGTTAGGGGTGAGAGTTAGTGTTAGGGTTAGGTTAAGGGTTAGGTTTAGGGTTAGGGTTAGAATAAGGGTTAGCGTTAGGGTTAGGGTTAGGGTTAGGGTGAGGGTTAGGTTAGGGTAAGTGGTAGGTTTAGGATTAGGGATAGAGTTAGGGTTAGGGTAAGGTTTAGTGTTAGGGATAGTGTTAGGGTTAGTGTAAGTGTTAGGGTTAGGGTTAGGTTTAGGGTTAGGGTTAGGGTAAGGGTTAGGGTTAGGTTTAGAGTAAGTGTTAGGCTTAGGGTTAGGGTTAGGGTTAGGGTTAGGGTTAGGGTTAGGGTAAGGGTAAGGGTTAGGGTTAGGGTTAGTTTTAGGGTTAGGGTTATGGTTAGGGTAAGTGTTAGGTTTGGAGTTAGGGTTAGGTTTAGGGTTAGGGTTAGGGTAAGGGTTAGAGTTAGGGATAGGGTTAGGGTAGGTTTTAGGGTAAGGGTAAGTTTTAGGGTTAGGGTAGGGTTAGGATAACGGTAAGGGTTAGGTTTTGGGTTAGGGTTAGGGATTAGGGTAAGGGTTAGGGTTAGGGGTAAGAGTTAGGGTTAGTGTTAGGTTTAGGGTAAGGGTTAGGGTTAGGGGTTAGAGTTAGTGTTATGGTTAGGTTAAGAATTAGGGTTAGGGTTAGAGTTAAGGTTAGGGTAAGGGTAAGTGTTAGTGTTAGGATTACGGTTAGGGTTAGGGTAAGGGTTAGGGTTAGGGTTAGGTTTAGGGTTAGGTTTAGGTTTAGGGTAAGGGTAAGGGTTCGGGTTAGGTTTAGGGTTAGGATAAGGGTAAGGGTTGTGGTTAGGGTTAGGGTTAGAGGTAGGGTTAGGTTAGGTTTAGGTTTAGGGTTAGGGTTAGGGTTAGGGTAAGGGTAAGTGTTAGTGTTAGGGTTAGTGTTAGGGTTAGGGTAAGGGTTAGGGTTAGGGTTCGGGTTAAGTTTAGGGTTAGCGTTAGGGCAAGGGGAAGGGTTAGGTTTAGTGTTAGGGGTAGGTTTAGGGTAAGGGTAAGGGTTAGCGTTAGGTTAGGGTCAGGGGTTACAGTTAGGTTTAGTTTTAGGGTCAGGGTTACTGTAAGGGTAAGGGATAGGGTTAGGGATACGGTTAGGGTAAGGTTTAGGTTTAGGGTTAGGGTTAGGATAAGGGTAAGGGGTAGGATTACTGTTAGGGTTAACGTTAGCGTTAGGGTTAGGATAAGGGTAAGGGTTAGGTTAGGGTTAGGGTTAGGGTTTGGGTTACGGTTAGGGTAATGGTAAGGTCTAATGTTATGGTTAGGGTTTGGGTTAGGTTTAGTGTTAGAGTTAGGGTTAGGGTTAGGGTTAGGGTAAGGGTAAGGTTTAGGGTTACGGTTAGGGTCTGGTAAGGGTTAGGTTAGGGTTAGGGTTAGGTTTAGGGTTAGGTTTAGGGTTAGGGTTAGGGTAAGGGTGAGGATTAGGGTTAAGGTTAGGGTTAGGGTTAGGTTTAGTGTTGGGGTAAGGGTAAGGGTTAGGGTTAGGAATAGGGTTAAGGTAAGGGTAAGGGTTAAGGTTGGGGTTAGGTTTAGAGTTAGTGTTAGGGTTAGGGTTAGGGAGTAGGGAAAGTATTAGGGTTAGGGTTAGATTTAGGGTTAGGGTTAGGGTTAAGTTTAGGGTTAGGATTAGGGTAAGGGTAAGGGTTATGGTCAGGTTTAGGGTTATTGTTAGGGTAAGGGTAAGGGTTAGGGTTAAGGTTAGTGTTAGGGTTATGTTTAGGGTTAGGGTTAGGTTAGGATAAGGATAAGGTTTAGGTTTAAGGTTAGGGTTAGGGTTAGGTTTAGTGTTAGGGTAAGTGTAAGGGTTAGGGTTAGGTTTAGGTTTAGGGTAAGGGTTAGGGTTAGGTTTACGGTAAGGGTAAGGGTAAGGTTTAGGGTTATGGTTATGGTTAGGGTTAGGGTTAGGGTAAGGGTTAGGTTTAGTGTTAGGTTTAGGTTTAGGGTTAGGGTTAGGGTAAGGTTTAGGGTTAGGGTTAATTTTAGGGGTAAGGTTAGGGTTAGGGTAAGGGTTAGGGTTAGGTTTAGGGTTAGGGTTAGGGTAAGGGTTAGGGTTAGGGTTAATTTTAGGGGTAAGGTTAGGGTTAGGGATACGGTAAGGGTAAGGGTTAGGTTAGGTGTACGGTTAGAGTTAGGGTAAGGGTTATTGTTAGTGTTAGGTTTATGGTTAGGATTAGGGTTAGGGTTAGGGTAAGGGTAAGGGTTAGGGTTAAGGTTAGGGTTAGGGTTAGGGTTAGGGTTAGGGTTAGGGGAAGGGTAAGCGTTAGGGTTAGGTTTAGGGTAAGGGTTAGGGTAAGGGTAAGGGATAGGTTTACGGTTAGAGTTAGGTTTATGGTTAAGGTTAGGGTTAGGGTGTAGGGAAATGATAAGGGTTAGGGTTAGGTTTAGGGTTAGGGTTGGTGTTAAGTTTAGGGTTAGGGTTAGGGTAAAGGTAAGGGTTAGGGTTAGCTTTAGGGTTATTGTTAGGGTAAGGGTAAGGGTTAGGGTTAGGTTTAGGGTTAGGTTTAGGGTTGGGTTAGTTAGGGTAAGGATAAGTTTTAGGTTTAATGTTAGGGTTAGGGTTAGGTTTAGGTTTAGGTTAGGTTTAGGGTAAGGGTAAGGGTAAGGGTTAGGGTTAGGATTAGGGTTAGGGTTGAGGTAAGGGTTAGTTTTAGGGTTAGGGTTAGGTTTAGGGTTAGGGTTAGGGTAAGGGTAATGGTTAGGTTTAGATTTCTGGGTATGGTTAGGGTAGGGGTTAGGGTTAGGGTTAGGGTTAGAGTTAAAGTTAGGGTTAGGTTAAGGGTAAGGGTTAGGGTTAAGGTTAGTGTTAGGGTTCGGGTAAGGGTTAAGGTTAGGGTTAGGGTTAAGTTTAGGGTTAGGGTTACGGTAAGGGTAATGGTTAGGGTAAGGGAAAGGTTTAGGGTTAAGTTTATGGTTAGGGTTAGGGTTAGGTTTAGGATTAGGTTTAGGGTAAGGGTAAGTGTTATGTTTAGGTTTAGGGTTAGGTTTAGGTTTAGGTTTAGGGTTAGGGTTAGGGAAAGTAAGGGTTGGGGTTAAGGTTAGGTTTAGGGTTAGGTTTAGGTTTAGGGTTAGGGTTAGGGTTAGGGAAAGTAAGGGTTAGGGTTAAGGTTGGGTTTAGGGTTAGGGTTAGGGTTAAGGTTAGGGTTAGGGTTACGGTAAGGGTAAGGGTTATGGTCAGGTGTAAGGTTAGGGTTAGGGTAAGGGTAAGGTTTAGGGTTAGGGTTAGGGTTAGGTTTAGGGTTAGGGGTAGGTTTAGGGTTAGGGTAGGGTTAGGGTAATGGTAAGTGTTGGGGTAAGATTTAGAGTTAGGATAAGGGTAAGGGTTAGGGTAAGGGTTAGGATTAGGGGTTAGGGTTAGGGTTAGGTGTTAGGGTTAGGGTAAGGGTAAGATTTAGGGTTAGGGTTAGGGGAAGGGTAAGGGTACGGGTTAGGGTTAGGGTTAGGGTTATGTTAAGGGTTGGGGTTAGGGTTAGGGTTAGGATAAGGTTTAGCTTTAGGGTTAGGGTTAGGTTTAGGGTAAGAGTTAGGGTTAGGGTTAGGGTAAGGTTTAGGGTAAGGTTTAGTGGTAGGGTTAGGGTAAGTGTTAGGGTTACGGTTAGGTTTAGGGTTAGGGTTAGGGTTAGGGTAAGGGTAAGATTTAGGGTTAGGGTTAGGGTAAAGTTTAAGGTTAGAGTTAGGGTTAGGGTTAGGATAAGGGATAGGGTTAGGGTTAGGGTTAGGGTTACGGTTAGGGTAAGGGTAAGTGTTAGTGTTAGGGTTAGGGTTAGGGTAAGTGTTAGGTAAGGTTTAGGGTTCAGGTTAGGGTTAGGGTTAGGGTTAGGGTTAGTTTTAGGCTTAGGGTTAGGGTTAGGGTTAGGGTAAGGGTAAGGGTTACGGTTCAGGTTAGGGTTACGTTTAGGGTTAGTGAAAGTAAGGGTTAGGGTTAAGGTTAGGTTTAGGGTTAGGGTTAGGGTTAGGGTTAGGCTTAAGGTTAGGGTTAGGGTTACGGTAAGGGTAAGGGTTAGGGTTAGGTGTAAGGTTAGGGTTAGGGTAAGGGTAAGGGTTAGGGTTAGGGTTAGGGTTAGGTTTAGGGTTAGGGTTAGGGTTAGGGATAGGGTAAGGGTAAGGTTTAGGGTTAAGGTTATTGTTAGGTTTAGGGTTAGGTTTAGGGTTAGGTTTAAGGTAAGGGTAAGTGTTATGTTTAGGTTTAGGGTTAGGTTTAGGTTTAGGGTTAGGGTTAGGGTTAGGGAAAGTAAGGGTTAGGGTTAAGGTTAGGTTTAGTGTTAGGGTTAAGGTTAAGGTTAGGGTTACGGTTGGTAAGGGTAAGGGTTAGGGTTAGGGTAAGTGTAAGTGTTAGGGTTAGGGTTAGGGTTAGGTTTAGGGTTAGGGTTAGGGTAAGGGTAAGGTTTAGGGTTAAGGTTATGGTTAGGGTTAGGTTTAGTGTTAGTGTTAGGGTTAGGGTTAGTGTTAGGGTTAGGGTTAGAGTTAATGTTCAGGTTAGTTTAGGGTAAGGGTTAGGGTTGGGGTTAGGGTTTGGGTAATGGTTAGGGGTTAGGGTTAGGGTTAGGGTAAGGTTTAGGGTTAGGGTTAGGGTTAGGGTTAGGGTTAGGTTAAGGGTAAATGTTAGGGTTAGGGTTAGGGTTAGGTTTAGGTTTTATTTTAGGGTTAGGGTTAGGGTTATTTAATTGTATGTGTTAGGGTTAGTATTAGGTTTAGGGTTAAGGTAAGGGTTAGAGATAGGGTTAGGGTTAGGGTTAGGTTTAGGGTTAGAGTAAGGGTAAGAGTTACGGTTAGGGTTAGGGTTAGGGTAGGGGTTAGGGTAAGGGTAAGTGTTAGGGTTAGGTTTAGGGTTATGATAAGTGTAAGGATTAGGGTTAGGGTTAGGATTAGGGATTAGGTTTAGGGTTAGGGTTAGGGTTAGGGTAAGGGTTAGGGTTAGGGGTGAGAGTTAGTGTTAGGGTTAGGTTAAGGGTTAGGTTTAGGGTTAGGGTTAGAATAAGGGTTAGCGTTAGGGTTAGGGTTAGGGTTAGGGTGAGGGTTAGGGTTAGGGTAAGTGGTAGGGTTAGGATTAGGGATAGAGTTAGGGTTAGGGTAAGGTTTAGTGTTAGGGATAGTGTTAGGGTTAGTGTAAGTGTTAGGGTTAGGGTTAGGTTTAGGGTTAGGGTTAGGGTAAGGGTTAGGGTTAGGTTTAGAGTAAGTGTTAGGCTTAGGGTTAGGGTTAGGGTTAGGGTTAGGGTTAGGGTTAGGGTAAGGGTAAGGGTTAGGGTTAGGGTTAGTTTTAGGGTTAGGGTTATGGTTAGGGTAAGTGTTAGGTTTGGAGTTAGGGTTAGGTTTAGGGTTAGGGTTAGGGTAAGGGTTAGAGTTAGGGATAGGGTTAGGGTAGGTTTTAGGGTAAGGGTAAGTTTTAGGGTTAGGGTAGGGTTAGGATAACGGTAAGGGTTAGGTTTTGGGTTAGGGTTAGGGATTAGGGTAAGGGTTAGGGTTAGGGGTAAGAGTTAGGGTTAGTGTTAGGTTTAGGGTAAGGGTTAGGGTTAGGGGTTAGAGTTAGTGTTATGGTTAGGTTAAGAATTAGGGTTAGGGTTAGAGTTAAGGTTAGGGTAAGGGTAAGTGTTAGTGTTAGGATTACGGTTAGGGTTAGGGTAAGGGTTAGGGTTAGGGTTAGGTTTAGGGTTAGGTTTAGGTTTAGGGTAAGGGTAAGGGTTCGGGTTAGGTTTAGGGTTAGGATAAGGGTAAGGGTTGTGGTTAGGGTTAGGGTTAGAGGTAGGGTTAGGTTAGGGTTAGGGGTTAGGGTTAGGGTTAGGGTTAGGGTAAGGGTTAGGTTTAGGGGTTAGGGTTCGTGTTAGGGTTATGTTAATGGTTAGGTTTAGGGTTAGGGTTAGGATAAGGGTTAGGGTTAGGGTTAGGGTAAGGGTAAGTGTTAGTGTTAGGGTTAGTGTTAGGGTTAGGGTAAGGGTTAGGGTTAGGGTTCGGGTTAAGTTTAGGGTTAGCGTTAGGGCAAGGGGAAGGGTTAGGTTTAGGGTTAGGGGTAGGTTTAGGGTAAGGGTAAGGGTTAGCGTTAGGTTAGGGTTAGGGGTTACAGTTAGGTTTAGTTTTAGGGTCAGGGTTACTGTAAGGGTAAGGGATAGGGTTAGGGATACGGTTAGGGTAAGGTTTAGGTTTAGGGTTAGGGTTAGGATAAGGGTAAGGGGTAGGATTACTGTTAGGGTTAACGTTAGCGTTAGGGTTAGGATAAGGGTAAGGGTTAGGTTAGGGTTAGGGTTAGGGTTTGGGTTACGGTTAGGGTAACGGTAAGGTCTAATGTTATGGTTAGGGTTTGGGTTAGGTTTAGTGTTAGAGTTAGGGTTAGGGTTAGGGTTAGGGTAAGGGTAAGGTTTAGGGTTACGGTTAGGGTCTGGTAAGGGTTAGGTTATTGTTAGGGTTAGGTTTAGGGTTAGGTTTAGGGTTAGGGTTAGGGTAAGGGTAAGGATTAGGGTTAAGGTTAGGGTTAGGGTTAGGTTTAGTGTTGGGGTAAGGGTAAGGGTTAGGGTTAGGAATAGGGTTAAGGTAAGGGTAAGGGTTAAGGTTGGGGTTAGGTTTAGAGTTAGTGTTAGGGTTAGGGTTAGGGAGTAGGGAAAGTATTAGGGTTAGGGTTAGATTTAGGGTTAGGGTTAGGGTTAAGTTTAGGGTTAGGATTAGGGTAAGGGTAAGGGTTATGGTCAGGTTTAGGGTTATTGTTAGGGTAAGGGTAAGGGTTAGGGTTAAGGTTAGTGTTAGGGTTATGTTTAGGGTTAGGGTTAGGTTAGGATAAGGATAAGGTTTAGGTTTAAGGTTAGGGTTAGGGTTAGGTTTAGTGTTAGGGTAAGTGTAAGGGTTAGGGTTAGGTTTAGGTTTAGGGTAAGGGTTAGGGTTAGGTTTACGGTAAGGGTAAGGGTAAGGTTTAGGGTTATGGTTATGGTTAGGGTTAGGGTTAGGGTAAGGGTTAGGTTTAGTGTTAGGTTTAGGTTTAGGGTTAGGTATAGGGTTAGGGTAAAGGTAAGGGTTATTGTTAGGGTTAGGGTAAGGGTTAGGGTTAGGTTTAGGGTTAGGGTTAGGGTAAGGGTTAGGTTAGGTTTACGGTTAGCGTTAGGGTAAGGGTTATTGTTAGGGTTAGGTTTAGGGTTAGGATTAGGGTTAGGGTTAGGGTAAGGGTAAGGGTTAGGGTTAAGTTTAGGGTTAGGGTTAGGGTTAGGGGAAGGGTAAGCGTTAGGGTTAGGTTTAGGTTTAGGGTTAGGGTAAGGGTAAGGGATAGGTTTACCAGTTAGAGTTAGGTTTATGGTTAAGGTTAGGGTTAGGGTGTAGGGAAATGATAAGGGTTAGGGTTAGGTTTAGGGTTAGGGTTGGTGTTAAGTTTAGGGTTAGGGTTAGGGTAAAGGTAAGGGTTAGGGTTAGCTTTAGGGTTATTTTTAGGGTAAGGGTAAGGGTTACGGTTAGGTTTAGGGTTAGGTTTAGGGTTGGGTTAGTTAGGGTAAGGATAAGTTTTAGGTTTAATGTTAGGGTTAGGGTTAGGTTTAGGGTTAGGGTAGGTTTAGGGTAAGGGTAAGGGTTAGGGTTAGGATTAGGGTTAGGGTTGAGGTAAGGGTTAGTTTTAGGGTTAGGGTTAGGTTTAGGGTTAGGGTTAGGGTAAGGGTAAGGGTTAGGTTTAGATTTCTGGTTAGGGTTAGGGTAGGGGTTAGGGTTAGGGTTAGGTTTAGAGTTAAAGTTTGGGTTAGGTTAAGGGTAAGGGTTAGAGTTAAGGTTAGGGTTAGGGTTCGGGTAAGGGTTAGGGTTAGGGGTTAGGTTTAAGGTTAGGGTTCGAGTAAGGGATAGGGTTAGGAGTTAGGTGTATGGTTAGAGTTAGGGTTAGATTTAGTGTGAGGGTTAGGGTTACGGTTTGGGTTAGGTTTAGGGTTAGGGTAAAGGTAAGGGTTATTATTAGGGTTAGGGTAAGGGTTAGGGTTAGGTTTAGGGTTAGGGTTAGGGTATGGGTTAGGGTTAGGGTTAATTTTAGGGGTAAGGTTAGGGTTAGGGTTACGGTAAGGGTGAGGGTTAGGTTAGGTTTAGGGTTACCGTTAGGGTAAGGGTTATTGTTAGGGTTAGGTTTAGGGTTAGGATTAGGGTTAGGGTTAGGGTAAGGGTAAGGGTTAGGGTTAAGGTTAGGGTTAGGGTTAGGGTAAGGGTAAGGGTTAGGGTTTGTTTTAGGGTTATTGTTAGGGTAAGGGTAAGGGTTAGGTTTAGGGTTAGGGATAGGGTTAGGTTTAGGGTTGGGTTAGGTTAGGGTAAGGGTAAGTTTTAGGTTTAAGGTTAGGGTTAGGGTTAGGTTTAGGGTTAGGGTAGGTTTAGGGTAAGGGTAAGCGTTAGGGTTAGGATTAGGGTTAGGGTTGGGTTAAAGGTTAGTTTTAGGGTTAGGGTTAGGTTTAGGGTTAGGGTTAGGGTAAGTGTAAGGGTTAGGTTTAGATTTCTGGGTAGGGATAGGGTAGGGATTAGGGTTAGGGTTAGGGTTAGAGTTAAAGTTAGGGTTAGGTTAAGGGTAAGGGTTAGGGTTAGGGTTAGGGTTAGGGTTCGGGTAAGGGTTAGGGTTAGGGGTTAGGTTTAAGGTTAGGGTTCGGGTAAGGGATAGGGTTAGGAGTTAGGTTTATGGTTAGGGTTAGGGTTAGGTTTAGTGTTAGGGTTAGGGTTAGGGTATGGGTTAGGGTTAGTGTAAGTGTTATGGTTATGGTTTGGGTTAGGATTAGGGTTAAGGTAAGGGTAAGTGTTAGTGTTAGGGTTAGGTTTAGGGTTTGGTTAAGGGTTGGAGTTAGGGTTAGGTTTAGGGTTAGGGTAAGGGTAAGGGTTAGGGTTGGTTTAGGGTTAGGGGTTACTGTTAGAGTTAGGTTTAGGTTTAGGGTTAGAGTAAGGGTAAAGGGCAGGGTTAGGTATAGTGTTAGGGTTAGGGTTAAGTTTATGGTTAGGGTTAGGGTAAGGGTAAGGTTTAGGGTTAGGGTTAGGGTTAGGGTTAAGTTTAGGGTTAGGGTTAGGGAAGGGTAAGGATTTGGTTAGGTTTAGGGTTAGGGTTAGGGTAAGGGTTAGGGTTAGGTTTAGGTTTAGGGTTAGGATTAGGGTTAGGGTTAGGGTTAGGGTTACGTTTAGGGTTTGGGTTAGGTTTAGGATTAGGGTAAGGGGAAGGGTTAGGGTTAATGTTATGGTTAGGGTTAGGGTAAGGGTAAGGCTTAGGTTTAGGGTTAGGGTAAGGGTAAGGGTTAGGGTTAGGGTTAGGGTTAGGGTTAGGGTAAGGGTTAGGGTTAGGGTTAGGGTTAAGGAAAGGATAAGGGTTAGGTTTAAGGTTAGGTTTAGGGTTACGGTTAGGGTTAAGGTTAGGGTTAGGGTTAGGGTAAGAGTTAGGGTTAGGTTTAGGTTTAGGGTTAGGGTTAGGGTAAGGGTATGTTGAAGGTTAGAGCTAGGGTTAGGGTCAGGTTTAGCATTAGGGTAAGGGTAAGGGTTAGGGTAAGTGTTAGGGTTAAGGTATGGGTAAGGGTTAGGGTTAGGTTTAGGGTTAGGGTTAGGGTATGGGTTAGGGTTAGGGTTAGGGTTAGGGTTAGGGTAAGGGATAGGTTTAGGGTTAGAGTTAGGTTTAGGTTTTGTGTTAGGGTTAGGGTTAGGGTTAGGTTTAGGGTTAGGGTTAGGATTAGGGTTAGGGTTAGGGTAAGGGTTACGGTTAGGTATTGGGTTAGGATTAGGGTTAGGGTTAGGGTTAAGGATAGGGTTAGGGTTAGGGTAAGGGTAAGGATTAGGTTAGGGTTAGGGTTAGGGTTAGGGTAAGGGTTAGGGTTAGGTTTACGTTTAGGGTTAGGGTTAGGTTTAGGGTTAGGGGAAGGGGAAGGGTTAGGGTTAATGTTAGGGTTAGGGTTAGGGTTAGAGTAAGGGGAAGGGTTAGGTTTAGGGTTAGGGTAAGGGTAAGGGTTAGGGTTAGGGTTGGTTTAGGGTAAGGGTTAATGTTAGGGTTAGGGTTAGGGAAATGATAAGGGTTAGGTTTAAGGTTAGGTTTAGAGTTAGGGTTAGGGTTAAGGTTAGGGTTAATGTTAGGGTAAGAGTAGGGGTTAGGTTTAGGTTTATGGGTAGGGTTAGGGTTAGGGTAAGTGTATGTTGAAGGTTAGAGCTAAGGTTAGGGTCAGGTTTAGCATTAGGGTAAGGGTAAGGGTTAGTGTAAGGGTTAGGTTAAGGTAAGGGTAAGGGTTAGGGTTACGTTTAGGGTGAGTTTTAGGGTATGGGTTAGGGTTAGGTTTAGGGTAAGGGTAAGGTTTAGGGTTAGGGTTAGGGTTAGGGCAAGGGTAAGTGTTACGGTTAGGTTAGGTAAGGGTTAGATTTAGGTTTAGGGTAAGGGTAAGGGTTAGGGTTAGGGTTAGGTTTAGGGTAAGGGTTATTGTTAGGGTTAGGGTTAAGATTGGGCTTAGGGTAAGGGTAAGTGTTATGGTTAGGGTGAGGGTTAGGATAAGGGTAAGGGTTAGGGCAGGGTTAGGGTTAGGTGTTAGGGTTAGGTTTAGGGTTAGTGGTTAGGGTTAGGGTTAGGGTTATGGTTAGTGTAAATGTTAGCGTTAGGGGTTAGGGTTGGTGTTAGGGTTAGGTTAATGGTTAATGTTATGGTTAGGGTTAGGGTTATGGTTAGGGTTAGGTTTAGGGTTAGGTTTAGGGTTAGTGTTACAGTTCGGGTTAGGGAAAGGATAAGAGTTAGAGTTAGGTTTAGGTTTAGGTTTAGGGTTAGGGTTAACATGAGGGTTCGGTTTGGGTATGGGTAAGGGTTAGGGTTAGATTTAGGTTTAGGGTTAGGGTTAGGGTAAGGGTAAGGGTTAGGGTTAAGGTTAGGGTTAGTGTTAGGTTTAGGGTTAGGGTTAGTGTTAGGGTAAGGTTAAGGGTTAAAGTTAGGATTAGGGTTATGGTTAGGGTAAGCATTAAGTTTAGGGTTAGGTTTAGGATTAGGGTAAGGGCTAGGGTTAGGTTTAGGGTAAGGATAAGGGTTAGCGTTAGGGTTAGGGTTAGGGTAAGGGTAAGGGTTAGAGTTAGGGTTAGGGTTAGGGTTAGGGTTAGGGTAAGGATTAGGGGTTAGGCTTAGGGTAAGGGTTAGAGTTGGTGTTAGGGTTAGGGTTAGGGTAAGGGTTAGCGTTAGGGTTAGGTTTAGCTTAGGAGTAAATGTTAGGGTTAGGGTTAAGGTTAGGGTTAGGGTAAGGGTAAGTGTTAGGGTTAGGGTTAAGTTTAGGGTTAGGTTAGGGTTAGGGTTAGGGTAAGTGTAAGGGTTAGGGTTTAGGTTAGGGTTAGGGTTAGTTTTAGGGTTAGGGTTAGGGTTAGGGTAAGGTTATGGGTTAGGGTTAGGATTGGGGTT
>JANJXV010000644.1:402500-412500 GCA_024803745.1 Megascapheus bottae
GGTTTAGGTTTAGGATTAAGGTTAGGGTTAGGGTAAGGGTAAGGTTTAGGGTTAAGGTTAGGGTTAGTGTTAGGTTTAGGGTTAGGGTAAGGGTAAGGGTTAGGGTTAGGTTTAGGGTTAGGGTTAGGGTTAGTGTAAGGGTAAGGGTTAGGTTTAGGTTTAGGGTTAGGGTTAGTGTAAGGGTAAGGGTTAGGGTAAGTGGTAGGGTTAGGATTAGGGATAGAGTTAGGGTTAGGGTAAGGTTTAGTGTTAGGGATAGTGTTAGGGTTAGTGTAAGTGTTAGGGTTAGGGTTAGGTTTAGGGTTAGGGTTAGGGTAAGGGTTAGGGTTAGGTTTAGAGTAAGTGTTAGGCTTAGGGTTAGGGTTAGGGTTAGGGTTAGGGTAAGGGTAAGGGTTAGGGTTAGGGTTAGTTTTAGGGTTAGGGTTATGGTTAGGGTAAGTGTTAGGTTTGGAGTTAGGGTTAGGTTTAGGGTTAGGGTTAGGGTAAGGGTTAGAGTTAGGGATAGGGTTAGGGTAGGTTTTAGGGTAAGGGTAAGTTTTAGGGTTAGGGTAGGGTTAGGATAACGGTAAGGGTTAGGTTTTGGGTTAGGGTTAGGGATTAGGGTAAGGGTTAGGGTTAGGGGTAAGAGTTAGGGTTAGTGTTAGGTTTAGGGTAAGGGTTAGGGTTAGGGGTTAGAGTTAGTGTTATGGTTAGGTTAAGAATTAGGGTTAGGGTTAGAGTTAAGGTTAGGGTAAGGGTAAGTGTTAGTGTTAGGATTACGGTTAGGGTTAGGGTAAGGGTTAGGGTTAGGGTTAGGTTTAGGGTTAGGTTTATGTTTAGGGTAAGGGTAAGGGTTCGGGTTAGGTTTAGGGTTAGGATAAGGGTAAGGGTTGTGGTTAGGGTTAGGGTTAGAGGTAGGGTTAGGTTAGGTTTAGGTTTAGGGTAAGGGTAAGGGTTAGGTTTAGGGGTTAGGGTTCATGTTAGGGTTATGTTAATGGTTAGGTTTAGGGTTAGGGTTAGGATAAGGGTTAGGGTTAGGGTTAGGGTAAGGGTAAGTGTTAGTGTTAGGGTTAGTGTTAGGGTTAGGGTAAGGGTTAGGGTTAGGGTTCGGGTTAAGTTTAGGGTTAGCGTTAGGGCAAGGGGAAGGGTTAGGTTTAGGGTTAGGGGTAGGTTTAGGGTAAGGGTAAGGGTTAGCGTTAGGTTAGGGTCAGGGGTTACAGTTAGGTTTAGTTTTAGGGTCAGGGTTACTGTAAGGGTAAGGGATAGGGTTAGGGATACGGTTAGGGTAAGGTTTAGGTTTAGGGTTAGGGTTAGGATAAGGGTAAGGGGTAGGATTACTGTTAGGGTTAACGTTAGCGTTAGGGTTAGGATAAGGGTAAGGGTTAGGTTAGGGTTAGGGTTAGGGTTTGGGTTACGGTTAGGGTAACGGTAAGGTCTAATGTTATGGTTAGGGTTTGGGTTAGGTTTAGTGTTAGAGTTAGGGTTAGGGTTAGGGTTAGGGTAAGGGTAAGGTTTAGGGTTACGGTTAGGGTCTGGTAAGGGTTAGGTTAGGGTTAGGGTTAGGTTTAGGGTTAGGTTTAGGGTTAGGGTTAGGGTAAGGGTGAGGATTAGGGTTAAGGTTAGGGTTAGGGTTAGGTTTAGTGTTGGGGTAAGGGTAAGGGTTAGGGTTAGGAATAGGGTTAAGGTAAGGGTAAGGGTTAAGGTTGGGGTTAGGTTTAGAGTTAGTGTTAGGGTTAGGGTTAGGGAGTAGGGAAAGTATTAGGGTTAGGGTTAGATTTAGGGTTAGGGTTAGGGTTAAGTTTAGGGTTAGGATTAGGGTAAGGGTAAGGGTTATGGTCAGGTTTAGGGTTATTGTTAGGGTAAGGGTAAGGGTTAGGGTTAAGGTTAGTGTTAGGGTTATGTTTAGGGTTAGGGTTAGGTTAGGATAAGGATAAGGTTTAGGTTTAAGGTTAGGGTTAGGGTTAGGTTTAGTGTTAGGGTAAGTGTAAGGGTTAGGGTTAGGTTTAGGTTTAGGGTAAGGGTTAGGGTTAGGTTTACGGTAAGGGTAAGGGTAAGGTTTAGGGTTATGGTTATGGTTAGGGTTAGGGTTAGGGTAAGGGTTAGGTTTAGTGTTAGGTTTAGGTTTAGGGTTAGGGTTAGGGTAAGGTTTAGGGTTAGGGTTAATTTTAGGGGTAAGGTTAGGGTTAGGGTTAGGGTTAGGGTTAGGGTAAGGGTTAGGGTTAGGGGTGAGAGTTAGTGTTAGGGTTAGGTTAAGGGTTAGGGTTAGGGTTAGGGTTAGAATAAGGGTTAGCGTTAGGGTTAGGGTTAGGGTTAGGGTGAGGGTTAGGGTTAGGGTAAGTGGTAGGGTTAGGATAAGGGATAGAGTTAGGGTTAGGGTAAGGTTTAGTGTTAGGGATAGTGTTAGGGTTAGTGTAAGTGTTAGGGTTAGGGTTAGGTTTAGGGTTAGGGTTAGGGTAAGGGTTAGGGTTAGGTTTAGAGTAAGTGTTAGGCTTAGGGTTAGGGTTAGGGTTAGGGTTAGGGTAAGGGTAAGGGTTAGGGTTAGGATTAGTTTTAGGGTTAGGGTTATGGTTAGGGTAAGTGTTAGGTTTGGAGTTAGGGTTAGGTTTAGGGTTAGGGTTAGGGTAAGGGTTAGAGTTAGGGATAGGGTTAGGGTATGTTTTAGGGTAAGGGTAAGTTTTAGGGTTAGGGTAGGGTTAGGATAACGGTAAGGGTTAGGTTTTGGTTTAGGGTTAGGGATTAGGGTAAGGGTTAGGGTTAGGGGTAAGAGTTTGGGTTAGTGTTAGGTTTAGGGTAAGGGTTAGGGTTAGGGGTTAGAGTTAGTGTTATGGTTAGGTTAAGAATTAGGGTTAGGGTTAGAGGGTTAGGGTTAGGGTTAGGGTTAGGGTTAGGGTTAGGGTTAGGGGTTAGAGTTAGTGTTATGGTTAGGTTAAGAATTAGGGTTAGGGTTAGAGTTAAGGTTAGGGTAAGGGTAAGTGTTAGTGTTAGGATTACGGTTAGGGTTAGGGTAAGGGTTAGGGTTAGGGTTAGGTTTAGGGTTAGGTTTAGGTTTAGGGTAAGGGTAAGGGTTCGGGTTAGGTTTAGGGTTAGGATAAGGGTAAGGGTTGTGGTTAGGGTTAGGGTTAGAGGTAGGGTTAGGTTAGGGGTAGGGGTTAGGGTTAGGGTTAGGGTTAGGGTAAGGGTTAGGTTTAGGGGTTAGGGTTCGTGTTAGGGTTATGTTAATGGTTAGGTTTAGGGTTAGGGTTAGGATAAGGGTTAGGGTTAGGGTTAGGGTAAGGGTAAGTGTTAGTGTTAGGGTTAGTGTTAGGGTTAGGGTAAGGGTTAGGGTTAGGGTTCGGGTTAAGTTTAGGGTTAGCGTTAGGGCAAGGGGAAGGGTTAGGTTTAGGGTTAGGGGTAGGTTTAGGGTAAGGGTAAGGGTTAGCGTTAGGTTAGGGTTAGGGGTTACAGTTAGGTTTAGTTTTAGGGTCAGGGTTACTGTAAGGGTAAGGGATAGGGTTAGGGATACGGTTAGGGTAAGGTTTAGGTTTAGGGTTAGGGTTAGGATAAGGGTAAGGGGTAGGATTACTGTTAGGGTTAACGTTAGCGTTAGGGTTAGGATAAGGGTAAGGGTTAGGTTAGGGTTAGGGTTAGGGTTTGGGTTACGGTTAGGGTAACGGTAAGGTCTAATGTTATGGTTAGGGTTTGGGTTAGGTTTAGTGTTAGAGTTAGGGTTAGGGTTAGGGTTAGGGTAAGGGTAAGGTTTAGGGTTACGGTTAGGGTCTGGTAAGGGTTAGGTTATTGTTAGGGTTAGGTTTAGGGTTAGGTTTAGGGTTAGGGTTAGGGTAAGGGTAAGGATTAGGGTTAAGGTTAGGGTTAGGGTTAGGTTTAGTGTTGGGGTAAGGGTAAGGGTTAGGGTTAGGAATAGGGTTAAGGTAAGGGTAAGGGTTAAGGTTGGGGTTAGGTTTAGAGTTAGTGTTAGGGTTAGGGTTAGGGAGTAGGGAAAGTATTAGGGTTAGGGTTAGATTTAGGGTTAGGGTTAGGGTTAAGTTTAGGGTTAGGATTAGGGTAAGGGTAAGGGTTATGGTCAGGTTTAGGGTTATTGTTAGGGTAAGGGTAAGGGTTAGGGTTAAGGTTAGTGTTAGGGTTATGTTTAGGGTTAGGGTTAGGTTAGGATAAGGATAAGGTTTAGGTTTAAGGTTAGGGTTAGGGTTAGGTTTAGTGTTAGGGTAAGTGTAAGGGTTAGGGTTAGGTTTAGGTTTAGGGTAAGGGTTAGGGTTAGGTTTACGGTAAGGGTAAGGGTAAGGTTTAGGGTTATGGTTATGGTTAGGGTTAGGGTTAGGGTAAGGGTTAGGTTTAGTGTTAGGTTTAGGTTTAGGGTTAGGGTTAGGGTAAGGTTTAGGGTTAGGGTTAATTTTAGGGGTAAGGTTAGGGTTAGGGTTAGGGTTAGGGTTAGGGTAAGGGTTAGGGTTAGGGGTGAGAGTTAGTGTTAGGGTTAGGTTAAGGGTTAGGGTTAGGGTTAGGGTTAGAATAAGGGTTAGCGTTAGGGTTAGGGTTAGGGTTAGGGTGAGGGTTAGGGTTAGGGTAAGTGGTAGGGTTAGGATAAGGGATAGAGTTAGGGTTAGGGTAAGGTTTAGTGTTAGGGATAGTGTTAGGGTTAGTGTAAGTGTTAGGGTTAGGGTTAGGTTTAGGGTTAGGGTTAGGGTAAGGGTTAGGGTTAGGTTTAGAGTAAGTGTTAGGCTTAGGGTTAGGGTTAGGGTTAGGGTTAGGGTAAGGGTAAGGGTTAGGGTTAGGATTAGTTTTAGGGTTAGGGTTATGGTTAGGGTAAGTGTTAGGTTTGGAGTTAGGGTTAGGTTTAGGGTTAGGGTTAGGGTAAGGGTTAGAGTTAGGGATAGGGTTAGGGTATGTTTTAGGGTAAGGGTAAGTTTTAGGGTTAGGGTAGGGTTAGGATAACGGTAAGGGTTAGGTTTTGGTTTAGGGTTAGGGATTAGGGTAAGGGTTAGGGTTAGGGGTAAGAGTTTGGGTTAGTGTTAGGTTTAGGGTAAGGGTTAGGGTTAGGGGTTAGAGTTAGTGTTATGGTTAGGTTAAGAATTAGGGTTAGGGTTAGAGGGTTAGGGTTAGGGTTAGGGTTAGGGTTAGGGTTAGGGTTAGGGGTTAGAGTTAGTGTTATGGTTAGGTTAAGAATTAGGGTTAGGGTTAGAGTTAAGGTTAGGGTAAGGGTAAGTGTTAGTGTTAGGATTACGGTTAGGGTTAGGGTAAGGGTTAGGGTTAGGGTTAGGTTTAGGGTTAGGTTTAGGTTTAGGGTAAGGGTAAGGGTTCGGGTTAGGTTTAGGGTTAGGATAAGGGTAAGGGTTGTGGTTAGGGTTAGGGTTAGAGGTAGGGTTAGGTTAGGGGTAGGGGTTAGGGTTAGGGTTAGGGTTAGGGTAAGGGTTAGGTTTAGGGGTTAGGGTTCGTGTTAGGGTTATGTTAATGGTTAGGTTTAGGGTTAGGGTTAGGATAAGGGTTAGGGTTAGGGTTAGGGTAAGGGTAAGTGTTAGTGTTAGGGTTAGTGTTAGGGTTAGGGTAAGGGTTAGGGTTAGGGTTCGGGTTAAGTTTAGGGTTAGCGTTAGGGCAAGGGGAAGGGTTAGGTTTAGGGTTAGGGGTAGGTTTAGGGTAAGGGTAAGGGTTAGCGTTAGGTTAGGGTTAGGGGTTACAGTTAGGTTTAGTTTTAGGGTCAGGGTTACTGTAAGGGTAAGGGATAGGGTTAGGGATACGGTTAGGGTAAGGTTTAGGTTTAGGGTTAGGGTTAGGATAAGGGTAAGGGGTAGGATTACTGTTAGGGTTAACGTTAGCGTTAGGGTTAGGATAAGGGTAAGGGTTAGGTTAGGGTTAGGGTTAGGGTTTGGGTTACGGTTAGGGTAACGGTAAGGTCTAATGTTATGGTTAGGGTTTGGGTTAGGTTTAGTGTTAGAGTTAGGGTTAGGGTTAGGGTTAGGGTAAGGGTAAGGTTTAGGGTTACGGTTAGGGTCTGGTAAGGGTTAGGTTATTGTTAGGGTTAGGTTTAGGGTTAGGTTTAGGGTTAGGGTTAGGGTAAGGGTAAGGATTAGGGTTAAGGTTAGGGTTAGGGTTAGGTTTAGTGTTGGGGTAAGGGTAAGGGTTAGGGTTAGGAATAGGGTTAAGGTAAGGGTAAGGGTTAAGGTTGGGGTTAGGTTTAGAGTTAGTGTTAGGGTTAGGGTTAGGGAGTAGGGAAAGTATTAGGGTTAGGGTTAGATTTAGGGTTAGGGTTAGGGTTAAGTTTAGGGTTAGGATTAGGGTAAGGGTAAGGGTTATGGTCAGGTTTAGGGTTATTGTTAGGGTAAGGGTAAGGGTTAGGGTTAAGGTTAGTGTTAGGGTTATGTTTAGGGTTAGGGTTAGGTTAGGATAAGGATAAGGTTTAGGTTTAAGGTTAGGGTTAGGGTTAGGTTTAGTGTTAGGGTAAGTGTAAGGGTTAGGGTTAGGTTTAGGTTTAGGGTAAGGGTTAGGGTTAGGTTTACGGTAAGGGTAAGGGTAAGGTTTAGGGTTATGGTTATGGTTAGGGTTAGGGTTAGGGTAAGGGTTAGGTTTAGTGTTAGGTTTAGGTTTAGGGTTAGGTATAGGGTTAGGGTAAAGGTAAGGGTTATTGTTAGGGTTAGGGTAAGGGTTAGGGTTAGGTTTAGGGTTAGGGTTAGGGTAAGGGTTAGGTTAGGTTTACGGTTAGCGTTAGGGTAAGGGTTATTGTTAGGGTTAGGTTTAGGGTTAGGATTAGAGTTAGGGTTAGGGTAAGGGTAAGGGTTAGGGTTAAGTTTAGGGTTAGGGTTAGGGTTAGGGGAAGGGTAAGCGTTAGGGTTAGGTTTAGGTTTAGGGTTAGGGTAAGGGTAAGGGATAGGTTTACCAGTTAGAGTTAGGTTTATGGTTAAGGTTAGGGTTAGGGTGTAGGGAAATGATAAGGGTTAGGGTTAGGTTTAGGGTTAGGGTTGGTGTTAAGTTTAGGGTTAGGGTTAGGGTAAAGGTAAGGGTTAGGGTTAGCTTTAGGGTTATTTTTAGGGTAAGGGTAAGGGTTACGGTTAGGTTTAGGGTTAGGTTTAGGGTTGGGTTAGTTAGGGTAAGGATAAGTTTTAGGTTTAATGTTAGGGTTAGGGTTAGGTTTAGGGTTAGGGTAGGTTTAGGGTAAGGGTAAGGGTTAGGGTTAGGATTAGGGTTAGGGTTGAGGTAAGGGTTAGTTTTAGGGTTAGGGTTAGGTTTAGGGTTAGGGTTAGGGTAAGGGTAAGGGTTAGGTTTAGATTTCTGGTTAGGGTTAGGGTAGGGGTTAGGGTTAGGGTTAGGTTTAGAGTTAAAGTTTGGGTTAGGTTAAGGGTAAGGGTTAGAGTTAAGGTTAGGGTTAGGGTTCGGGTAAGGGTTAGGGTTAGGGGTTAGGTTTAAGGTTAGGGTTCGAGTAAGGGATAGGGTTAGGAGTTAGGTGTATGGTTAGAGTTAGGGTTAGATTTAGTGTGAGGGTTAGGGTTACGGTTTGGGTTAGGTTTAGGGTTAGGGTAAAGGTAAGGGTTATTATTAGGGTTAGGGTAAGGGTTAGGGTTAGGTTTAGGGTTAGGGTTAGGGTATGGGTTAGGGTTAGGGTTAATTTTAGGGGTAAGGTTAGGGTTAGGGTTACGGTAAGGGTGAGGGTTAGGTTAGGTTTAGGGTTACCGTTAGGGTAAGGGTTATTGTTAGGGTTAGGTTTAGGGTTAGGATTAGGGTTAGGGTTAGGGTAAGGGTAAGGGTTAGGGTTAAGGTTAGGGTTAGGGTTAGGGTAAGGGTAAGGGTTAGGGTTTGTTTTAGGGTTATTGTTAGGGTAAGGGTAAGGGTTAGGTTTAGGGTTAGGGATAGGGTTAGGTTTAGGGTTGGGTTAGGTTAGGGTAAGGGTAAGTTTTAGGTTTAAGGTTAGGGTTAGGGTTAGGTTTAGGGTTAGGGTAGGTTTAGGGTAAGGGTAAGCGTTAGGGTTAGGATTAGGGTTAGGGTTGGGTTAAGGGTTAGTTTTAGGGTTAGGGTTAGGTTTAGGGTTAGGGTTAGGGTAAGTGTAAGGGTTAGGTTTAGATTTCTGGGTAGGGATAGGGTAGGGATTAGGGTTAGGGTTAGGGTTAGAGTTAAAGTTAGGGTTAGGTTAAGGGTAAGGGTTAGGGTTAGGGTTAGGGTTAGGGTTCGGGTAAGGGTTAGGGTTAGGGGTTAGGTTTAAGGTTAGGGTTCGGGTAAGGGATAGGGTTAGGAGTTAGGTTTATGGTTAGGGTTAGGGTTAGGTTTAGTGTTAGGGTTAGGGTTAGGGTATGGGTTAGGGTTAGTGTAAGTGTTATGGTTATGGTTTGGGTTAGGATTAGGGTTAAGGTAAGGGTAAGTGTTAGTGTTAGGGTTAGGTTTAGGGTTTGGTTAAGGGTTGGAGTTAGGGTTAGGTTTAGGGTTAGGGTAAGGGTAAGGGTTAGGGTTGGTTTAGGGTTAGGGGTTACTGTTAGAGTTAGGTTTAGGTTTAGGGTTAGAGTAAGGGTAAAGGGCAGGGTTAGGTATAGTGTTAGGGTTAGGGTTAAGTTTATGGTTAGGGTTAGGGTAAGGGTAAGGGTTAGGGTTAGGGTTAGGGTTAGGGTTAAGTTTAGGGTTAGGGTTAGGGAAGGGTAAGGATTTGGTTAGGTTTAGGGTTAGGGTTAGGGTAAGGGTTAGGGTTAGGTTTAGGTTTAGGGTTAGGATTAGGGTTAGGGTTAGGGTTAGGGTTACGTTTAGGGTTTGGGTTAGGTTTAGGATTAGGGTAAGGGGAAGGGTTAGGGTTAATGTTATGGTTAGGGTTAGGGTAAGGGTAAGGCTTAGGTTTAGGGTTAGGGTAAGGGTAAGGGTTAGGGTTAGGGTTAGGGTTAGGGTAAGGGTTAGGGTTAGGGTTAGGGTTAAGGAAAGGATAAGGGTTAGGTTTAAGGTTAGGTTTAGGGTTACGGTTAGGGTTAAGGTTAGGGTTAGGGTTAGGGTAAGAGTTAGGGTTAGGTTTAGGTTTAGGGTTAGGGTTAGGGTAAGGGTATGTTGGAGGTTAGAGCTAGGGTTAGGGTCAGGTTTAGCATTAGGGTAAGGGTAAGGGTTAGGGTAAGTGTTAGGGTTAAGGTATGGGTAAGGGTTAGGGTTAGGTTTAGGGTTAGGGTTAGGGTATGGGTTAGGGTTAGGGTTAGGGTTAGGGTTAGGGTAAGGGATAGGTTTAGGGTTAGAGTTAGGTTTAGGTTTTGTGTTAGGGTTAGGGTTAGGGTTAGGTTTAGGGTTAGGGTTAGGATTAGGGTTAGGGTTAGGGTAAGGGTTACGGTTAGGTATTGGGTTAGGATTAGGGTTAGGGTTAGGGTTAAGGATAGGGTTAGGGTTAGGGTAAGGGTAAGGATTAGGTTAGGGTTAGGGTTAGGGTTAGGGTAAGGGTTAGGGTTAGGTTTACGTTTAGGGTTAGGGTTAGGTTTAGGGTTAGGGGAAGGGGAAGGGTTAGGGTTAATGTTAGGGTTAGGGTTAGGGTTAGAGTAAGGGGAAGGGTTAGGTTTAGGGTTAGGGTAAGGGTAAGGGTTAGGGTTAGGGTTGGTTTAGGGTAAGGGTTAATGTTAGGGTTAGGGTTAGGGAAATGATAAGGGTTAGGTTTAAGGTTAGGTTTAGAGTTAGGGTTAGGGTTAAGGTTAGGGTTAATGTTAGGGTAAGAGTAGGGGTTAGGTTTAGGTTTATGGGTAGGGTTAGGGTTAGGGTAAGTGTATGTTGAAGGTTAGAGCTAAGGTTAGGGTCAGGTTTAGCATTAGGGTAAGGGTAAGGGTTAGTGTAAGGGTTAGGTTAAGGTAAGGGTAAGGGTTAGGGTTACGTTTAGGGTGAGTTTTAGGGTATGGGTTAGGGTTAGGTTTAGGGTAAGGGTAAGGTTTAGGGTTAGGGTTAGGGTTAGGGCAAGGGTAAGTGTTACGGTTAGGTTAGGTAAGGGTTAGATTTAGGTTTAGGGTAAGGGTAAGGGTTAGGGTTAGGGTTAGGTTTAGGGTAAGGGTTATTGTTAGGGTTAGGGTTAAGATTGGGCTTAGGGTAAGGGTAAGTG
>JANJXV010000644.1:417500-425000 GCA_024803745.1 Megascapheus bottae
TTAGGGTTAACGTAAGGATAAGGGTTAGGGTTAGGGTTAGGATTAGGTTTAGGGTAAGGGTTAGGGTTAGGGTTAGGTTTATGGTTAAGGTAAGTGTAAGGGTTAGGGTTAGGGTTAGGATTAGGTTTAGGGTAAGGGTGAGGGTTAGGGTTAGGGTTAGGGTTAAGGTAAGGCTAAGGGTTAGGGTTAGGGTTAGGGTTAGGTTAAGGGTAAGTGTAAGAGTTAGTTTTAGGTTTAGGTTTAGGGTTAGGGTAAGGGTAAGGGTTAGGGTTAGGGTTAGGTTTAGGTTTAGGTTTATGGTTAGGGTTGGGGTAAGGGTAAAGGTTAGTGTTAGGGTTAGGGTTAGGGTTAGGTTTAAGTTTAGGTTTATGGTTACAGTTAGGGTTAGGGTGAGGGTTAGGATAAGTGTATGCGTTATGGTTAGGGTTAGGGTTATGGTTAGCGATAGGGTAAGTGTTAGGGTTAGGGTTAGGGTTAAGGTAAGGGTAAGGGTTAGGGTTAGGGTTAGGATTAGGTTTAGGGTAAGGGTTAGGGTTAGGGTTAGCGTTAGGGTTAAGGTAAGGCTAAGGGTTAGGGTTAGGGTTAGGTTAAGGGTAAGGGTAAGGGTTAGTTTTAGGGTTAGGTTTAGGGTTAGGGTAAGGGTAAGGGTTAGGGTTAGGGGTAGGGGTAGGGGTTTCGATTAGGGTTAGGTTTAAGGTTCGGGTTAGGTTAAGGGTAAGGTATACGTTTAGGGATAGTTTTAGGGTTAGGGTTAGGTTTAGGGTTAGGTTTAGGATAAGAGTAAGGGTTAGGTTTAGGGTTAGGTTTAGGGTTAAGGTTAGGGTTAGGGTTAGTATACGGATAAGGGTTAGGTTAGGGTTAGGGTTAGGGTTAGGGTAAGGGTTAGGGTTAGGGTTAGCGTTAGGTTTAGGTTTAGGATTAAGGTTAGGGTTAGGGTAAGGGTAAGGTTTAGGGTTAAGGTTAGGGTTAGTGTTAGGTTTAGGGTTAGGGTAAGGGTAAGGGTTAGGGTTAGGTTTAGGGTTAGGGTTAGGGTTAGTGTAAGGGTAAGGGTTAGGGTTAGGGTTAGGGTTAGGGTTAGGGTAAGGGTAACAGTTAGGGTTAGGGTTACTGTTAGGTTTAGGGTTAGGATTAGGGTAAGGGTAAGGTTTAGGGTTAACGTTAGGGTTAGGGTTAGGTTTAGGTTTAGGGTAGCGTTACGATAAGGGCAAGGGTTAAGTTAGGATTAGGGTTAGGGTTAGGGTAAGGGTTCGGGTTAGGTTTAGGGTTAGGTTTAGGGTTAGGGTAAGGTTTAGGGTTAGTGTGAGGGTTAGGGTTAGGGTAAGGGTTAGGGTTAGGGTTAGGGTAAGGGTTATACTTAGGGTTAGGGTTAGGATTAGTGTTAGGGTAAGGGTAAGTGTTAGTGTTAGGGTTAGGGTTAGCGTTAGGGTAAGGTTTAGGCTTAGGGTTTGGTTTAGTTTTAGGGTTGGGTTTAAGGTTAGGGTTAGGGTTAGGGGAAGGGGAAGGGTTAGTTTTAGTGTTACGGTTAGGGTTAGGGTAAGGGTAAGGGTTAGGGTTAGGTTTAGGGACAAGTGTTACGGTTAGAGGTAGGTTTAGGGTTAGGGTTAGGGTAAGGGTAAGGGATAGGGTTAAGGATATAGTTAGGGTTAGGGTTAGGGTTAGGGTTAGGGTTAGGGTAAGGGTAAGGGTTAGGGTTAGAGTTAGGGTTAGGTTTAGGTTTAGCGTTAGTGTTTGCGTAAGGGTAAGGTTTAGGTTAGGGTTAGGGTTAGGGTTAGGGTAAGGGTTAGGGTTAGGGTTAGGATAAGGTAAGGGTTAGGGTTAGGTTTAGGGTTAGGGTTAGGGTAAGGGTAAGGGTGAGGGTTAGGGTTAGGGTTAGGTTTAGTGTTAGGGTTCCGTTAGGTTTAGGGTTAGGGTAGGGTTAGGGTAAGGGTAAGGGTTAGGGTTAGGATTAGGGTTAGGGTTAGGGTAAGGGTTAGGTTTAGGTTTAGGGTTAGGTTTCGGGTTATGGTTAGGGTAAGGGTAAGGGTTAGGTTTAGTGTTAGGGTTAGGGATAGGTTTAGGGTTAGCGTTAGGGTTAGTGTTAGGTGTTAGGGTAAGGGTTAGGGTTAGAGGTTGGGTTAGGGTTAGGTTTAGGTTTAGGTTTATTGTAAGGGTTAGGGTTAGAGGTTAGAGTTAGTGTTAGGGTTAGGTTAAGGGTTAGGGTTAGGGTTAGGTTAGGGTTAGGGTTAGGGTAAGGGTTAGGGTTAGGTTTCGTGTTAGGGTTAGGTTAAGTGTTAGCGTTAGGTTTAGGGTTAGGGTTAGGATTAGGGTTAGGGTTTGGGTTAGAGTTAGGGTAAAGGTAAGGGTTATGGTTAGGGTTAAGTTTAGGGGTTACGGTTAGGGTTAGTTTAAGGGTTAGGGGTAGGGTAAGGGTAAGGGATAGGGTTAGGGATCGGGTTAGGGTTAGGGTTAGGGTTAGGGTAAGGTTTAGGGTTAGGGTTAGGGTTAGGGTTAGGGTAAAGTAAGGGTTAGGGTTAGGGTTAGGGTTAGGGTAAGGGTTAGGGTTAGGGTTATGGTTAGAGTTAGTGTTAGGGTTAGGGTAAGGGTAAGGAATAGGGTTAGGGTTAGGGTTAGGGTTATGGTTAGGGTTAGAGTAAGGGTAAGGGTTAGGGTTAGAGTTAGGGTTAGGGTTAAGGTTAGGGTTAGTGTTTGCGTAAGAGTAAGGTTTAGGTTAGGGTTAGGTTGAGGGTTAGGGTAAGGGTTAGGGTTAGGATTAGGGTTAGGGTTAGGGTAAGGGTTAGGTGTAGGGTTAGGGTAAGGGTTAGGGTTAGGGTTAGGGTTAGGTTTAGGTTTAGGATTAGAGTAGGGTTAGGGTAAGGGTAAGGGTTAGGTTTAGGATTAGGGTTAGGGTTAGGGTAAGGGTTAGGTTTAGGGTTAGGGTTAGGGTTAGGGTTAGGGTTAGGTTTAGGTTTAGGATTAGAGTAGGGTTAGGGTAAGTGTAAGGGTTAGGGTTAGGATTAGGGTTAGGGTTAGGGTAAGGGTTAGGTTTAGGGTTAGGGTTAGGTTTCGGGTTATGGTTAGGGTAAGGATAAGGGTTAAGTTTAGAGTTAGGGGTCGGGTTATTGTAAGGGTAAGGGTTAGGTTTAGGGTTAGGGTAAGGGTTAGCGTTAGGGTTATGGTTAGGTTTAGAGTTAACGTTAGGGTTAGTTAAGGGTAAGGGTTGGGGTTAGGGTTAGGGTAAGGGTGAGGGTTAGGGTTAGGGTTAGGTTAAGGGTAAATGTTAGGGTTAGGTTTAGGGTTAATTTTAGGGGTAGGGTTAGGGTTAGTTAATTGTAAGGTTTAGGGTTAGGATTAGGGTTAGGGTTAAGGTAAGGGTTAGAGATAGGGTTAGGGTTAGGCTTAGGTTTAGGGTTAGGGTGAGGGTAAGGGTTAGGGTTAGGGTTAGGGTTAGGTTTAGTTTTGGGGTTAAGGTTAGGGTTAGGGTAACGGTTAGGGTTAGGGTTAGGTTTATGGTTATGTTTAGTGTTAAGGTTAGGGTTAGGGTTAGGATTAGGGTAAGGGTAAGTTTTAGGTTTAGGTTTAGGTTTAAGGTAAGGGTAAGGGTTAGGGTAAGGGTTAGATATAGGGTAAGGGTTATGGTTAGGTTTAGAGTAAGGGTAAGGTTAGGGTTACGGTTAGGGTTAGGTTAAGGGTAAGTGTAAGGTTAGGGTTAGGGTTAGGGTTAGGTTTAGGGTTAGGGTCAGGGTAAGGGTTAGGGTTAGGATTAGGGTAAAGGTTAGGGTTAGGTTTAGGGTTAGGGTAGGGGTTGGGGTAAGGGTAAGTGCTGGGGTAAGGGTTAGGGTTAGGGTTAGGGTTAGGGTTAGGGGTTAGGGTTAGGGTTAGGGTTAGGGTTAGGATTAGGGTTAGGGTTAGGGTAAGGGTTAAGTGTAGGGTTAGGGTAAGGGTTAGCGTTAGGGTTAGAGTTAGGTTTAGGTTTAGGGTTAGGGTTAGGTTTAGGTTTAGGATTAGAGTAGGGTTAGGGTAAGGGTAAGGGTTAGGGTTAGGGTTAGAATTAGGGTTAGGGTTAGGGTTAGGGGTTATGGTTAGGGTTAGGAAAAGGGTAATGTTAGGGTTAGGGTAAGGGTAAGGGTAAGGGTTAGGGTTAGAGTTAGGGTTATGTTAAGGGTTGGGGTTACGGTTAGGGTTAGGGTTAGGGTTAGGGTAAGTGTTAGGGTTAGGGTTAAGGTTAGGGTTAGGGTTAGGGTAAGGTTTAGGGTAAGGTTTAGTGGTAGGGTTACGGTTAGGGTTAGGGTAAGGTTTAGGGTAAGGTTTAGTGGAAGGGTTAGGGTAAGTGATAGGGTTAGGGTTAGGGTTAGGTTTAGGGTTAGGGTTAGGTTTAGGGAAAGGGTAAGATTTATGGTTAGGGTTAGGGTTAGGTTTACGGTTAGAGTTAGGGTTAGTTTTAGGATAAGGGTTAGGGTTAGGGTTAGGGTTAGGTTTAAGGTTACGGTTAGGGTAAAGGTAAGTGTTAGTGTTAGGGTTAGGGTTAGGGTAAATGTTAGGGTAAGGGTTAGGGTTCCGGTTAGGGTTAGGGTTAGGGTTATGGTTAGTTTTAGGCTTAGGGTTAGGGTTAGGGTTAGGGTAAGGGTTAGGGTTCAGGTTAGGGTTAGGTTTAGGGTTAGGTTTAGGGTAAGGATTAGGGTTAGGGTTAGGGTTAGGTTTAGGGAAAGTAAGGATTAGGGTTAAGGTTAGGTTTAGGGTTAGGGTTAGGGTTAGGGTTAAGGTTAGGGAAAGTAAGGGTTAGGTTTAAGGTTAGGTTTAGGGTTAGGGTTAGGGTTAGGTTTAGGGTTACGGTAACGGTAAGGGTTAGGGTTAGGTAAGGTTAGGGTTAGGGTAAGTGTAAGGGTTAGGGTTAGTGTTAGGTTTAGGGTTAGGTTTAGGGTTAGGGTAAGGGTAAGGTTTAGGTTTAAGGTTATGGTTAGGGTTAGTTTTAGTGTTAGGGTTAGGGTTAGGGTTAGGGTTAGGGTTATCGTTAGGGTTAGTTAAGGGTAAGGTTAGGGTTAGGGTTAGGGTTAGGGTTAGGGTTACGGTTAGGATAAGAGTTAGGGGTTAGGGTTAGTGTTAGGGTAAGGTTTAGGGTTAGGGTTATGGTTAGGTTAAGGGTAAATGTTAGGTTATGTTTAGGGTTAGGTTTAGGGTTAATTTTAGTGTTAGGGTTAGGGTTAGTTAATTGTAAGGGTTAGGGTTAGGATTAGGGTTAAGGTAAGGGTTAGAGATAGGGTTAGGGTTAGGGTTAGGTTTAAGGTTAGTGTTAGGGTAAGGGTAAGGGTTAGGGTTAGGGTTAGGGTTAGGTTTAGTGTTGGGGTTAAGGTTAGAGTTAGGGTAACGGTTAGGGTTATGGTTAGGTTTAGGGTTATGTTTAGTGTTAAGGTTAGTGTTACGGTTAGGATTAGGGTAAGGGTAAGGGTAAGGTTTAGGTTTAGGGTTAGGTTTAAGGTAAGGTAAGGGTTAGGGTTAGGGTTAGATTTTGGGTAAGGGTTACAGTTAGGTTTAGAATAAGGGTAAGGTTTAGGGTTACGGTTAGGGTTTGGGTAAGGGTTAGGGTTCAGCTTAGGGTTAGGGTTAGGGTAAGTGTTAGTGAAAGGGTTAGGGTTCAGGTTAGGGTTAGGGTTAGGGTTAGGGTTAGGGTTAGTTTTAGGCTTATAGTTAGGGTTAGGGTTAGGGTAAGGGTAAGGGTTAGGGTTCAGGTTAGGGTTAGGTTTAGGGTTAGGGTTAGGGTAAGGGTTAGGGTTAGGGTTAGGGTTAGGGAAAGTAAGAGTTAGGGTTAAGGTTAGGTTTAAGGTTAATGTTAGGGTTATTGTTAGGGTTAAGTTTAGGGTTAGGGTTATGGTAAGGGTAAGGGTTAGGGTAAGGGAAAGGTTTAGGGTTAAAGTTATGGTTAGGGTTAGGGTTAGGTTTAGGATTAGGTTTAGGTAAGGGTAAGTGTTATGTTTAGGTTTAGGGTTAGGTTTAGGTTTAGGGTTAGGGTTAGGGTTAGGGAAAGTAAGGGTTAGGGTTAAGGTTAGGTTTAGGGTTAGGTTTAGGTTTAGGGTTAAGGTTAGGGTTAGGGAAAGTGAGGGTTAGCGTTAAGGTTAGGTTTAGGGTTAGGGTTAGGGTTAAGGTTAGGGTTAGGTTTACAGTAAGGGTAAGGGTTAGGGTTAGGTGTAAGGTTAGGGTTAGGGTAAGGGTAAGGGTTAGGGTTAGGTTTAGGGTTAGGTTTAGTGTTAGGGTTAGGGTTAGGGTTAGGGTTTGGGTTATGGTTAGGTTTAGGGCTAGGGTAAGGGTTAGGGTTAGGGTAAGGGTAAGGGTTAGGGTTAGGGTTAGGGTGAGGTTTAGTGTTGGGGTTAATGTCAGGGTAAGGGGAAGGTTTAGGGTTAAGGTTATGGTTAGGGTTAGGTTTAGTGTTAGGGTTAGTGTTAGAGTTAGGCTAATTGTTAGGGTTAGGTTTAGGGTTAAGGTAAGGGTAAGGGTTAAGGTTAGGGTTAGGGTTAGGTTTAGTGTAGGATTTAAGGTTAGGTTTAGGATAAGGGTTAGGTTTAGGGTTAGCGTTAGGGTTAGGGTTAGGTTAAGGTTAAGGGTAAGGTTTAGGTTTAGGGTTAGGTTTAAGGTAAGGGTAAGGGTTAGGGTTAGGGTTAGATTTAGGGTAAGGGTTACGGTTAGGTTTAGAGTAAGAGTAAGGTTGAGGGTTACGGTTAGGGTTCGGGTAAGGGTTAGGGTTCAGGTTAGGGTTAGGGTTAAGGTAAGTGTTAGAGTAAGGGTTATTGTTCAGGTTAGGGGTATTGTTAGGGTTAGTTTTAGGCTTATGGTTAGGTTTTGGGTTAGGGTAAGCGTAAGGGTTAGGTTCAGTTTAGGGTTAGGTTTAGGGTTAGGGTAATGGTAAGGGTTACGGTTAGGGTTAGGGTTAGGGTTAGGGAAAGTAAGGGTTAGGGTTAAGGTTAGGGTTAGGGTTAGGGTTAGGGTTAGGGTTAGGGTTAAGGTTAGGGTTAGGGTTACGGTAAGGGTAAGGGTTAGGGTAAGGGAAAGGTTTAGGGTTAAGGTTATGGTTAGGGTTAGGGTTAGGTTTAGGATTAGGTTTAGGGTAAGGGTAAGTGTTATGTTTAGGTTTAGGGTTAGGTTTAGGTGTAGGTTTAGGGTTAGGGTTAGGGAAAGTAAGGGTTGGGGTTAAGGTTAGGTTTAGGGTTAGGTTTAGGGTTAGGGTTAGGGTTAGGGAAAGTAAGGGTTAGGGATAAGGTTGGGTTTAGGGTTAGGGTTAGGGTTAAGGTTAGGGTTAGGGTTACGGTAAGGGTAAGGGTTATGGTCAGGTGTAAGGTTAGGGTTAGGGTAAGGGTAAGGGTTAGGGTTAGGGTTAGGGTTAGGTTTCGGGTTAGGGGTAGGTTTAGGGTTAGGGTAGGTTTAGGGTAATGGTAAGTGTTGGGGTAAGATTTAGAGTTAGGATAAGGGTAAGGGATAGGTTAAGGGTTAGGATTAGGAGTTAGGGTTAGGGTTAGGTGTTAGGGTTAGGGTTAG
>JANJXV010000644.1:430000-432500 GCA_024803745.1 Megascapheus bottae
AGGGTTAGGGTTAGGGTTAGGCTTAAGGTTAGGGTTAGGGTTACGGTAAGGGTAAGGGTTAGGGTTAGGTGTAAGGTTAGGGTTAGGGTAAGGGTAAGGGTTAGGGTTAGGTTTAGGGACAAGTGTTACGGTTAGAGGTAGGTTTAGGGTTAGGGTTAGGGTAAGGGTAAGGGATAGGGTTAAGGATATAGTTAGGGTTAGGGTTAGGGTTAGGGTTAGGGTTAGGGTAAGGGTAAGGGTTAGGGTTAGAGTTAGGGTTAGGTTTAGGTTTAGCGTTAGTGTTTGCGTAAGGGTAAGGTTTAGGTTAGGGTTAGGGTTAGGGTTAGGGTAAGGGTTAGGGTTAGGGTTAGGATAAGGTAAGGGTTAGGGTTAGGTTTAGGGTTAGGGTTAGGGTAAGGGTAAGGGTGAGGGTTAGGGTTAGGGTTAGGTTTAGTGTTAGGGTTCCGTTAGGTTTAGGGTTAGGGTAGGGTTAGGGTAAGGGTAAGGGTTAGGGTTAGGATTAGGGTTAGGGTTAGGGTAAGGGTTAGGTTTAGGTTTAGGGTTAGGTTTCGGGTTATGGTTAGGGTAAGGGTAAGGGTTAGGTTTAGTGTTAGGGTTAGGGATAGGTTTAGGGTTAGGGTTAGGGTTAGTGTTAGGTGTTAGGGTAAGGGTTAGGGTTAGAGGTTGGGTTAGGGTTAGGTTTAGGTTTAGGTTTATTGTAAGGGTTAGGGTTAGAGGTTAGAGTTAGTGTTAGGGTTAGGTTAAGGGTTAGGGTTAGGGTTAGGTTAGGGTTAGGGTTAGGGTAAGGGTTAGGGTTAGGTTTCATGTTAGGGTTAGGTTAAGTGTTAGCGTTAGGTTTAGGGTTAGGGTTAGGATTAGGGTTAGGGTTTGGGTTAGAGTTAGGGTAAAGGTAAGGGTTATGGTTAGGGTTAAGTTTAGGGGTTACGGTTAGGGTTAGTTTAAGGGTTAGGGGTAGGGTAAGGGTAAGGGATAGGGTTAGGGATCGGGTTAGGGTTAGGGTTAGGGTTAGGGTAAGGTTTAGGGTTAGGGTTAGGGTTAGGGTTAGGGTAAAGTAAGGGTTAGGGTTAGGGTTAGGGTTAGGGTAAGGGTTAGGGTTAGGGTTATGGTTAGAGTTAGTGTTAGGGTTAGGGTAAGGGTAAGGAATAGGGTTAGGGTTAGGGTTAGGGTTATGGTTAGGGTTAGAGTAAGGGTAAGGGTTAGGGTTAGAGTTAGGGTTAGGGTTAAGGTTAGGGTTAGTGTTTGCGTAAGAGTAAGGTTTAGGTTAGGGTTAGGTTGAGGGTTAGGGTAAGGGTTAGGGTTAGGATTAGGGTTAGGGTTAGGGTAAGGGTTAGGTGTAGGGTTAGGGTAAGGGTTAGGGTTAGGGTTAGGGTTAGGTTTAGGTTTAGGATTAGAGTAGGGTTAGGGTAAGGGTAAGGGTTAGGTTTAGGATTAGGGTTAGGGTTAGGGTAAGGGTTAGGTTTAGGGTTAGGGTTAGGGTTAGGGTTAGGGTTAGGGTTAGGTTTAGGTTTAGGATTAGAGTAGGGTTAGGGTAAGTGTAAGGGTTAGGGTTAGGATTAGGGTTAGGGTTAGGGTAAGGGTTAGGTTTAGGGTTAGGGTTAGGTTTCGGGTTATGGTTAGGGTAAGGATAAGGGTTAAGTTTAGAGTTAGGGGTCGGGTTATTGTAAGGGTAAGGGTTAGGTTTAGGGTTAGGGTAAGGGTTAGCGTTAGGGTTATGGTTAGGTTTAGAGTTAACGTTAGGGTTAGTTAAGGGTAAGGGTTGGGGTTAGGGTTAGGGTAAGGGTGAGGGTTAGGGTTAGGGTTAGGTTAAGGGTAAATGTTAGGGTTAGGTTTAGGGTTAATTTTAGGGGTAGGGTTAGGGTTAGTTAATTGTAAGGTTTAGGGTTAGGATTAGGGTTAGGGTTAAGGTAAGGGTTAGAGATAGGGTTAGGGTTAGGCTTAGGTTTAGGGTTAGGGTGAGGGTAAGGGTTAGGGTTAGGGTTAGGGTTAGGTTTAGTTTTGGGGTTAAGGTTAGGGTTAGGGTAACGGTTAGGGTTAGGGTTAGGTTTATGGTTATGTTTAGTGTTAAGGTTAGGGTTAGGGTTAGGATTAGGGTAAGGGTAAGTTTTAGGTTTAGGTTTAGGTTTAAGGTAAGGGTAAGGGTTAGGGTAAGGGTTAGATATAGGGTAAGGGTTATGGTTAGGTTTAGAGTAAGGGTAAGGTTAGGGTTACGGCTAGGGTTAGGTTAAGGGTAAGTGTAAGGTTAGGGTTAGGGTTAGGGTTAGGTTTAGGGTTAGGGTCAGGGTAAGGGTTAGGGTTAGGATTAGGGTAAAGGTTAGGGTTAGGTTTAGGGTTAGGGTAGGGGTTGGGGTAAGGGTAAGTGCTGGGGTAAGGGTTAGGGTTAGGGTTAGGGTTAGGGTTAGGGGTTAGGGTTAGGGTTAGGGTTAGGGTTAGGATTAGGGTTAGGGTTAGGGTAAGGGTTAGGTGTAGGGTTAGGGTAAGGGTTAGCGTTAGGGTTAGAGTT
>JANJXV010000644.1:435000-475000 GCA_024803745.1 Megascapheus bottae
TTAGGGTTAAGGTAAGGGTAAGGGTTAAGGTTAGGGTTAGGGTTAGGTTTAGTGTAGGATTTAAGGTTAGGTTTAGGATAAGGGTTAGGTTTAGGGTTAGCGTTAGGGTTAGGGTTAGGTTAAGGTTAAGGGTAAGGTTTAGGTTTAGGGTTAGGTTTAAGGTAAGGGTAAGGGTTAGGGTTAGGGTTAGATTTAGGGTAAGGGTTACGGTTAGGTTTAGAGTAAGAGTAAGGTTGAGGGTTACGGTTAGGGTTCGGGTAAGGGTTAGGGTTCAGGTTAGGGTTAGGGTTAAGGTAAGTGTTAGAGTAAGGGTTATTGTTCAGGTTAGGTGTATTGTTAGGGTTAGTTTTAGGCTTATGGTTAGGTTTTGGGTTAGGGTAAGCGTAAGGTTTAGGTTCAGTTTAGGGTTAGGTTTAGGGTTAGGGTAATGGTAAGGGTTACGGTTAGGGTTAGGGTTAGGGTTAGGGAAAGTAAGGGTTAGGGTTAAGGTTAGGGTTAGGGTTAGGGTTAGGGTTAGGGTTAGGGTTAAGGATAGGGTTAGGGTTACGGTAAGGGTAAGGGTTAGGGTAAGGGAAAGGTTTAGGGTTAAGGTTATGGTTAGGGTTAGGGTTAGGTTTAGGATTAGGTTTAGGGTAAGGGTAAGTGTTATGTTTAGGTTTAGGGTTAGGTTTAGGTGTAGGTTTAGGGTTAGGGTTAGGGAAAGTAAGGGTTGGGGTTAAGGTTAGGTTTAGGGTTAGGTTTAGGGTTAGGGTTAGGGTTAGGGAAAGTAAGGGTTAGGGATAAGGTTGGGTTTAGGGTTAGGGTTAGGGTTAAGGTTAGGGTTAGGGTTACGGTAAGGGTAAGGGTTATGGTCAGGTGTAAGGTTAGGGTTAGGGTAAGGGTAAGGGTTAGGGTTAGGGTTAGGGTTAGGTTTCGGGTTAGGGGTAGGTTTAGGGTTAGGGTAGGTTTAGGGTAATGGTAAGTGTTGGGGTAAGATTTAGAGTTAGGATAAGGGTAAGGGATAGGTTAAGGGTTAGGATTAGGAGTTAGGGTTAGGGTTAGGTGTTAGGGTTAGGGTTAGTGTTAGGAAAAGGGTAAGTGTTAGGGTTAGGGTTAGGGTTAGGGTAAGGGTAAGGGTTCGGGTTAGGGTTAGGGTTAGGGTTATGTTAAGGGTTGGGGTTAGGGTTAGTGTTAGGATAAGGTTTAGCTTTAGGGTTAGGGTTAGATTTAGGGTAAGAGTTAGGGTTAGGGTTAGGGTTAGGGTAAGTGTTAGGGTTAGGGTTAGGGTTAGGGTAAGGTTTAGGGTAAGGTTTAGTGGTAGGGTTAGGGTATGTGTTAGGGTTACGGTTAGGTTTAGGGTTAGGGTTAGGTTTAGGGTAAGGGTAAGATTTAGGGTTAGGGTTAGGGTTAAGTTTAAGGTTAGAGTTAGGGTTAGGGTTAGGATAAGGGATAGGGTTAGGGTTAGGGTTAGGGTTAGGGTTACGGTTAGGGTAAGGGTAAGTGTTAGTGTTAGGGTTAGGGTTAGGGTAAGTGTTAGGGTAAGGTTTAGGGTTCAGGTTAGGGTTACGGTTAGGGTTAGGGTTAGTTTTAGGCTTAGGGTTAGGGTTAGGGTTAGGGTAAGGGTAAGGGTTAGGGTTAGGGTTAGGGTTAGGGTAAGGTTTAGGGTAAGGTTTAGTGGTAGGGTTAGGGTATGTGTTAGGGTTACGGTTAGGTTTAGGGTTAGGGTTAGGTTTAGGGTAAGGGTAAGATTTAGGGTTAGGGTTAGGGTTAAGTTTAAGGTTAGAGTTAGGGTTAGGGTTAGGATAAGGGATAGGGTTAGGGTTAGGGTTAGGGTTAGGGTTACGGTTAGGGTAAGGGTAAGTGTTAGTGTTAGGGTTAGGGTTAGGGTAAGTGTTAGGGTAAGGTTTAGGGTTCAGGTTAGGGTTACGGTTAGGGTTAGGGTTAGTTTTAGGCTTAGGGTCAGGGTTAGGGTTAGGGTAAGGGTAAGGGTTAAGGTACAAGTTAGGGTTAGGTTTAGGGTTAGTGAAAGTAAGGGTTAGGGTTAAGGTTAAGTTTAGGGTTAGGGTTAGGGTTAGGGTTAGGCTTAAGGTTAGGGTTAGGGTTACGGTAAGGGTAAGGGTTAGGGTTAGGTGTAAGGTTAGGGTTAGGGTAAGGGTAAGGGTTAGGGTTAGGGTTAGGATTAGGGTTAGGTTTAGGGTTAGGGTTAGGGTTGGGGTTAGGGTAAGGGTAAGGTTTAGGGTTAAGGTTATGGTTATGGTTAGGGTTAGGTTTAGGGTTAGGTTTAAGGTAAGGGTAAGTGTTATGTTTAGGTTTAGGTTCAGGTTTAGGGTTAGGGTTAAGGTTAGGGAAAGTAAGGGTTAGGGGTAAGGTTAGGATTAGTGTTAGGGTTAGGGTTAAGGTTAGGGTTACGGTTGGTAAGGGTAAGTGTTAGGGTTAGGTGTAAGTTTAGGGTTAGGGTAAGTGTAAGGGTTAGGGTTAGGGTTAGGTTTAGGGTTAGGGTTAGGGTAAGGGTAAGGTATAGGGTTAAGGTTATGGTTAGGGTTAGGTTAACTGTTAGGGTTAGGGTTAGGGTTAGTGTTAGGGTCAGGGATAGAGTTAATGTTCGGGTTAGTTTAGGGTAAGGGTTAGGGTTAGGGTTAGGGTTAGCGTAATGGTTAGGAGTTAGGGTTAGGGTTACGGTAAGGTTTAGGGTTAGGATTAGGGTTAGGTTAAGGGTAAATGTTAGGGTCAGGGTTAGGGTTAGGTTTAGGGTTAATTTTAGGGTTAGGGTTAGGGTTAGTTAATTGTAAGTGTAAGGGTTAGTATTAGGTTTAGGGTTAAGGTAAGGGTTAGAGATAGGGTTAGGTTTAGGTTTAGGGTTAGGTTTAGGGTTAGGGTTAGGGTAAGGGTAAGGGTTAGGGTTAAGGTTAGGTTTAGTGTTGGGGTTAAGGTTAGGGTTAGGGTAACGGTTAGGGTTAGGGTTAGGTTTAGGGTTATGTTTAGTGTTAAGGTTAGGGTTAGGGTTAGGATAGGGTAAGGGTAAGGGTAAGATTTATTTTTAGGGTTAGGTTTAAGGTAAGGGTAAGGGTTAGGGTTAGGGTTAGATTTAGGGTAAGGTTTAGGGTTAGGTTTAGAGTAAGGGTAAGGTTTAGGGTTACGGTTAGGGGTAGGGTAAGGGTAAGCGTAAGGGTTAGGGTTAGGGTTAGGGTTAGGTTTAGGGTTAGGGTCAGGGTAAGGGTTAGGGTTAGGGTTAGGGTTAGGGTTAGGGTAAGGGTTAGGGTTAGGTTTATGGTTAGGGTAAGGGTTAGGGTAAGGGAAAGTGTAGGGTAAGGTTTAGAGTTAGGATAAGGGTAAGGGTTAGGGTTAGCGTTAGTATTAGGGTTAGGGTTAGGGTTAGGGTTAGGGGTTAGGTTTAGGGTTAGGGTTAGGAAAAGGGTAAGGGTTAGGGTTAGAGTTAGGGTAAGGGTAAGGGTAAGGGTAAGGGTTTGGGTTAGGGTTATGTTAAGAGTTGGGGTTAGGGTTAGGGTTAGGATAAGGGTTAGCTTTAGGGTTAGGGTTAGGGTTACGGTTAGGGTAAGGGAAAGTGTTATGGTTCATGTTAGGGTTAGGTTTAGGGTTAGGGTTAGGGTAAGTGTTAGGGTAAGTGTTAGGGTTCAGGTTAGGGTTAGGGTTAGGGTTAGGGTTAGGGTTAGTTTTAGGCTTGTGGTTAGGGTTAGGGTTAGAGTAAGGGTAAGGGTTAGGGTTCAGGTTAGGGTTAGGTTTCGGGTTAGGGTAAGGGTTAAGGTTACGGTTAGGGTTAGGGAAAGTAAGGGTTAGGGTTAAGGTAAGGTTTAGGGTTAGGGTTAGGGTTAAGGTTAGGGTTAGGGTTACGGTAAGGGTAAATGTTAGGGTTAGGTGTAAGGTTAGGGTTAGTGTAAAGGTAAGGGTTAGGGTTAGGGTTAGGGTTAGGTTTAGGGTTAGGGTTAGGGTTAGGGTTAGGGTAAGGGTAAGGTTTAGGGTTAAGGTTATGGTTAGGTTAGGGTTAGGTTTAGGGTTAGGTTTAGGGTAAGTGTAAGTGTTATGTTTAGTTTTAGGGTTAGGTTTAGGTTTAGGGTTAGCTTTAGGGTTAGGGAAAGTAAGGGTTAGGGTTAAGGTTAGGTTTAGGTTTAGGGTTAGGGTTAAGGTTAGGGTTAGGGTTACTGTAAGGGTAAGGGTTAGGGTTAGGTGTAAGATTAGGGTTAGGGTAAGGGTAAGGGTTAGGGTTAGGGTTAGGGTAAGGGTTATGCTTAGGGTTAGGGTTAGGGTTAGTGTTAGGGTAAGGGTAAGTGTTAGTGTTAGGGTTAGGTTTAGCGTTATGGTAAGGTTTAGGCTTAGGGTTAGGTTTAGGTTTAGGGTTGGGTTTAAGGTTAGGGTTAGGGTTAGGGTTAGGGGAAGGGGAAGGGTTAGTTTTAGTGTTAGGGTTAGGATTAGGGTAAGGGTAAGGGTTAGGGTTAAGTTTAGGGATAAGTGTCACGGTTAGAGGTAGGTTTAGGGTTAGGGTTAGGGTAAGGGTAAGGGATAGGGTTAGGGATAGGGTTAGGGTTAGGGTTAGGGTTAGGGTAAGGGTAAGGGTTAGGGTTAGAGTTAGGGTTAGGTTTAGGTTTAGGGTTAGTGTTTGCGTAAGGGTAAGGTTTAGGTTAGGGTTAGGGTTAGGGTTAGGGTAAGGGTTAGGGTAAGAGTTAGGGTTAGGTTAGGGTTAGGATAAGGTAAGGGTTAGGGTTAGGGTTAGGGTTAGGGTAAGGGTAAGGGTGAGGGTTAGGGTTAGGGTTAGGTTTAGGGTTAGGGTTAGCGTTAGGTTTAGGGTTAGGTTAGGGTTAGGGTAAGGGTAAGGGTTAGGGTTAGGATTAGGGTTAGGGTTAGAGTAAAGATTAGGTTTAGGGTTATGGTTAGGTTTCGGGTTATGGTTAGGGTAAGGGTAAGGGTTAGGTTTAGAGTTAGGGGTAGGGTTAGGGTAAGGGTAAGCGTTAGGGTTAGTGTTAGGTGTTAGGGTAAGGGTTAGGGTTAGAGGATAGGGTTAGGGTTAGGTTTAGGGTTAGGTTTATTGTAAGGGTTAGGGTAAGAGGTTAGAGTTAGTGTTAGGGTTAGGTTAAGGGTTAGGGTTAGGGTTAGGTTAGGATTAGGGTTAGGGTAAGGGATAGGGTTAGGTTTCGTATTAGGGTTAGGTTAAGGGTTAGCGTTAGGGTTAGGGTTAGAGTTAGGATTAGGGTTAGGGTTCGGGTTAGAGTTAGGGTAAAGGTAAGGCTTATGGTTAGGGTTAAGTTTAGGGGTTACGGTTAGGGTTAGTTTAAGGGTTAGGGTAAGGGAAAGGGATAGGGTTAGGGATAGGGTTAGGGTTAGGGTTAGGTTTGGGGTTAGGGTTAGGGTTAGGATAAGGGTTAGGGTTAGGGTTAGGGTTAGGGTAAGGTTAAGGGTTAGGGTTAGGGTTAGGGTTAGGGTTAGGGTAAGTGTAAGGGTTAGGGTTAGGGTTAGGGTTTGGTTAGGGTAAGGGTTAGGGTAAGGGTAAGGGTTAGGGTTAGGGTTAGGGTTAGGGTTATGGTTAGGGTTAGAGTAAGGGTAAGGGTTAGGGTTAGAGTTAGGGTTAGGGTTAGGGTAAGAGTAAGGGATAGGGTTAGGTATAGGGTTAGGGTTAGGGTTATGGTTAGGGTTAGAGTAAGGGTAAGGGTTAGGGTTAGAGTTAGGGTTAGGGTTAATGTTAGGGTTAAGGTTAGGGTTAGGGTTACGGTTAGGTTTAGGGTTAGGGTTAGGTTTAGGGTAAGGGTAAGATTTAGGGTTAGGGTTAGGGTTAAGTTTAAGGTTAGAGTTAGGGTTAGGGTTAGGATAAGGGATAGGGTTAGGGTTAGGGTTAGGGTTAGGGTTACGGTTAGGGTAAGAGTAAGTGTTAGTGTTAGGGTTAGGGTTAGGGTAAGTGTTAGGGTAAGGTTTAGGGTTCAGGTTAGGGTTACGGTTAGGGTTAGGGTTAGTTTTAGGCTTAGGGTTAGGGTTAGGGTTAGGGTAAGGGTAAGGGTTAAGGTTCAAGTTAGGGTTAGGTTTAGGGTTAGTGAAAGTAAGGGTTAGGGTTAAGGTTAGGTTTAGGGTTAGGGTTAGGGTTAGGGTTAGGCTTAAGGTTAGGGTTAGGGTTACGGTAAGGGTAAGGGTTAGGGTTAGGTGTAAGGTTAGGGTTAGGGTAAGGGTAAGGGTTAGGGTTAGGGTTAGGGTTAGGGTTAGGTTTAGGGTTAGGGTTAGGGTTAGTGTTAGGGTCAGTGTTAGAGTTAATGTTCGGGTTAGTTTTGGGTAAGGGTTAGGGTTAGGGTTAGGGTTAGGGTAATGGTTAGGGGTTAGGGTTAGGGTTACGGTAAGGTTTAGGGTTAGGATTAGGGTTAGGTTAAGGGTAAATGTTAGGGTCAGGGTTAGGGTTAGGTTTAGGGTTAATTTTAGGGTTAGGGTTAGGGTTAGTTAATTGTAAGTGTAAGGGTTAGTATTAGGTTTAGGGTTAAGGTAAGGGTTAGAGATAGGTTCAGGTTTAGGGTTAGGTTTAGGTTTAGGGTTAGGGTAAGGGTAAGGGTTGGGGTTAGGGTAAGGTTTAGTGTTGGGGTTAAGGTTAGTGTTAGGGTAACGGTTAGGGTTAGGGTTAGGTTTAGGGTTATGTTTAGTGTTAAGGTTAGGGTTAGGGTTAGGATTAGGGTAAGGGTAAGGGTAAGGTTTATTTTTAGGTTTAGGTTTAAGGTAAGGGTAAGGGTTAGGGTTAGGGTTAGATTTAGGGTAAGGTTTAGGGTTAGGTTTAGAGTAAGGGTAAGGTTTAGGGTTACGGTTAGGGGTAGGGTAAGGGTAAGGGTAAGGGTTAGGGTTAGGGTTAGGGTTAGGTTTAGGGTTAGCGTCAGGGTAAGGGTTAGGGTTAGGGTTAGGGTTAGGGTAAGGGTTAGGGTTAGGTTTATGGTTAGGGTAAGGGTTAGGGTAAGGGTAAGTGTAGGGTAAGGTTTAGAGTTAGGATAAGGGTAAGGGTTAGGGTTAGCGTTAGTATTAGGGGTTAGGGTTAGGGTTAGGGTTAGGGGTTAGGTTTAGGGTTAGGGTTAGCAAAAGGGTAAGGGTTAGGGTTAGGGTTAGGGTAAGGGTAAGGGTAAGGGTAAGGGTTTGGGTTAGGGTTATGTTAAGGGTTGGGGTTAGGGTTAGGGTTAGGATAAGGGTTAGCTTTAGGGTTAGGGTTAGGGTTACGGTTAGGGTAAGGGAAAGTGTTAGGGTTCAGGTTAGGGTTAGGTTTAGGGTTAGGGTTAGGGCAAGTGTTAGGGTAAGTGTTAGGGTTCAGTTTAGGGTTAGGGTTAGGGTTAGGGTTAGGGTTAGTTTTAGGCTTGTGGTTAGGGTTAGGGTTAGAGTAAGGGTAAGGGTTAGGGTTCAGGTTAGGTTTAGGTTTAGGGTTAGGGTTAGGGTAAGGGTTAAGGTTAGGGTTAGGGTTAGGGAAAGTAAGGGTTAGGGTTAAGGTACGGTTTAGGGTTAGGGTTAGGGTTAGGGTTAAGGTTAGGGTTAGGGTTACGGTAAGGGTAAAGGTTAGGGTTAGGTGTAAGGTTAGGGTTAGCGTAAAGGTAAGGGTTAGGGTTAGGGTTAGGGTTAGGTTTAGGGTTAGGGTTAGGGTTAGGGTAAGGGTAAGGTTTAGGGTTAAGGTTATGGTTAGGGTTAGGGTTAGGTTTAGGGTTAGGTTTAGGGTAAGTGTAAGTGTTATGTTTAGTTTTAGGGTTAGGTTTAGGTTTAGGGTTAGGGTTAGGGTTAGGGAAAGTAAGGGTTAGGGTTAAGGTTAGGGTTAGGGTTAGGGTTAGGGTTAAGGTTAGGGTTAGGGTTACTGTAAGGGTAAGGGTTAGGGTTAGGTGTAAGGTTAGGTTTAGGGTAAGGGTAAGGGTTAGGGTTAGGTTTAGGGTAACGGTTATGCTTAGGGTTAGGGTTAGGGTTAGTGTTAGGGTAAGGGTAAGTGTTAGGGTTAGGGTTAGGGTTAGCGTTACGGTAAGGTTTAGGCTTAGGGTTAGGTTTAGGTTTAGGATTAGAGTAGGGTTAGGGAAAGGGTAAGGGTTAGGGTTAGGATTAGGGTTAGGGTTAGGGTAACGGTTAGGTTTAGGGTTAGGGTTAGGTTTCAGGTTATGGTTAGGGTAAGGGTAAGGGTTAAGTGTAGAGTTAGGGGTAGGGTTAGCGTAAGGGTAAGGGTTAGGGTTAGGGTAAGGGTTAGCGTTAGGGTTAGGGTTAGGGTTAGAGTTAACGTTAGGGTTAGTTAAGGGTAAGGGTTAGGGTTAGGGTTAGGGTAAGGGTTAGGGGTTAGGGTTAGGGTTAGGGTAAGGTTTACGGTTAGGGTTAGGGTTAGGTTAAGGGTAAATGTTAGGGTTAGGGTTAGGGTTAGGTTTAGGGTTAATTTTAGGGGTAGGGTTTGGGTTAGTTAATTGTAAGGGTTAGGGTTAGGATTAGGGATAGGGTTAAGGTAAGGGTTAGAGATAGGGTTAGGGTTAGGGTTTGGTTTAGGTTTAGGGTTAGGGTAAAGGTTAGGGTTAGGGTTAGGTTTAGTGTTGGGGTTAAGTTTAGGGTTAGGGTAACGGATAGGGTTAGCGTTAGGTTTAGGGTTATGTTTAGTGTTAAGGTTAGGGTTAGGGTTAGGATTAGGGTTAGGGTATGGTTTAGGTTTAGGTTTAGGTTTAAGGTAAGGGTAAGGGTTAGGGTTAGGGTTAGATTTAGGGTAAGCGTTAGGGTTAGGGTTAGAGTAAGGGTAAGGTTTAGGGTTACGGTTAGGGTTAGGTTAAGGGTAGGTGTAAGGGTTAGTGTTAGGGTTAGGGTTATGTTTAGGGTTAGGTTCAGGATAAGGGTTAGGGTTAGGGTTAGGGTTAGGGAGAGGGTTAGGGTTTGGTTTAGGGTTAGGGTAGGGGTTAGCGTAGGGGTAAGTGTTGGGGTAAGGTTTAGAGTTAGGATAAGGGTAAGGGTTAGGGTTAGGGTTAGGATTAGGGGTTAGGGTTAGGGTTAGGGTTAGGTGTTAGGGTTAGGGTTAGGGTTAGGAAAAGGGTAAGGGTTAGGGTTAGCGTTAGGGTAAGGGTTAGGGTAAGGGTAAGGGTTAGGGTTAGGGTTAGGGTTATGTTAAGGTTTGGGGTTAGGGTTAGGGTTAGGATAAGGGTTAGCTTTAGGGTTATGGTTAGGTTTAGGGTAAGAGTTAGGGTTAGGGTTAGGGTAAGGGTTAGGGTTAGGGTTAGGATAAGGTTTAGGGTAAGGTTTAGTGGTAGGGTTAGGGTAAGTGTTAGGGTTAGGGTTAGTGTTAGATTTAGGGTTAGGGTTAGGGTTAGGGAAAGGGTAATATTTAGGGTTAGGGTTAGGGTTAGGTTTAGGGTTAGAGTTAGGGTTAGGGTTAGGATAAGGGTTAGGGTTAGGGTTAGGGTTAGGGTTACGGTTAGGGTAAAGGTAAGTGTTAGTGTTAGGGTTAGCGTTAGGGTAAATGTTAGGGTAAGGGTTAGGGTTGCGGTTAGGGTTAGGGTTAGGGTTAGTTTTAGGATTAGGGTTAGGGTTAGGGTTAGGGTAAGGTTTAGGTTTCAGGTTAGGGTTAGGTTTAGGGTTAGGTGTAGGGTAAGGGTTAGGGTTAGGGTTAGGGTTAGGTTTAGGGAAAGTAAGGGTTAGGGTTAAGGTTAGGTTTAGGGTTAGGTTTAGGGTTAGGGTTAAGGTTAGGGTTAGGGTTACGGTAAGGGTAAGGGTTAGGGTTAGGTGTAAGGTTAGGGTTAGGGTAAGGGTAAGGGTTAGGGTTAGGTTTAGGGTTAGGGTTAGGTTTAGGGTTAGGGTTAGGGTTAGGGTTAGAGTAAGGGTAAGGTTTAGGGTTAAGGTTATGGTTAGGGTTAGGGTTAGGTTTAGGGTTAGGTTTAGGGTAAGGGTAAATGTAATGTTTAGGTTTAGGGGTAGGATTAGGTTTAGGGTTAGGGTTAGGGTTAGGGAAAGTAAGGGTTAGGGTTAAGGTTAGGGTTAGGGTTAGGGTTAGGGTTAAGGTTAGGGTTAGGGTTACTGTAAGGGTAAGGGTTAGGGTTAGGTGTAAGGTTAGGTTTAGGGTAAGGGTAAGGGTTAGGGTTAGGTTTAGGGTAACGGTTATGCTTAGGGTTAGGGTTAGGGTTAGTGTTAGGGTAAGGGTAAGTGTTAGGGTTAGGGTTAGGGTTAGCGTTACGGTAAGGTTTAGGCTTAGGGTTAGGTTTAGGTTTAGGATTAGAGTAGGGTTAGGGAAAGGGTAAGGGTTAGGGTTAGGATTAGGGTTAGGGTTAGGGTAACGGTTAGGTTTAGGGTTAGGGTTAGGTTTCAGGTTATGGTTAGGGTAAGGGTAAGGGTTAAGTGTAGAGTTAGGGGTAGGGTTAGCGTAAGGGTAAGGGTTAGGGTTAGGGTAAGGGTTAGCGTTAGGGTTAGGGTTAGGGTTAGAGTTAACGTTAGGGTTAGTTAAGGGTAAGGGTTAGGGTTAGGGTTAGGGTAAGGGTTAGGGGTTAGGGTTAGGGTTAGGGTAAGGTTTACGGTTAGGGTTAGGGTTAGGTTAAGGGTAAATGTTAGGGTTAGGGTTAGGGTTAGGTTTAGGGTTAATTTTAGGGGTAGGGTTTGGGTTAGTTAATTGTAAGGGTTAGGGTTAGGATTAGGGATAGGGTTAAGGTAAGGGTTAGAGATAGGGTTAGGGTTAGGGTTTGGTTTAGGTTTAGGGTTAGGGTAAAGGTTAGGGTTAGGGTTAGGTTTAGTGTTGGGGTTAAGTTTAGGGTTAGGGTAACGGATAGGGTTAGCGTTAGGTTTAGGGTTATGTTTAGTGTTAAGCTTAGGGTTAGGGTTAGGATTAGGGTTAGGGTATGGTTTAGGTTTAGGTTTAGGTTTAAGGTAAGGGTAAGGGTTAGGGTTAGGGTTAGATTTAGGGTAAGCGTTAGGGTTAGGGTTAGAGTAAGGGTAAGGTTTAGGGTTACGGTTAGGGTTAGGTTAAGGGTAGGTGTAAGGGTTAGTGTTAGGGTTAGGGTTATGTTTAGGGTTAGGTTCAGGATAAGGGTTAGGGTTAGGGTTAGGGTTAGGGAGAGGGTTAGGGTTTGGTTTAGGGTTAGGGTAGGGGTTAGGGTAGGGGTAAGTGTTGGGGTAAGGTTTAGAGTTAGGATAAGGGTAAGGGTTAGGGTTAGGGTTAGGATTAGGGGTTAGGGTTAGGGTTAGGGTTAGGTGTTAGGGTTAGGGTTAGGGTTAGGAAAAGGGTAAGGGTTAGGGTTAGCGTTAGGGTAAGGGTTAGGGTAAGGGTAAGGGTTAGGGTTAGGGTTAGGGTTATGTTAAGGTTTGGGGTTAGGGTTAGGGTTAGGATAAGGGTTAGCTTTAGGGTTATGGTTAGGTTTAGGGTAAGAGTTAGGGTTAGGGTTAGGGTAAGGGTTAGGGTTAGGGTTAGGATAAGGTTTAGGGTAAGGTTTAGTGGTAGGGTTAGGGTAAGTGTTAGGGTTAGGGTTAGTGTTAGATTTAGGGTTAGGGTTAGGGTTAGGGAAAGGGTAATATTTAGGGTTAGGGTTAGGGTTAGGTTTAGGGTTAGAGTTAGGGTTAGGGTTAGGATAAGGGTTAGGGTTAGGGTTAGGGTTAGGGTTACGGTTAGGGTAAAGGTAAGTGTTAGTGTTAGGGTTAGCGTTAGGGTAAATGTTAGGGTAAGGGTTAGGGTTGCGGTTAGGGTTAGGGTTAGGGTTAGTTTTAGGATTAGGGTTAGGGTTAGGGTTAGGGTAAGGTTTAGGTTTCAGGTTAGGGTTAGGTTTAGGGTTAGGTGTAGGGTAAGGGTTAGGGTTAGGGTTAGGGTTAGGTTTAGGGAAAGTAAGGGTTAGGGTTAAGGTTAGGTTTAGGGTTAGGTTTAGGGTTAGGGTTAAGGTTAGGGTTAGGGTTACGGTAAGGGTAAGGGTTAGGGTTAGGTGTAAGGTTAGGGTTAGGGTAAGGGTAAGGGTTAGGGTTAGGTTTAGGGTTAGGGTTAGGTTTAGGGTTAGGGTTAGGGTTAGGGTTAGAGTAAGGGTAAGGTTTAGGGTTAAGGTTATGGTTAGGGTTAGGGTTAGGTTTAGGGTTAGGTTTAGGGTAAGGGTAAATGTAATGTTTAGGTTTAGGGGTAGGATTAGGTTTAGGGTTAGGGTTAGGGTTAGGGAAAGTAAGGGTTAGGGTTAAGGTTAGGTTTAGGGTTAGGGTTAGGGTTAAGGTTAGGGTTAGGGTTACGGTAAGGGTAAGGGTTAGGGTTAGGTGTAAGGTTAGGGTTAGGGTAAGGGTAAGGGTTAGGGTTAGGGTTAGGTTTATGTTTAGGGTTAGGGTTATGGTTAGGGTAAGGGTAAGGTTTAGGGTTAAGGTTATGGTTAGGGTTAGGGTTAGTGTTAGGGTTAGGGTTAGAGTTAGGGTTAGGGTTAGATTTAACGTTAGGGATAGTTAAGGGTAAGGGTTATGGTTAGGATTAGGGTTAGCGTTAGGATAAGAGTTAGGAGTTAGGGTTAGGGTTAGGGTAAGGTTTAGGTTTAGGGTTAGGGTTAGGTTAAAGGTAAATTTTAGGTTAAGGTTAGGGTTAGGTTTAGGGTTAATTTTAGGGTTAGGGTTAGGGTTAGTTAATTGTAAGGGATAGGGTTAGGATTAGGGTTAGGGTTAAGGTAAGGGTTAGAGATAGGGTTAGGGTTAGGGTTAGATTTAGGGTTAGGGTTAGGGTTAGATTTAGGGTTAGGGTTAGGGTAAGGGTAAGGGTTAGGGTTATGATAAGGGTTAGGGTTAGGGTTAGGGTAAGGTTAAGGGTTAGGGTTAGGGTTAGGGTTAGGGTAAGAGTAAGGGTTAGGGTTAGGGTTAGGGTTAGGGTAAGGGTTAGGGTAAGGGTAAGGGTTAGGGTTAGGGTTATGGTTAGGGTTAGAGTAAGGGTAAGGGTTAGGGTTAGAGTTAGGGTTAGGGTTAGGGTAAGGTTAAGGGATAGGGTTAGGGATAGGGTTAGGGTTAGGGTTATGGTTTGGGTTAGAGTAAGGGTAAGGGTTAGGGTTAGAGTTAGGGTTAGGGTTAAGGTTAGGGATAGTGTTTGCGTAAGGTTAAGGTTTAGTTTAGGGTTAGGTTTAGGGTTAGGTTAAGGGTTAGGGCTAGGGTTAGGGTAAGGGTAAGTGTTAGGGTTAGGTGTAGGGTTAGGGTAAGGGTGAGGGTTAAGGTTAGGGTTAGGTTTAGGGTTAGAGTTAGGGTTAGGTTTAGGATTAGAGTAGGGTTAGGGTAAGGGTAAGGGTTAGGGTTAGGATTAGGGTTAGGGTTAGGGTAAGGGTTAGGTTTCGGGTTAGGGTTAGGTTTCGGGTTATGGTTAGGGTAAGGGTAAGGGTTAAGTTTAGAGTTAGGGGTAGGGTTAGCGTAAGGGTAAGGGTTAGGGTTAGGGTTAGGGTAAGGGTTAGCGTTAGGGTTATGGTTAGGGTTAGAGTTAACGTTAGGGTTAGTTAAGGGTAAGGGTTAGGGTTAGGGTAAGGATTAGGGGTTAGGGTTAGGGTTAGGGTAAGGTTTAGGGTTGTGGTTAGGGTTAGGTTAAGGGTAAATGTTAGGGTTAGGGTTAGGGTTAGGTTTAGGGTAAATTTTAGGGGTAGGGTTTTGGTTAGTTAATTGTAAGGGTTAGGGTTAGGATTAGGGTTAGGGTTAAGGTAAGGGTTAGAGATAGGGTTAGGGTTAGGTTTAGGTTTAGGGTTAGGATTAGGGTAAGGGTTAGGGTTAGGGTTAGGGTTAGGTTTAGTGTTGGGGTTAAGGTTAGGGTTAGGGTAACGGATAGGGTTAGGGTTAGGTTTAGGGTTATGTTTAGTGTTAAGGTTATGGTTAGGGTTAGGATTAGGGTAAGGGTATGGTTTAGGTTTAGGTTTAGCTTTAAGGTAAGGGTAAGGGTTAGGGTTAGGGTTAGATTAAGGGTAAGGGTTAGGGTTAGGTTTAGAGTAAGGGTAAGGTTTATGGTTACGGTTAGGGTTAGGTTAAGGGTAAGTGTAAGGGTTAGTGTTAGGGTTAGGGTTATGTTTAGGGTTAGGGTCAGGGTAAGGGTTAGGGTTAGGGTTAGGGTTAGGGTAAGGGTTAGGGTTAGGTTTAGGGTTAGGGTAGGGGTTAGGGTAAGGGTAAGTGTTGGGGTAAGGTTTAGAGTTAGGATAAGGTTAAGGGTTAGGGTTAGGGTTAGGATTATGGGTTAGGGTTAGGGTTAGGTTTAGGGGTTAGGGTTAGGGTTAGGGTTAGGAAAAGGGTAAGGGTTAGGGTTAGCGTTAGGGTAAGGGTTAGGGTAAGGGTAAGGGTTAGGGTTAGGGTTAGGGTTATGTTAAGGTTTGGGGTTACGGTTAGGGTTAGGATAACGGTTAGCTTTAGGGTTATGGTTAGGTTTAGGGTAATAGTTAGGGTTAGAGTTAGGGTAAGTGTTTGGGTTTGGGTTAGGGTTAGGGTAAGGTTTAGGGTAAGGTTTAGTGGTAGGGTTAGGGTAAGTGTTAGGGTTAGGGTTAGTGTTAGATTTAGGGTTAGGGTTAGGGTTAGGGAAAGGGTAAGATTTAGGGTTAGGGTTAGGGTTAGGTTTAGGGTTACAGTTAGGGTTAGGGTTAGTGTTAGGATAAGGGTTAGGGTTAGGGTTACGGTTAGGGTTACGGTTAGGGTAAAGGTAAGTGTTAGTGTTAGGGTTAGCGTTAGGGTAAATGTTAGGGTAAGGGTTAGGGTTCCGGTTAGAGTTAGGGTTAGGGTTAGTTTTAGGATTAGGGTTAGGGTTAGGGTTAGGGTAAGGTTTAGGGTTCAGGTTAGGGTTAGGTTTAGGGTTAGGTTTAGGGTAAGGGTTAGGGTTAGGGTTAGGGTTAGGTTTAGGGAAAGTAAGGGTTAGGGTTAAGGATAGGTTTAGGGTTAGGTTTAGGGTTAGGGTTAAGGTTAGGGTTAGGGTTACGGTAAGGTTAGGGTTAGGGTTATGTGTAAGGTTAGGGTTAGGGTAAGGGTAAGGGTTGGGGTTAGGTTTAGGGTTAGGGTTAGGTTTAGGGTTAGGGTTAGGGTTAGGGTTAGAGTAAGGGTAAGTTTTAGGGTTAAGGTTATGGTTCGGGTTAGGGTTATGGTTAGGGTTAGGGTTACGGTAAGGTTAAATGTTATGTTTAGGTTTAGGGTTAGGTTTAGGTTTAGGGTTAGGGTTAGGGTTAAGGAAAGTAAGGGTTAGGGTTAAGGTTAGGTTTAGGGTTAATTTTAGGGGTAGGGTTTGGGTTAGTTAATTGTAAGGGTTAGGGTTAGGATTAGGGTTAGGGTTAAGGTAAGGGTTAGAGATAGGGTTAGGGTTAGATTTAGGGTAAGGGTTAGGGTTAGGTTTAGAGTAAGGGTAAGGTTTAAGGTTACGGTTAGGGTTGGGTTTAGTGTTGGGGTTAAGGTTAGGGTAACGGTTAGGTTTAGGGTTAGGGTTAGGTTTCGGGTTATGGTTAGGGTAAGGTAAGGGTTAAGTTTAGAGTTAGGGGTAGGGTTAGCGTAAGGGTAAGGGTTAGGGTTAGGGTAAGGGTTAGCGTTAGGGTTATGGTTAGGGTTAGAGTTAACGTTAGGGTTAGTTAAGGGTAAGGTTTAGGGTTAGGGTTAGGGTAAGGTTTACGGTTAGGGTTAGGGTTAGGTTAAGGGTAAATGTTAGGGTTAGGGTTAGGGTTAGGTTTAGGGTTAATTTTAGGGGTAGGGTTTGGGTTAGTTAATTGTAAGGGTTAGGGTTAGGATTAGGGATAGGGTTAAGGTAAGGGTTAGAGATAGGGTTAGGGTTAGGGTTTGGTTTAGGTTTAGGGTTAGGGTAAAGGTTAGGGTTAGGGTTAGGTTTAGTGTTGGGGTTAAGGTTAGGGTTAGGGTAACGGATAGGTTTAGGGTTAGGTTTATGGTTATGTTTAGTGTTAAGGTTAGGGTTAGGGTTAGGATTAGGGTAAGGGTATGGTTTAGGTTTAGGTTTAGGTTTAAGGTAAGGGTAAGGGTTAGGGTTAGGGTTAGATTTAGGGTAAGGTTTAGGGTTAGGTTTAGAGTAAGGGTAAGGTTTAGGGTTACGGTTAGGGTTAGGTTAAGGGTAAGTGTAAGGGTTAGTGTTAGGGTTAGGGTTATGTTTAGGGTTAGGGTCAGGGTAAGGGTTAGGGTTAGGGTTAGTGTTATGGTAAGGGTTAGGGTTAGGTTTAGGGTTAGGGTAGGGGTTAGGGTAAGGGTAAGTGTTGGGGTAAGGTTTAGAGTTAGGATAAGGTTAAGGGTTAGGGTTAGGGTTAGGATTAGGGGTTAGGGTTAGGGTTAGGGTTAGGGGTTAGGGTTAGGGTTAGGGTTAGGAAAAGGGTAAGGGTTAGGGTTAGCGTTAGGGTAAGGGTTAGGGTAAGGGTAAGGGTTAGGGTTAGAGTTAGTGTTATGTTAAGGTTTGGGGTTACGGTTAGGGTTAGGATAACGGTTAGCTTTAGGGTTATGGTTAGGTTTAGGGTAAGAGTTAGGGTTAGGGTTAGGGTAAGTGTTAGGTTTAGGGTTAGGGTAAGGTTTAGGGTAAGGTTTAGTGGTAGGGTTAGGGTAAGTGTTAGGGTTAGGGTTAGTGTTAGATTTAGGGTTAGGGTTAGGGTTAGGGAAAGGGTAAGATTTAGGGTTAGGGTTAGGGTTAGGTTTAGGGTTACAGTTAGGGTTAGGGTTAGTGTTAGGATAAGGGTTAGGGTTAGGGTTAGGGTTAGGGTTACGGTTACGGTTAGGGTAAAGGTAAGTATTAGTGTTAGGGTTAGCGTTAGGGTAAATGTTAGGGTAAGGGTTAGGGTTCCGGTTAGAGTTAGGGTTAGGGTTAGGGTTAGTTTTAGGATTAGGGTTAGGGTTAGGGTTAGGGTAAGGTTTAGGGTTCAGGTTAGGGTTAGGTTTAGGGTTAGGTTTAGGGTAAGGGTTAGGGTTAGGGTTAGGGTTAGGTTTAGGGAAAGTAAGGGTTAGGGTTAAGGTTAGGTTTAGGGTTAGGTTTAGGGTTAGGGTTAAGGTTAGGGTTAGGGTTACGGTAAGGGTAAGGGTTAGGGTTAGGTGTAAGGTTAGGGTTAGGGTAAGGGTAAGGGTTAGGGTTAGGTTTAGGGTTAGGTTTATGTTTAGGGTTAGGGTTAGGGTTAGGGTTAGAGTAAGGGTAAGGTTTAGGGTTAAGGTTATGGTTAGGGTTAGAGTTAGCGTTAGGGTTAGGGTTATGGTCAGGGTAAATGTTATGTTTAGGTTTAGGGTTAGGTTTAGGTTTAGGGTTAGGGTTAGGGTTAGGGAAAGTAAGGGTTAGGGTTAAGGTTAGGTTTAGGGTAAGGTTTAGGGTTAAGGTTATGGTTAGGGTTAGGTTTAGTGTTAGGGTTAGGGTTAGAGTTAGGGTTAGGGTTAGAGTTAACGTTAGGGATAGTTAAGGGTACGGGTTATTGTTAGGGTTAGGGTTAGGGTTATGATAAGACTTAGGGGTTAGGGTTAGTGTTAGGGTAAGGTTTAGGGTTAGGGTTAGGGTTAGGTTAAGGGTAAATTTTAGGTTAAGGTTAGGGTTAGGTTTAAGGTTAATTTTAGGGTTAGGGTTAGGGTTAGTTAATTGTAAGTAATAGGGTTAGGATTAGGGTTAGGGTTAAGGTAAGGGTTAGAGATAGGGTTAGGGTTAGGGTTAGATTTAGGGTTAGGGTTAGGGTAAGGGTAAGGGTTAGGGTTAGGGTTAGGGTTGGGTTTAGTGTTGGGGTTAAGGTTAGGGTTAGGGTAACGGTTAGGGTTAGGGTTAGGTTTAGGGTTATGTTTAGTGTTAAGGTTAGGGTTAGGGTTAGGATTAGGGTAAGGGTAAGGGTAAGGTTTAGGTTTAGGGTTAGGTTTAAGGTAAGGGTAAGGGATAGGGTTAGGGTTAGATTTAGGGTAAGGGTTACAGTTAGGTTTAGAGTAAGGGTAAGGTTTAAGGTTACGGTTAGGGTTGGGTTTAGTGTTGGGGTTAAGGTTAGGGTTAGGGTAACGGTTAGGTTTAGGGTTAGGGTTAGGTTTCGGGTTATGGTTAGGGTAAGGGTAAGGGTTAAGTTTAGAGTTAGGGGTAGGGTTAGCGTAAGGGTAAGGGTTAGGGTTAGGGTAAGGGTTAGCGTTAGGGTTATGGTTAGGGTTAGAGTTAACGTTAGGGTTAGTTAAGGGTAAGGTTTAGGGTTAGGGTTAGGGTAAGGTTTACGGTTAGGGTTAGGGTTAGGTTAAGGGTAAATGTTAGGGTTAGGGTTAGGGTTAGGTTTAGGGTTAATTTTAGGGGTAGGGTTTGGGTTAGTTAATTGTAAGGGTTAGGGTTAGGATTAGGGATAGGGTTAAGGTAAGGGTTAGAGATAGGGTTAGGGTTAGGGTTTGGTTTAGGTTTAGGGTTAGGGTAAAGGTTAGGGTTAGGGTTAGGTTTAGTGTTGGGGTTAAGGTTAGGGTTAGGGTAACGGATAGGTTTAGGGTTAGGTTTATGGTTATGTTTAGTGTTAAGGTTAGGGTTAGGGTTAGGATTAGGGTAAGGGTATGGTTTAGGTTTAGGTTTAGGTTTAAGGTAAGGGTAAGGGTTAGGGTTAGGGTTAGATTTAGGGTAAGGTTTAGGGTTAGGTTTAGAGTAAGGGTAAGGTTTAGGGTTACGGTTAGGGTTAGGTTAAGGGTAAGTGTAAGGGTTAGTGTTAGGGTTAGGGTTATGTTTAGGGTTAGGGTCAGGGTAAGGGTTAGGGTTAGGGTTAGTGTTAGGGTAAGGGTTAGGGTTAGGTTTAGGGTTAGGGTAGGGGTTAGGGTAAGGGTAAGTGTTGGGGTAAGGTTTAGAGTTAGGATAAGGTTAAGGGTTAGGGTTAGGGTTAGGATTAGGGGTTAGGGTTAGGGTTAGGGTTAGGGGTTAGGGTTAGGGTTAGGGTTAGGAAAAGGGTAAGGGTTAGGGTTAGCGTTAGGGTAAGGGTTAGGGTAAGGGTAAGGGTTAGGGTTAGGGTTAGTGTTATGTTAAGGTTTGGGGTTACGGTTAGGGTTAGGATAACGGTTAGCTTTAGGGTTATGGTTAGGTTTAGGGTAAGAGTTAGGGTTAGGGTTAGGGTAAGTGTTAGGGTTAGGGTTAGGGTTAGGGTAAGGTTTAGGGTAAGGTTTAGTGGTAGGGTTAGGGTAAGTGTTAGGGTTAGGGTTAGTGTTAGATTTAGGGTTAGGGTTAGGGTTAGGGAAAGGGTAAGATTTAGGGTTAGGGTTAGGGTTAGGTTTAGGGTTACAGTTAGGGTTAGGGTTAGTGTTAGGATAAGGGTTAGGGTTAGGGTTAGGGTTAGGGTTACGGTTAGGGTAAAGGTAAGTGTTAGTGTTAGGGTTAGCGTTAGGGTAAATGTTAGGGTAAGGGTTAGGGTTCCGGTTAGAGTTAGGGTTAGGGTTAGGGTTAGTTTTAGGATTAGGGTTAGGGTTAGGGTTAGGGTAAGGTTTAGGGTTCAGGTTAAGGTTAGGTTTAGGGTTAGGTTTAGGGTAAGGGTTAGGGGTAGGGTTAGGGTAAGGTTTAGGGAAAGTAAGGGTTAGGATTAAGGTTAGGTTTAGGGTTAGGTTTAGGGTTAGGGTTAAGGTTAGGGTTAGGGTTACGGTAAGGGTAAGGGTTAGGGTTAGGTGTAAGGTTAGGGTTAGGGTAAGGGTAAGGGTTAGGGTTAGGGTTAGTGTTAGGTTTAGGGTTAGGGTTAGGGTTAGGGTTAGGGTTAGGGTTAGAGTAAGGGTAAGGTTTAGGGTTAAGGTTATGGTTAGGGTTAGGGTTAGGGTTAGGGTTAGGGTTACGGTAAGGGTAAATGTTATGTTTAGGTTTAGGGTTAGGTTTAGGTTTAGGGTTAGGGTTAGGGTTAGGGAAAGTAAGGGTTAGGGTTAGGGTTAGGTTTAGGGTAAGGTTTAGGGTTAAGGTTATGGTTAGGGTTAGGTTTAGTGTTAGGGTTAGGGTTAGAGTTAGGGTTAGGGTTAGAGTTAACGTTAGGGATAGTTAAGGGTACGGGTTATTGTTAGGGTTAGGGTTAGGGTTAGGATAAGAGTTAGGGGTTAGGGTTAGTGTTAGGGTAAGATTTAGGGTTAGGGTTAGGGTTAGGTTAAGGGTAAATTTTAGGTTAAGGTTAGGGTTAGGTTTAAGGTTAATTTTAGGGTTAGCGTTAGGGTTAGTTAATTGTAAGTAATAGGGTTAGGATTAGGGTTAGGGTTAAGGTAAGGGTTAGAGATAGGGTTAGGGTTAGGGTTAGATTTAGGGTTAGGGTTAGGGTAAGGGTAAGGGTTAGGGTTAGGGTTAGGGTTGGGTTTAGTGTTGGGGTTAAGGTTAGGGTTAGGGTAACGGTTAGGGTTAGGGTTAGGTTTAGGGTATGTTTAGTGTTAAGGTTAGGGTTAGGGTTAGGATTAGGGTAAGGGTAAGGGTAAGGTTTAGGTTTAGGGTTAGGTTTAAGGTAAGGGTAAGGGATAGGGTTAGGGTTAGATTTAGGGTAAGGGTTACGGTTAGGTTTAGAGTAAGGGTAAGGTTTAAGGTTACGGTTAGGGTTGGGTTTAGTGTTGGGGTTAAGGTTAGGGTTAGGGTAACGGTTAGGGTTAGGGTTAGGTTTAGGGTTATGTTTAGTGTTAAGGTTAGGGTTAGGGTTAGGATTAGGGTAAGGGTAAGGGTAAGGTTTAGGTTTAGGGTTAGGTTTAAGGTAAGGGTAAGGGTTAGGGTTAGGGTTAGATTTAGGGTAAGGGTTACGGTTAGGTTTAGAGTAAGGGTAAGGTTTAAGGTTACGGTTAGGGTTTGGGTAAGGGTTAGGGTTCAGGTTAGGGTTATTGTTAGGGTAAGTGTTAGGGTAAGGGTTAGGGTTCAGGTTAGGGTTAGGGTTAGGGTTAGGGTTAGTTTTAGGCTTATGGTTAGGGTTAGGGTTAGGGTAAGGGTAAGGGTTGGGTTTCAGGTTAGGGTTAGGTTTAGGGTTAGGGTTAGGGTTAGGGTAAGGGTTAGGGTTAGTTTTAGGGTTAGGGTTAGGGAAAATAAGGGTTAGGGTTAAGGTTAGGTTTAGGGTTAGGGTTAGGGTTAGGGTTAGGGTTAATGTTAGGCTTAGGGTTAGGGTTACGGTAAGGGTAAGGGTTAGGGTTAGGTGTAAGGTTAGGGTTAGGGTAAGGGTAAGGTTTAGGGTTAGGGTTAGTGTTAGGGTTAGGGTTAGTGTTAGGGTTAGGGTTAGGGTAAGGGTAAGGGTTAGGGTTAGGTGTAAGGTTAGGGTTAGGGTTAGGTTTAAGATTAGGGTTAGAGTAAGGGTAAGTGTTATGTTTAGGTTTAGGGTTAGGTTTAGGCTTAGGGTTAGGGTAAGGGTAAGGGATAGGGTTAGGGATAGGGTTAGGGTTAGGGTTAGGGTTAGGGTTAGGGTAAGGATAAGGGTTAGGGTTAGAGTTAGGGTTAGGTTTAGGTTTAGGGTTAGTGTTTGCGTAAGGATAAGGTTTAGGTTAGGGTTAGGGTTAGGGTTAGGGTAAGGGTTAGGGTTAGGGTTAGGGTTAGGTTTCGGGTTATGATTAGGGTAAGGGTAAGGGTTAGGTTTAGAGTTACGGGTAGGGTTAGGTTAAGGGTAAGCGTTAGGGTTAGGGTTAGGGTTAGTGTTAGGTGTTAGGGTAAGGGTTAGGGTTAGAGGATAGGGTTAGGGTTAGATTTAGGGTTAGGTTTATTGTAAGGGTTAGGGTACGAGGTTAGAGTTAGTGTTAGGGTTAGGTTAAGGGTTAGGTTTAGGGTTAGGTTTGGGTTAGGGTTAGGGTAAGGGTTAGGGTTAGGTTTCGTGTTAGGGTTAGATTAAGGGTTAGCGTTAGGGTTAGGGTTAGGGTTAGGATTAGGGTTAGGTTTCGGGTTAGAGTAGGGTAAAGGTAAGGGTTATGGTTAGGGTTAAGTTTAGGGATTACGGTTAGGGTTAGTTTAAGGGTTAGGGTTAGGGTAAGGGAAAGGGAAAGGGTTAGGGATTCGGTTAGGGTTAGGGTTAGGTTTAGGGTTAGGGTTAGGGTTATGATAAGGGTTAGGGTTAGGGTAAGGTTAAGGGTTAGGGTTAGGGTTAGGGTTAGGGTAAGAGTAAGGGTTAGAGTTAGGGTTAGGGTTAGGGTAAGGGTTAGGGTAAGGGTAAGGGTTAGGGTTAGGGTTAGGGTTATGGTTAGGGTTAGAGTAAGGGTAAGGGTTAGGGTTAGAGTTAGGGTTAGATTTAGGGTAAGGTTAAGGGATAGCGTTAGGGATAGGGTTAGGGTTAGGGTTATGGTTAGGGTTAGAGTAAGGGTAAGGGTTAGGGTTAGAGTTAGGGTTAGGGTTAAGGTTAGGGATAGTGTTTGCGTAAGGTTAATGTTTAGGTTAGGGTTAGGTTTAGGGTTAGGTTAAGGGTTAGGGCTAGGGTTAGGGTAAGGGTAAGTGTTAGGGTTAGGTGTAGGGTTAGGGTAAGGGTCAGGGTTAAGGTTAGGGTTAGGTTTAGGGTTAGAGTTAGGGTTAGGTTTAGGATTAGAGTAGGGTTAGGGTAAGGGTAAGGGTTAGGGTTAGGATTAGGGTTAGGGTTAGGGTAAGGGTTAGGTTTAGGGTTATGGTTAGGTTTCGGGTTATGGTTAGGGTAAGGGTAAGGGTTAGGTTTAGAGTTAGGTGTAGGGTTAGGGTAAGGGTTAGGGTTAGAGGATAGGGTTAGGGTTAGATTTAGGGTTAGGTTTATTGTAAGGGTTAGGGTACGAGGTTAGAGTTAGTGTTAGGGTTAGGTTAAGGGTTAGGTTTAGGGTTAGGTTTGGGTTAGGGTTAGGGTAAGGGTTAGGGTTAGGTTTCGTGTTAGGGTTAGATTAAGGGTTAGCGTTAGGGTTAGGGTTAGGGTTAGGATTAGGGTTAGGTTTCGGGTTAGAGTAGGGTAAAGGTAAGGGTTATGGTTAGGGTTAAGTTTAGGGGTTACGGTTAGGGTTAGTTTAAGGGTTAGGGTTAGGGTAAGGGAAAGGGAAAGGGTTAGGGATTCGGTTAGGGTTAGGGTTAGGTTTAGGGTTAGGGTTAGGGTTATGATAAGGGTTAGGGTTAGGGTAAGGTTAAGGGTTAGGGTTAGGGTTAGGGTTAGGGTAAGAGTAAGGGTTAGAGTTAGGGTTAGGGTTAGGGTAAGGGTTAGGGTAAGGGTAAGGGTTAGGGTTAGGGTTAGGGTTATGGTTAGGGTTAGAGTAAGGGTAAGGGTTAGGGTTAGAGTTAGGGTTAGATTTAGGGTAAGGTTAAGGGATAGCGTTAGGGATAGGGTTAGGGTTAGGGTTATGGTTAGGGTTAGAGTAAGGGTAAGGGTTAGGGTTAGAGTTAGGGTTAGGGTTAAGGTTAGGGATAGTGTTTGCGTAAGGTTAATGTTTAGGTTAGGGTTAGGTTTAGGGTTAGGTTAAGGGTTAGGGCTAGGGTTAGGGTAAGGGTAAGTGTTAGGGTTAGGTGTAGGGTTAGGGTAAGGGTCAGGGTTAAGGTTAGGGTTAGGTTTAGGGTTAGAGTTAGGGTTAGGTTTAGGATTAGAGTAGGGTTAGGGTAAGGGTAAGGGTTAGGGTTAGGATTAGGGTTAGGGTTAGGGTAAGGGTTAGGTTTAGGGTTATGGTTAGGTTTCGGGTTATGGTTAGGGTAAGGGTAAGGGTTAGGTTTAGAGTTAGGTGTAGGGTTAGGGTAAGGGTAAGCGTTAGGGTTAGGGTTAGGGTTAGTGTTAGGTGTTAGGGTAAGGGTTAGGGTTAGAGGATAGGGTTAGGGTTAGGTTTAGGGTTAGGTTTATTGTAAGGGTTAGGGTAAGAGGTTAGAGTTAGTGTTAGGGTTAGGTTAAGGGTTAGGGTTAGGGTTAGGTTAGGGTTAGGGTTAGGGTAAGGGTTAGGGTTAGGTTTCGTGTTAGGGTTAGGTTAAGTGTTAGCGTTAGGGTTAGGGTTAGGGTTAGGATTAGGGTTAGGGTTCGGGTTAGAGTTAGGGTAAAGGTAAGGGTTATGGTTAGGGTTAAGTTTAGGGGTTACGGTTAGGGTTAGTTTAAGGGTTAGGGTTAGGGTAAGGGAAAGGGATAGGGTTAGGGATAGGGTTAGGGTTAGGGTTAGGGTTAGGTTTAGGGTTAGGGTTAGGGTTAGGATAAGGGTTAGGTTTAGGGTTAGGGTTAGGGTAAGGTTAAGGGTTAGGGTTAGGGTTAGGGTTAGGGTTAGGGTAAGAGTAAGGGTTAGGGTTAGGGTTAGGGTTTGGTTAGGGTAAGGGTTAGGGTAAGGGTAAGGGTTAGGGTTAGGGTTAGGGTAGGGTTATGGTTAGGGTTAGAGTAAGGGTAAGGGTTAGGGTTAGAGTTATGGTTAGGGTTAGGGTAAGGGTAAGGGATAGGGTTAGGGATAGGGTCAGGGTTAGGGTTATGGTTAGGGTTAGAGTAAGGGTAAGGGTTAGGGTTAGAGTTAGGGTTAGGGTTAAGTTTAGGGATAGTGTTTGCGTAAGGGTAAGGTTTAGGTTAGGGTTACATTTAGGGTTAGGGTAAGGTTTAGGTTTAGGGTTAGGGTAAGGGTAAGTGTTAGGGTTAGGTGTAGGGTTAGGGTAAGGGTTATTGTTATGGTTAGGGTTAGGTTTAGGGTTAGGGTTAGGTTTAGGTTTAGGATTAGAGTAGGGTTAGGGAAAGGGTAAGGGTTTGGGTTAGGATTAGGGTTAGGGTTAGCGTAACGGTTAGGTTTATGGTTAGGGTTAGGTTTCGGGTTATGGTTAGGGTAAGGTAAGGGTTAAGTTTAGAGTTAGGGGTAGGGTTAGCGTAAGGGTAAGGGTTAGGGTTAGGGTAAGGGTTAGCGTTAGGGTTATGGTTAGGGTTAGAGTTAACGTTAGGGTTAGTTAAGGGTAAGGTTTAGGGTTAGGGTTAGGGTAAGGTTTAGGGGTTAGGGTTAGGGTTAGGGTAAGGATTACGGTTAGGGTTAGGGTTAGGTTAAGGGTAAATGTTAGGGTTAGGGTTAGGGTTATGTTTAGGGTTAATTTTAGGGGTAGGGTTTGGGTTAGTTAATTGTAAGGGTTAGGGTTAGGATTAGGGATAGGGTTAAGGTAAGGGTTAGAGATAGGGTTAGGGTTAGGGTTTGGTTTAGGTTTAGGGTTAGGGTAAAGGTTAGGGTTAGGGTTAGGTTTAGTGTTGGGGTTAAGGTTAGGGTTAGGGTAACGGATAGGTTTAGGGTTAGGTTTATGGTTATGTTTAGTGTTAAGGTTAGGGTTAGGGTTAGGATTAGGGTTAGGGTATGGTTTAGGTTTAGGTTTAGGTTTAAGGTAAGGGTAAGGGTTAGGGTTAGGGTTAGATTTAGGGTAAGGGTTAGGGTTAGGTTTAGAGTAAGGGTAAGGTTTAGGGTTACGGTTAGGGTTAGGTTAAGGGTAAGTGTAAGGGTTAGTGTTAGGGTTAGGGTTATGTTTAGGGTTAGGGTCAGGGTAAGGGTTAGGGTTAGGGTTAGTGTTAGGGTAAGGGTTAGGGTTAGGTTTAGGGTTAGGGTAGGGGTTAGGGTAAGGGTAAGTGTTGGGGTAAGGTTTAGAGTTAGGATAAGGTTAAGGGTTAGGGTTAGGGTTAGGATTAGGGGTTAGGGTTAGGGTTAGGGTTAGGGGTTAGGGTTAGGGTTAGGGTTAGGAAAAGTGTAAGGGTTAGGGTTAGCGTTAGGGTAAGGGTTAGGGTAAGGGTAAGGGTTAGGGTTAGGGTTAGTGTTATGTTAAGGTTTGGGGTTACGGTTAGGGTTAGGATAACGGTTAGCTTTAGGGTTATGGTTAGGTTTAGGGTAAGAGTTAGGGTTAGGGTTAGGGTAAGTGTTAGGGTTAGGGTTAGGGTTAGGGTAAGGTTTAGGGTAAGGTTTAGTGGTAGGGTTAGGGTAAGTGTTAGGGTTAGGGTTAGTGTTAGATTTAGGGTTAGGGTTAGGGTTAGGGAAAGGGTAAGATTTAGGGTTAGGGTTAGGTTTAGGGTTACAGTTAGGGTTAGGGTTAGTGTTAGGATAAGGGTTAGGGTTAGGGTTAGGGTTAGGGTTACGGTTAGGGTAAAGGTAAGTGTTAGTGTTAGGGTTAGCGTTAGGGTAAATGTTAGGGTAAGGGTTAGGGTTCCGGTTAGAGTTAGGGTTAGGGTTAGGGTTAGTTTTAGGATTAGGGTTAGGGTTAGGGTTAGGGTAAGGTTTAGGGTTCAGGTTAGGGTTAGGTTTAGGGTTAGGTTTAGGGTAAGGGTTAGGGTTAGGGTTAGGGTTAGGTTTAGGGAAAGTAAGGGTTAGGGTTAAGGTTAGGTTCAGGGTTAGGTTTAGGGTTAGGGTTAAGGTTAGGGTTAGGGTTACGGTAAGGGTAAGGGTTAGGGTTAGGTGTAAGGTTAGGGTTAGGGTAAGGGTAAGGGTTAGGGTTAGGTTTAGGGTTAGGTTTATGTTTAGGGTTAGGGTTAGGGTTAGAGTAAGGGTAAGGTTTAGGGTTAAGGTTATGGTTATGGTTAGGGTTAGGGTTAGGGTTAGGGTTACGGTAAGGGTAAATGTTATGTTTAGGTTTAGGGTTAGGTTTAGGTTTAGGGTTAGGGTTAGGGTTAGGGAAATTAAGGGTTAGGGTTAAGGTTAGGTTTAGGGTAAGGTTAGGGTTAGGGTTAGGTTTAGTGTTAGGGTTAGGGTTAGAGTTAGGGTTAGGGTTAGAGTTAACGTTAGGGATAGTTAAGGGTACGGGTTATTGTTAGGGTTAGGGTTAGGGTTAGGATAAGAGTTAGGGGTTAGGGTTAGTGTTAGGGTAAGGTTTAGGGTTAGGGTTAGGGTTAGGTTAAGGGTAAATTTTAGGTTAAGGTTAGGGTTAGGTTTAAGGTTAATTTTAGGGTTAGGGTTAGGGTTAGTTAATTGTAAGTAATAGGGTTAGGATTAGGGTTAGGGTTAAGGTAAGGGTTGGAGATAGGGTTAGGGTTAGGGTTAGATTTAGGGTTAGGGTTAGGGTAAGGGTAAGGGTTAGGGTTAGGGTTAGGGTTGGGTTTAGTGTTGGGGTTAAGGTTAGGGTTAGGGTAACGGTTAGGGTTAGGGTTAGGTTTAGGGTTATGTTTAGTGTTAAGGTTAGGGTTAGGGTTAGGATTAGGGTAAGGGTAAGGGTAAGGTTTAGGTTTAGGGTTAGGTTTAAGGTAAGGGTAAGGGATAGGGTTAGGGTTAGATTTAGGGTAAGGGTTACGGTTAGGTTTAGAGTAAGGGTAAGGTTTAAGGTTACGGTTAGGGTTGGGTTTAGTGTTGGGGTTAAGGTTAGGGTTAGGGTAACGGTTAGGGTTAGGGTTAGGTTTAGAGTTATGTTTAGTGTTAAGGTTAGGGTTAGGGTTAGGATTAGGGTAAGGGTAAGGGTAAGGTTTAGGTTTAGGGTTAGGTTTAAGGTAAGGGTAAGGGTTAGGGTTAGGGTTAGATTTAGGGTAAGGGTTACGGTTAGGTTTAGAGTAAGGGTAGGGTTTAAGGTTACGGTTAGGGTTTGGGTAAGGGTTAGGGTTCAGGTTAGGGCTATTGTTAGGGTAAGTGTTAGGGTAAGGGTTAGGGTTCAGGTTAGGGTTAGGGTTAGGGTTAGGGTTAGTTTTAGGCTTATGGTTAGGGTTAGGGTTAGGGTAAGGGTAAGGGTTGGGTTTCAGGTTAGGGTTAGGTTTAGGGTTAGGGTTAGTGTAAGGGTTAGGGTTAGGGTTAGGGAAAGTAAGGGTTACGGTTAAGGTTAGGTTTAGGGTTAGGGTTAGGGTTACGGTTAATGTTAGGGTTAGGGTTACGGTAAGGGTAAGGGTTAGGTTTAGGTGTAAGGTTAGGGTTAGGGTAAGGTAAGGGTTAGAGTTAGGGTTAGGGTTAGGTTTAGGGTTAGGGTTAGGGTTAGGGTTAGGGTAAGGGTAAGGGTTAGGGTTAGGTGTAAGTTTAGGGATAGAGTTAGGTTTAGGATTAGGTTTAGGGTAAGGGTAAGTGTAATGTTTAGGTTTAGGGTTAGGTTTAGGTTTAGGGTTAGGGAAAGTAAGGGTTAGGGTTAAGGTTAGATTTAGGGTTAGGGTTAGGGTTAAGGTTAGGGTTAGGTATAGGTTTAGTGTTAGGGTTAGGGTTAGGGTTAGGGTTAGAGTTAACGTTAGGGTTAGATAAGGGTAATGTTTAGGGTTAGGGTTAGGGTTAGGGTAAGGGTTAGGGTTAGGTTTAGGGTTAGGGTCAGGTTTAGGGTTAGCGTTAGGTTAAGGGTAAATGTTAGGGTTAGTGTTAGGGTTTGGTTTAGGGTTAATTGTAGGGTTAGAGTTAGGGTTAGTTAATTGTAAGGGTTAGGGTTAGGGTTAAGGTAAGGGTTAGAGATAGGGTTAGGGTTAGGGTTAGGTTTAGGGTTAGGGTTAGGGTAAGGGTAAGGGTTAGGGTTAGGGTTAGGGTTAGGGTTAGTGTTGGGGTTAAGGTTAGGGTTAGGTTAACGGTTACGGTTAGGGTTTGGTTTAGGGTTATGTTCAGTGTTAAGGTTAGGGTTAGGGTTAGGATTAGGGTAAGGGTAAGGGTAAGATTTAGGTTTATGGTTAGGTTTAAGGTAAGGGTAAGGGTTAGGGTTAGGGTTAGATTTAGGGTAAGGGTTAGGGTTAGGGTTAGAGTAAGGGTAAGGTTTAGGGTTACGGTTAGGGTTCGGGTAAGGGTTAGGGTTCAGGTAAGGGTTAGGGTTACGGTAAGTGTTAGGGTAAGGTTAGGGTTCAGGTTAGGGTTAGGGTTAGGGTTAGGGTTAGGGAAAGTAAGGGTTAGGGTTAAGGTAATGTTTAGGGTTAGGGTTAGGGTTAGGGTTAGGCTTAAGGTTAGGGTTAGGGTTACTGTAAGGGTAAGGGTTAGGTTTAGGTGTAAGGTTAGGGTTAGGGTAAGGGTTAGGTTTAGGGTTACGGTTAGGGTTAGGTATAGGGTTAGGGTTAGGTGTAAGGTTAGGGTTAGGGTAAGGGAAAGGGTTAGGGTTAGGGTTAGGGTTAGGTTTAGTGTTAGGGTTAGGGTTAGGGTAAGGGTAAGGTTTAGGGTTAAGGTTATGGTTAGGGTTAGGTTTAGTGTTAGGGTTAATGTTAGGGTTAGGGTTAGGGTTAGGTTTAGGGCTAGGGTAAGGGTTAGGGTTAGGGTAAGGATAAGGGTTAGGTTTAGGGTTAGGGTGAGGTTTAGTGTTGGGGTTAATGTTAGGGTAAGGGTAAGGTTTAGGGTTAAGGTTATGGTTAGGGTTAGGTTTAGTGTTAGGGTTAGTGTTAGGGTTAGGCTAATTGTTAGGGTTAGGTTTAGGGTTAAGGTAAGGGTAAGGGTTAGGGTTAGGGTTAGGTTTAGTGTAGGATTTAAGGTTAGGTTTAGGATAAGGGTTAGGTTTAGGGTTAGGGTTAATTTTAGGTTAAGGGAAGGGTTAGGTTTAGGGAGAGGGTTAAGTTTAGGGTTAGGGTAAGGGTAAGGGTTAGGGTTATCGTTATGGTTAGGGTTAGGTTTAGGGTAAGGGTAAGGTTTAGGTTTAGGGTTAGGTTTAAGGTAAGGGTAAGGGTTAGGGTTAGGGTTAGATTTAGGGTAAGGGTTAGGGTTAGGTTTAGAGTAAGGGTAAGGTTTAGGGTTACGGTTAGGGTTCGGTTAAGGGTTAGGGTTCAGGTTAGGGTTAGGGTTAGGGTAATTGTTAGAGTAAGGGTTAGGGTTCAGGTTAGGGTTAGGTTTAGGGTTAGGTTTAGGGTAAGGGTTAGGGTTAGGGTTAGGGTTAGGGTTAGGGAAAGTAAGGGTTAGGGTTAAGGTTAGGTTTAGGGTTAGGGTTAGGGTTAGGGTTAGGGTTAAGGTTAGGGTTAGGGTTACGGTAAGGGTAAGGGTTAGGGTAAGGGAAAGGTTTAGGGTTAAAGTTATGGTTAAGGTTAGGGTTAGGTTTAGGATTAGGTTTAGGGTAAGGGTAAGTGTTATGTTTAGGTTTAGGGTTGGGTTTAGGTTTAGGGTTAGGGTTAGGGTTAGGGAAAGTAAGGGTTGGGGTTAAGGTTAGGTTTAGGGTTAGGTTTAGGTTTAGGGTTAGGGTTAGGGTTAGGGAAAGTAAGGGTTGGGGTTAAGTTTAGGTTTAGGGTTAGGTTTAGGTTTAGGGTTAGGGTTAGGGTTACGGTAAGGGTAAGGGTTAGGGTTAGGTGTAAGGTTAGGGTTAGGGTAAGGTTAAGGGGTAGGTTTAGGTTTCGGGTTAGGTTTAGGGTTAGGGTTAGGTTTAGGGTTAGGGTTAGGGTAAGGGTAAGGGTTAGGGTTAGGGTTAGGGTTAGGTTTAGTGTTGGGGTTAAGGTTAGGGTTAGGTTAACGGTTACGGTTAGGGTTGTGTTTAGGGTTATGTTTAGTGTTAAGGTTAGGGTTAGGGTTAGGATTAGGGTTAGGGTTAGGGTAAGGGTAAGGGTTAGGGTTAGGGTTAGGGTTAGGTTTAGTGTTGGGGTTAAGGTTAGGGTTAGGTTAACGGTTACGGTTAGGGTTGGGTTTAGGGTTATGTTTAGTGTTAAGGTTAGGGTTAGGGTTAGGATTAGGGTAAGGGTAAGGGTAAGATTTAGGTTTATGGTTAGGTTTAAGGTAAGGGTAAGGGTTAGGGTTAGGGTTAGATTTAGGGTAAGGGTTAGGGTTAGGGTTAGAGTAAGGGTAAGGTTTAGGGTTACGGTTAGGGTTCGGGTAAGGGTTAGGGTTCAGGTAAGGGTTAGGGTTACGGTAAGTGTTAGGGTAAGGTTAGGGTTCAGGTTAGGGTTAGGGTTAGGGTTAGGGTTAGTTTTAGGCTTATGATTAGGGTTAGGTTAGGGTAAGTGTTAGGGTTAGGGTTCAGGTTAGGGTTAGGGTTAGGGTTAGGGTTAGGGAAAGTAAGGGTTAGGGTTAAGGTAAGGTTTAGGGTTAGGGTTAGGGTTAGTGTTAGGCTTAAGGTTAGGGTTAGGGTTACTGTAAGGGTAAGGGTTAGGGTTAGGTGTAAGGTTAGGGTTAGGGTAAGGGTTAGGTTTAGGGTTACGGTTAGGGTTAGGTATAGGGTTAGGGTTAGGTGTAAGGTTAGGGTTAGGGTAAGGGAAAGGGTTAGGGTTAGGTTTAGTGTTAGGGTTAGGGTTAGGGTAAGGGTAAGGTTTAGGGTTAAGGTTATGGTTAGGGTTAGGTTTAGTGTTAGGGTTAGTGTTAGGTTTAGGCTAATTGTTAGGGTTAGGTTTAGGGTTAAGGTAAGGGTAAGGGTTAGGGTTAGGGTTAGGTTTAGTGTAGGATTTAAGGTTAGGTTTAGGATAAGGGTTAGGTTTAGGGTTAGGGTTAGTTTTAGGTTAAGGGAAGGGTTAGGTTTAGGGAGAGGGTTAAGTTTAGGGTTAGGGTAAGGGTAAGGGTTAGGGTTATCGTTATGGTTAGGGTTAGGTTTAGGGTAAGGGTAAGGTTTAGGTTTAGGGTTAGGTTTAAGGTAAGGGTAAGGGTTAGGGTTAGGGTTAGATTTAGGGTAAGGGTTAGGGTTAGGTTTAGAGTAAGGGTAAGGTTTAGGGTTACGGTTAGGGTTCGGTTAAGGGTTAGGGTTCAGGTTAGGGTTAGGGTTAGGGTAATTGTTAGAGTAAGGGTTAGGGTTCAGGTTAGGGTTAGGTTTAGGGTAAGGGTTAGGGTTAGGGTTAGGGTTAGGGTTAGGGAAAGTAAGGGTTAGGGTTAAGGTTAGGTTTAGGGTTAGGGTTAGGGTTAGGGTTAAGGTTAGGGTTAGGGTTACGGTAAGGGTAAGGGTTAGGGTAAGGGAAAGGTTTAGGGTTAAAGTTATGGTTAAGGTTAGGGTTAGGTTTAGGATTAGGTTTAGGGTAAGGGTAAGTGTTGTGTTTAGGTTTAGGGTTGGGTTTAGGTTTAGGGTTAGGGTTAGGGTTAGGGAAAGTAAGGGTTGGGGTTAAGGTTAGGTTTAGGGTTAGGTTTAGGTTTAGGGTTAGGGTTAGGGTTAGGGAAAGTAAGGGTTGGGGTTAAGTTTAGGTTTAGGGTTAGGTTTAGGTTTAGGGTTAGGGTTAGGGTTACGGTAAGGGTAAGGGTTAGGGTTAGGTGTAAGGTTAGGGTTAGGGTAAGGTTAAGGGGTAGGTTTAGGTTTCGGGTTAGGTTTAGGGTTAGGGTTAGGTTTAGGGTTAGGGTTAGGGTAAGGGTAAGGGTTAGGGTTAGGGTTAGGGTTAGGTTTAGTGTTGGGGTTAAGGTTAGGGTTAGGTTAACGGTTACGGTTAGGGTTGGGTTTAGGGTTATGTTTAGTGTTAAGGTTAGGGTTAGGGTTAGGATTAGGGTTAGGGTTAGGGTAAGGGTAAGGGTTAGGGTTAGGTTTAGGGTTAGGTTTAGTGTTGGGGTTAAGGTTAGGGTTAGGTTAACGGTTACGGTTAGGGTTGGGTTTAGGTTTATGTTTAGTGTTAAGGTTAGGGTTAGGGTTAGGATTAGGGTAAGGGTAAGGGTAAGATTTAGGTTTATGGTTAGGTTTAAGGTAAGGGTAAGGGTTAGGGTTAGGGTTAGATTTAGGGTAAGGGTTAGGGTTAGGGTTAGAGTAAGGGTAAGGTTTAGGGGTACGGTTAGGTTTCGGGTAAGGGTTAGGTTTCAGGTAAGGGTTAGGGTTACGGTAAGTGTTAGGGTAAGGGTTAGGGTTCAGGTTAGGGTTAGGGTTAGGGTTAGGGTTAGTTTTAGGCTTATGGTTAGGGTTAGGTTAGGGTAAGTGTTAGGGTTAGGGTTCAGGTTAGGGTTAGGGTTAGGGTTAGGGTTAGGGTTAGGGAAAGTAAGGGTTAGGGTTAAGGTAAGGTTTAGGGTTAGGGTTAGGGTTAGGGTTAGGGTTAGGCTTAAGGTTAGGGTTAGGGTGACGGTAAGGGTAAGGGTTAGGGTTAGGTGTAAGGTTAGGGTTAGGTTAAGGGTTAGGTTTAGAGTTAGGGTTAGGGTTAGGTATAGGGTTAGGGTTAGGTGTAAGGTTAGGGTTAGGGTAAGGGTAAGGGTTAGGGTTAGGGTTAGGGTTAGGTTTAGTGTTAGGGTTAGGGTTAGGGTAAGGGTAAGGTTTAGGGTTAAGGTTATGGTTAGGGTTAGGTTTAGTGTTAGGGTTAATGTTAGGGTAAGGGTTAGGGTTAGGTTTAGGGCTAGGGTAAGGGTTAGGGTTAGGGTAAGGATAAGGGTTACGGTTAGGGTTAGGGTGAGGTTTAGTGTTGGGGTTAATGTTAGGGTAAGGGTAAGGTTTAGGGTTAAGGTTATGGTTAGGGTTAGGTTTAGTGTTAGGGTTAGTGTTAGGGTTAGGCTAATTGTTAGGGTTAGGTTTAGGGTTAAGGTAAGGGTAAGGGTTAGGGTTAGGGTTAGGTTTAGTGTAGGATTTAAGGTTAGGTTTAGGATAAGGGTTAGGTTTAGGGTTAGGGTTAGTTTTAGGTTAAGGGAAGGGTTAGGTTTAGGGAGAGGGTTAAGTTTAGGGTTAGGGTAAGGGTAAGGATTAGGGTTATCGTTATGGTTAGGGTTAGGTTTAGGATAAGGGTAAGGTTTAGGTTTAGGGTTAGGTTTAAGGTAAGGGTAAGGGTTAGGGTTAGGGTTAGATTTAGGGTAAGGGTTAGGGTTAGGTTTAGAGTAAGGGTAAGGTTTAGGGTTACGGTTAGGGTTCGGTTAAGGGATAGGGTTCAGGTTAGGGTTAGGGTTAGGGTAATTGTTAGAGTAAGGGTTAGGGTTCAGGTTAGGGTTAGGTTTAGGGTTAGGGTTAGGGTAAGGGTTAGGGTTAGGGTTAGGGTTAGGGGTACGGTAAGGGTAAGGGTTAGGGTTAGGGTTACGGTAAGGGTAAGTGTTAGGGTAAGGGAAAGGTTTAGAGTTAAAGTTATGGTTAAGGTTAGGGTTAGGTTTAGGATTAGGTTTAGGGTAAGGGTAAGTGTTATGTTTAGGTTTAGGGTTGGGTTTAGGTTTAGGCTTAGGGTTAGGGTTAGGGAAAGTAAGGGTTGGGGTTAAGGTTAGGTTTAGGGTTAGGTTTAGGTTTAGGGTTAGGGTTAGGGTTAGGGAAAGTAAGGGTTGGGGTTAAGTTTAGGTTTAGGGTTAGGTTTACGTTTAGGGTTAGGGTTAGGGTTACGGTAAGGGTAAGGGTTAGGGTTAGGTGTAAGGTTAGGGTTAGGGTAAGGGTAAGGGGTAGGTTTAGGTTTCGGGTTAGGTTTATGGTTAGGGTTAGGTTTAGGGTTAGGGTAGGGTTAGGGTAAGGGTAAGTGTTGGGGTAAGATTTAGAGTTAGGATAGGGGTAAGGGTTAGGGTTAGGGTTAGGATTAGGGGTTAGGGTTAGGGTTAGGGGTTAGGGTTAGGATTAGGGTTAGGAAAAGGGTAAGTGTTAGAGTTAGGGTTAGGGTAAGGGTAAGGGTAAAGGTTAGGGTTAGGGTTAGGGTTATGTTAAGGATTGGGGTTAGGGTTAGGGTTAGGATAAGGGTTAGCTTTAGGGTTAGGGTTAGGGTTAGGGTAAGAGTTAGGGTTAGGGTTAGGGTTAGGGTAAGTGTTAGGGTTAGGGTTAGGGTTAGGATTAGGGGTTAGGGTTAGGGTTAGGGTTAGGGGTTAGGGTTAGGGTTAGGGTTAGGAAAAGGGTAAGGTTTAGGGTTAGCGTTAGGTTAAGGGTAAATGTTAGGGTTAGTGTTAGGGTTAGGTTTAGGGTTAATTGTAGGGTTAGAGTTAGGGTTAGTTAATTGTAAGGGTTAGGGTTAGGGTTAAGGTAAGGGTTAGAGATAGGGTTAGGGTTAGGGTTAGGTTTAGGGTTAGGGTTAGGGTAAGGGTAAGGGTTAGGGTTAGGGTTAGGGTTAGGGTTAGGGTTAGTGTTGGGGTTAAGGTTAGGGTTAGGTTAACGGTTACGGTTAGGGTTTGGTTTAGGGTTATGTTCAGTGTTAAGGTTAGGGTTAGGGTTAGGATTAGGGTAAGGGTAAGGGTAAGATTTAGGTTTATGGTTAGGTTTAAGGTAAGGGTAAGGGTTAGGGTTAGGGTTAGATTTAGGGTAAGGGTTAGGGTTAGGGTTAGAGTAAGGGTAAGGTTTAGGGTTACGGTTAGGGTTCGGGTAAGGGTTAGGGTTCAGGTAAGGGTTAGGGTTACGGTAAGTGTTAGGGTAAGGTTAGGGTTCAGGTTAGGGTTAGGGTTAGGGTTAGGGTTAGGGAAAGTAAGGGTTAGGGTTAAGGTAAGGTTTAGGGTTAGGGTTAGGGTTAGGGTTAGGCTTAAGGTTAGGGTTAGGGTTACTGTAAGGGTAAGGGTTAGGTTTAGGTGTAAGGTTAGGGTTAGGGTAAGGGTTAGGTTTAGGGTTAGGGTTAGGGTTAGGTATAGGGTTAGGGTTAGGTGTAAGGTTAGGGTTAGGGTAAGGGAAAGGGTTAGGGTTAGGGTTAGGGTTAGGTTTAGTGTTAGGGTTAGGGTTAGGGTAAGGGTAAGGTTTAGGGTTAAGGTTATGGTTAGGGTTAGGTTTAGTGTTAGGGTTAATGTTAGGGTTAGGGTTAGGGTTAGGTTTAGGGCTAGGGTAAGGGTTAGGGTTAGGGTAAGGATAAGGGTTAGGTTTAGGGTTAGGGTGAGGTTTAGTGTTGGGGTTAATGTTAGGGTAAGGGTAAGGTTTAGGGTTAAGGTTATGGTTAGGGTTAGGTTTAGTGTTAGGGTTAGTGTTAGGTTTAGGCTAATTGTTAGGGTTAGGTTTAGGGTTAAGGTAAGGGTAAGGGTTAGGGTTAGGGTTAGGTTTAGTGTAGGATTTAAGGTTAGGTTTAGGATAAGGGTTAGGTTTAGGGTTAGGGTTAGTTTTAGGTTAAGGGAAGGGTTAGGTTTAGGGAGAGGGTTAAGTTTAGGGTTAGGGTAAGGGTAAGGGTTAGGGTTATCGTTATGGTTAGGGTTAGGTTTAGGGTAAGGGTAAGGTTTAGGTTTAGGGTTAGGTTTAAGGTAAGGGTAAGGGTTAGGGTTAGGGTTAGATTTAGGGTAAGGGTTAGGGTTAGGTTTAGAGTAAGGGTAAGGTTTAGGGTTACGGTTAGGGTTCGGTTAAGGGTTAGGGTTCAGGTTAGGGTTAGGGTTAGGGTAATTGTTAGAGTAAGGGTTAGGGTTCAGGTTAGGGTTAGGTTTAGGGTTAGGTTTAGGGTAAGGGTTAGGGTTAGGGTTAGGGTTAGGGTTAGGGAAAGTAAGGGTTAGGGTTAAGGTTAGGTTTAGGGTTAGGGTTAGGGTTAGGGTTAGGGTTAAGGTTAGGGTTAGGGTTACGGTAAGGGTAAGGGTTAGGGTAAGGGAAAGGTTTAGGGTTAAAGTTATGGTTAAGGTTAGGGTTAGGTTTAGGATTAGGTTTAGGGTAAGGGTAAGTGTTATGTTTAGGTTTAGGGTTGGGTTTAGGTTTAGGGTTAGGGTTAGGGTTACGGTAAGGGTAAGGGTTAGGGTTAGGTGTAAGGTTAGGGTTAGGGTAAGGTTAAGGGGTAGGTTTAGGTTTCGGGTTAGGTTTAGAGTTAGGGTTAGGTTTAGGGTTAGGGTTAGGGTAAGGGTAAGGGTTAGGGTTAGGGTTAGGGTTAGGTTTAGTGTTGGGGTTAAGGTTAGGGTTAGGTTAACGGTTACGGTTAGGGTTGTGTTTAGGGTTATGTTTAGTGTTAAGGTTAGGGTTAGGGTTAGGATTAGGGTTAGGGTTAGGGTAAGGGTAAGGGTTAGGGTTAGGGTTAGGGTTAGGTTTAGTGTTGGGGTTAAGGTTAGGGTTAGGTTAACGGTTACGGTTAGGGTTGGGTTTAGGGTTATGTTTAGTGTTAAGGTTAGGGTTAGGGTTAGGATTAGGGTAAGGGTAAGGGTACGATTTAGGTTTATGGTTAGGTTTAAGGTAAGGGTAAGGGTTAGGGTTAGGGTTAGATTTAGGGTAAGGGTTAGGGTTAGGGTTAGAGTAAGGGTAAGGTTTAGGGGTACGGTTAGGGTTCGGGTAAGGGTTAGGTTTCAGGTAAGGGTTAGGGTTACGGTAAGTGTTAGGGTAAGGGTTAGGGTTCAGGTTAGGGTTAGGGTTAGGGTTAGGGTTAGTTTTAGGCTTATGGTTAGGGTTAGGTTAGGGTAAGTGTTAGGGTTAGGGTTCAGGTTAGGGTTAGGGTTAGGGTTAGGGTTAGGGTTAGGGAAAGTAAGGGTTAGGGTTAAGGTAAGGTTTAGGGTTAGGGTTAGGGTTAGGGTTAGGGTTAGGCTTAAGGTTAGGGTTAGGGTGACGGTAAGGGTAAGGGTTAGGGTTAGGGTTAGGGTTAGGGTTAGGGTTAGGTTAGGGTTAGGTTAAGGGTTAGGTTTAGAGTTAGGGTTAGGGTTAGGTATAGGGTTAGGGTTAGGTGTAAGGTTAGGGTTAGGGTAAGGGTAAGGGTTAGGGTTAGGGTTAGGGTTAGGTTTAGTGTTAGGGCTAGGGTTAGGGTAAGGGTAAGGTTTAGGGTTAAGGTTATGGTTAGGGTTAGGTTTAGTGTTAGGGTTAATGTTAGGGTAAGGGTTAGGGTTAGGTTTAGGGCTAGGGTAAGGGTTAGGGTTAGGGTAAGGATAAGGGTTAGGGTTATGGTTAGGGTGAGGTTTAGTGTTGGGGTTAATGTTAGGGTAAGGGTAAGGTTTATGGTTAAGGTTATGGTTAGGGTTAGGTTTAGTGTTAGGGTTAGTGTTAGGTTTAGGCTAATTGTTAGGGTTAGGTTTAGGGTTAAGGTAAGGGTAAGGGTTAGGGTTAGGGTTAGGTTTAGTGTAGGATTTAAGGTTAGGTTTAGGATAAGGGTTAGGTTTAGGGTTAGGGTTAGTTTTAGGTTAAGGGAAGGGTTAGGTTTAGGGAGAGGGTTAAGTTTAGGGTTAGGGTAAGGGTAAGGGTTAGGGTTATCGTTATGGTTAGGGTTAGGTTTAGGATAAGGGTAAGGTTTAGGTTTAGGGTTAGGTTTAAGGTAAGGGTAAGGGTTAGGGTTAGGGTTAGATTTAGGGTAAGGGTTAGGGTTAGGGTTAGAGTAAGGGTAAGGTTTAGGGTTACGGTTAGGGTTCGGTTAAGGGATAGGGTTCAGGTTAGGGTTAGGGTTAGGGTAATTGTTAGAGTAAGGGTTAGGGTTCAGGTTAGGGTTAGGTTTAGGGTTAGGGTTAGGGTAAGGGTTAGGGTTAGGGTTAGGGTTAGGGTTAGGGTTACGGTAAGGGTAAGGGTTAGGGTTAGGGTTACGGTAAGGGTAAGGGTTAGGGTAAGGGAAAGGTTTAGGGTTAAAGTTATGGTTAAGGTTAGGGTTAGGTTTAGGATTAGGTTTAGGGTAAGGGTAAGTGTTATGTTTAGGTTTAGGGTTGGGTTTAGGTTTAGGCTTAGGGTTAGGGTTAGGGAAAGTAAGGGTTGGGGTTAAGGTTAGGTTTAGGGTTAGGTTTAGGTTTAGGGTTAGGGTTAGGGTTAGGGAAAGTAAGGGTTGGGGTTAAGTTTAGGTTTAGGGTTAGGTTTACGTTTAGGGTTAGGGTTAGGGTTACGGTAAGGGTAAGGGTTAGGGTTAGGTGTAAGGTTAGGGTTAGGGTAAGGGTAAGGGGTAGGTTTAGGTTTCGGGTTAGGTTTATGGTTAGGGTTAGGTTTAGGGTTAGGGTAGGGTTAGGGTAAGGGTAAGTGTTGGGGTAAGATTTAGAGTTAGGATAGGGGTAAGGGTTAGGGTTAGGGTTAGGATTAGGGGTTAGGGTTAGGGTTAGGGGTTAGGGTTAGGATTAGGGTTAGGAAAAGGGTAAGTGTTAGGGTTAGGGTTAGGGTAAGGGTAAGGGTAAAGGTTAGGGTTAGGGTTAGGGTTATGTTAAGGGTTGGGGTTAGGGTTAGGGTTAGGATAAGGGTTAGCTTTAGGGTTAGGGTTAGGGTTAGGGTAAGAGTTAGGGTTAGGGTTAGGGTTAGGGTAAGTGTTAGGGTTAGGGTTAGGGTTAGGATTAGGGGTTAGGGTTAGGGTTAGGGTTAGGGGTTAGGGTTAGGGTTAGGGTTAGGAAAAGGGTAAGGTTTAGGGTTAGCGTTAGGTTAAGGGTAAATGTTAGGGTTAGTGTTAGGGTTAGGTTTAGGGTTAATTGTAGGGTTAGAGTTAGGGTTAGTTAATTGTAAGGGTTAGGGTTAGGGTTAAGGTAAGGGTTAGAGATAGGGTTAGGGTTAGGGTTAGGTTTAGGGTTAGGGTTAGGGTAAGGGTAAGGGTTAGGGTTAGGGTTAGGGTTAGGTTTAGTGTTGGGGTTAAGGTTAGGGTTAGGTTAACGGTTACGGTTAGGGTTTGGTTTAGGGTTATGTTCAGTGTTAAGGTTAGGGTTAGGGTTAGGATTAGGGTAAGGGTAAGGGTAAGATTTAGGTTTATGGTTAGGTTTAAGGTAAGGGTAAGGGTTAGGGTTAGGGTTAGATTTAGGGTAAGGGTTAGGGTTAGGGTTAGAGTAAGGGTAAGGTTTAGGGTTACGGTTAGGGTTCGGGTAAGGGTTAGGGTTCAGGTAAGGGTTAGGGTTACGGTAAGTGTTAGGGTAAGGTTAGGGTTCAGGTTAGGGTTAGGGTTAGGGTTAGGGTTAGTTTTAGGCTTATGATTAGGGTTAGGTTAGAGTAAGTGTTAGGGTTAGGGTTCAGGTTAGGGTTAGGGTTAGGGTTAGGGTTAGGGAAAGTAAGGGTTAGGGTTAAGGTAAGGTTTAGGGTTAGGGTTAGGGTTAGGGTTAGGCTTAAGGTTAGGGTTAGGGTTACTGTAAGGGTAAGGGTTAGGGTTAGGTGTAAGGTTAGGGTTAGGGTAAGGGTTAGGTTTAGGGTTAGGGTTAGGGTTAGGTATAGGGTTAGGGTTAGGTGTAAGGTTAGGGTTAGGGTAAGGGAAAGGGTTAGGGTTAGGGTTAGGGTTAGGTTTAGTGTTAGGGTTAGGGTTACGGTAAGGGTAAGGTTTAGGGTTAAGGTTATGGTTAGGGTTAGGTTTAGTGTTAGGGTTAATGTTAGGGTTAGGGTTAGGGTTAGGTTTAGGGCTAGGGTAAGGGTTAGGGTTAGGGTAAGGATAAGGGTTAGGTTTAGGGTTAGGGTGAGGTTTAGTGTTGGGGTTAATGTTAGGGTAAGGGTAAGGTTTAGGGTTAAGGTTATGGTTAGGGTTAGGTTTAGTGTTAGGGTTAGTGTTAGGTTTAGGCTAATTGTTAGGGTTAGGTTTAGGGTTAAGGTAAGGGTAAGGGTTAGGGTTAGGGTTAGGTTTAGTGTAGGATTTAAGGTTAGGTTTAGGATAAGGGTTAGGTTTAGGGTTAGGGTTAGTTTTAGGTTAAGGGAAGGGTTAGGTTTAGGGAGAGGGTTAAGTTTAGGGTTAGGGTAAGGGTAAGGGTTAGGGTTATCGTTATGGTTAGGGTTAGGTTTAGGGTAAGGGTAAGGTTTAGGTTTAGGGTTAGGTTTAAGGTAAGGGTAAGGGTTAGGGTTAGGGTTAGATTTAGGGTAAGGGTTAGGGTTAGGTTTAGAGTAAGGGTAAGG
>JANJXV010000644.1:480000-490000 GCA_024803745.1 Megascapheus bottae
GTTTAGGGCTAGGGTTAGGGTAAGGGTTAGGGTTAGGGTTAGGGTTAGGTTTAGGGAAAGTAAGGGTTAGGGTTAAGGTTAGGTTTAGGGTTAGGGTTAGGGTTAGGGTTAAGGTTAGGGTTAGGGTTACGGTAAGGATAAGGGTTAGGGTTAGGTGTAAATTTAGAGTTAGGGTAAGGGTTAGGGTTAGGGTTAGGGTTAGGTTTAGGGTTAGGGTTAGGGTTAGGGTTAGGGTAAGTGTAAGGTTTAGGGTTAAGGTTATGGTTAGGGTTAGGGTTCGGTTTAGGGTTAGGTTTAGGGTAAGTGTAAGTGTTATGTTTAGTTATAGGGTTAGGTTTATGTTTAGGGTTAGGGTTAGGGTTAGGGAAACTAAGGGTTAGGGTTAAGGTTATGTTTAGGGTTAGGGTTAGGGTTAAGGTTAGGGTTAGGGTTACGGTAAGGGTAAGGGTTAGGATTAGGTGTAACGTTAGGGTTAGGGTAAGGGTAAGGGTTAGGGTTAGGGTTAGGGTTAGGTTTAGTGTTAGGGTTAGGGTTAGGGTAATTGTAAGGTTTAGAGTTAAGTTTATGGTTAGGGTTAGGTTTAGTGTTAGGGTTAGGGTTAGGGTTAGGGTTAGGGTTAGGTTTAGGGCTAGGGAAAGGTTTAGGGTTAGGGTTAGGGTGAGGTTTAGTGTTAGGGTTAATGTTAGGGTTAGGGTTAGGTTGGGGTTATGGTTAGGGTTAGGTTTAGGGTTAAGGTAAGGGTAAGGGTTAGGGTTAGGGTTAGTGTTAGGGTTAGGCTAATTGTTAGGGTTAGGTTTAGGGTTCAGGTAAGGGTAAGGGTTAGGGTTAGGGTTAGGGTTAGGTTTAGTGTAGGATTTAAGGTTAGGTTTAGGATAAGGGTTAGGTTTAGGGTTAGCGTTAGGGTTAGGGTTAGGTTAAGGGTAAGGGTTAGGTTTAGGGACAGGGTTAGGTTTAGGGTTAGGGTTAGGGGTAGGGTTAGGGTTAGGGTGAGGTTTAGTGTTAGAGTTAATGTTAGGGTAAGGGTAAGGTTTAGGGTTAAGGTTAGGGTTAGGGTTAGGTTTAGTGTTAGGGTTAGTGTTAGGGTTAGGCTTATTGTTAGGGTTAGGTTTAGGGTTAAGGTAAGGGTAAGGGTTAGGGTTAGTTGTAAGGTTAGGGTTAGGGTAAGTGTAACGGTTAGGGTTAGGGTTAGGGTTAGGTTTAGGGTTAGGTTAAGGGTTAGGGTTAGGGTCAGGGTTAGAGATAACGTTAGGGTTATTTAAGGGTAAGGGTTAGGGTTAGGGTTAGGGTAATGGTTAGGGGTTAGGGTTAGGGTTAGGGTAAGCTTTAGGGTTAGGGTTAGGGTTAGGTTAAGGGTAAATGTTAGGGTTAGGGTTAGGGTTAGGTTTAGGGTTAATTTTAGGGTTAGGGTTAGGGTTAGTTAATTGTCAGCGTTAGGGTTAGGATTAGGGTTAGGGTTAAGGTAAGGGTTAGAGATAGGGTTAGGGTTAGGGTTAGGTTAGGGTTAGGGTTAGGGTAAGGGTAAGGGTTAGGGTTAGGGTTAGGTTTAGTGTTGGGGTTAAGGTTAGGGTTAGGGTAACGGTTAGGGTTAGGGTTAGGTTTAGGGTTATGTTTAGTGTTAAGGTTAGGGTTAGGTTTAGGATTAGGGTGAGGGTTACAGTTAGGGTAAGGGTAAGGGTAAGGTTTAGGGTTACAGTTAGGGTTAGGGTAAGGGTAAAGGTTAGGGTTAGGGTTAGGGTTAGGATTAGGTTTATGGTTAGGGTAAGGGTTAGTGTAAGGGTAAGTGTAGGGTAAGGTTTAGAGTTAGGATAAGGGAAAGGGTTAGGGTTAGGGTTAGGATTAGGGGTTAGGGTTAGGGTTATGGGTTAGGGTTAGGGTTAGTGTGAGGAAAAGGGTAAGGGTTAGGGTTAGGGTTAGGGTAAGGGTAAGGGTAAGGGTTAGGGTTAGGGTTAGGGTTATGTTAAGGGTTGGGGCTAGGGTTAGGGATAGGATAAGGGTTAGCTTTAGGGTTAGGGTTAGGTTTAGGGTAAGGGTTAGGGTTAGGGTTTGGGTAAGTGTTAGGGTTAGGGTTAGGTTTAGGGTTAGGGTAAGGTTTAGGGTAAGGTTTAGTGGTAGGGTTAGTGTATGTGTTAGGGTTACGGTTAGGGTTAGGTTTAGGGATAGGGTTAGGTTTAGGTTTAGGGTTAGGGTTAGGGTTAGGATAAGGGTTAAGGTTAGGGTTAGGGTTACGGTTAGGGTAAGGGTAAGTGTTAGTGTTAGTCTTAGGGTTAGGGTAAGTGTTAGCGTAAGAGTTAGGGTTCATGTTAGGGTTAGGGTTAGGGTTAGGGTTAGTTTTAGGCTTATGCTTAGGGTTAGGGTAAGGGTAAGGGTTAGGGTTCAGTTAGGGTTAGGTTTAGGGCTAGGGTTAGGGTAAGGGTTAGGGTTAGGGTTAGGGTTAGGTTTAGGGAAAGTAAGGGTTAGGGTTAAGGTTAGGTTTAGGGTTAGGGTTAGGGTTAGGGTTAAGGTTAGGGTTAGGGTTACGGTAAGGATAAGGGTTAGGGTTAGGTGTAAATTTAGAGTTAGGGTAAGGGTTAGGGTTAGGGTTAGGGTTAGGTTTAGGGTTAGGGTTAGGGTTAGGGTTAGGGAAACTAAGGGTTAGGGTTAAGGTTATGTTTAGGGTTAGGGTTAGGGTTAAGGTTAGGGTTAGGGTTACGGTAAGGGTAAGGGTTAGGATTAGGTGTAACGTTAGGGTTAGGGTAAGGGTAAGGGTTAGGGTTAGGGTTAGGGTTAGGTTTAGTGTTAGGGTTAGGGTTAGGGTAATTGTAAGGTTTAGAGTTAAGTTTATGGTTAGGGTTAGGTTTAGTGTTAGGGTTAGGGTTAGGGTTAGGGTTAGGGTTAGGTTTAGGGCTAGGGAAAGGTTTAGGGTTAGGGTTAGGGTGAGGTTTAGTGTTAGGGTTAATGTTAGGGTTAGGGTTAGGTTGGGGTTATGGTTAGGGTTAGGTTTAGGGTTAAGGTAAGGGTAAGGGTTAGGGTTAGGGTTAGTGTTAGGGTTAGGCTAATTGTTAGGGTTAGGTTTAGGGTTCAGGTAAGGGTAAGGGTTAGGGTTAGGGTTAGGGTTAGGTTTAGTGTAGGATTTAAGGTTAGGTTTAGGATAAGGGTTAGGTTTAGGGTTAGCGTTAGGGTTAGGGTTAGGTTAAGGGTAAGGGTTAGGTTTAGGGACAGGGGTAGGTTTAGGGTTAGGGTTAGGGGTAGGGTTAGGGTTAGGGTGAGGTTTAGTGTTAGGGTTAATGTTAGGGTAAGGGTAAGGTTTAGGGTTAAGGTTAGGGTTAGGGTTAGGTTTAGTGTTAGGGTTAGTGTTAGGGTTAGGCTTATTGTTAGGGTTAGGTTTAGGGTTAAGGTAAGGTTAAGGGTTATGGTTAGGGTTAGGGTTAGGTTTAGTGTAGGATTTAAGGTTAGGTTTAGTATAAGGGTTAGGTTTAGGGTTAGCGTTAGGGTTAGGGTTAGGTTAAGGGTAAGGTTTAGGTTTAGGGAGAGGGTTAGGTTTAGGGTTAGGGTAAGGGTAAGGGTTAAGGTTATGGTTAGGGTTAGGGTTAGGGGTTAGTGTTAGGGTTAGGGTAAGGGTTAGGTAGTTGTTAGGGTTAGGGTTAGGGGTTAGTGTTAGGGTTAGGGTAAGGGTTAGGTAAGTGTTAGGGTTAGGGGTTAGGGTTAGTGTTAGGGTTGGGTTAAGGGTTAGGGTTAGGGTTAGGTTTAGGATAAGGGTTAGGGTTAGGGTTAGGGTAAGTGTTAGTGTTAGGGTTAGGGTTAGGGTTAGGGTCAGGGTAAGTGTTAGGTTTAGGGTTAGGGTTAGGGGTTAGGGTTAGGGCTTAGGATTAGGGTTAGGGTTAGGTAAGAGTTAGGGTTAGGGGTTAGGATTAGTGTTAGGGTTAGGGTTAGGGTTAGGATAAGGGTTAGGGTTAGGTTTAGGGTTATTGTAATTGTAAGGGTTAGGGTTAGGGTTAAGGTTAGCGTTAGGTTAAGGGTAAGGGTTAGGGTTAGGGTTAGGGTTAGTGGTTATGTTTAGGGTTAGGTTTAGGGTTAGGGTTAGGGTAAAGGTAAGGGATAGGTTTGGGGATAGGTTTAGGGTTAGGGTTAGGTTTAGGGTTAGGGTTAGTGTAAGTGTTAGGGTTAGGTTTAGTGTTGGGTTTAAGTTTAGGGTTAGGGTAAGTATTAGGGTTAGCGTTAGGGTTAGGTTTAGGGTTAGGTTTAGAGTTAGGTTAAGATTAGGGTTAGGGTATGAGTATGTGTTAGGGTTAGGGTTAGGGTTAGGGTTAGAGCTAGGGAAAGGGTTAGGGTTAGGGTAAGGGTAAGGGTTAGGGTTAGGGTGAGGTTTAGTGTTAGGGTTAATGTTAGGGTAAGGGTAAGGTTTAGGGTTAAGGTTATGGTTAGGGTTAGGTTTAGTGTTAGGGTTAGTGTTAGGGTTAGGCTAATTGTTAGGGTTAGGTTTAGGGTTAAGGTAAGGGTAAGGGTTAGGGTTAGGGTTAGGGTTAGGGTAAGGGTAAGGTTTGGGGTTAAGGTTATGGTTAGGGTTAGGGTTAGGCTTAGGGTTAGGTTTAGGGTAAGGGTACGTGTTATGTTTAGGTTTAGGGTTAGGTTTAGGTTTAGGGTTAGGGTTAGAGAAAGTAAGGGTTAGGATTAAGGTTAGGTTTAGGGTTAGGGTTAGGGTTAAGGTTAGGGTTAGGGTTACAGTAAGGGTAAGGGTTAGGGTTAGTTGTAAGGTTAGGGTTAGGGTAAGTGTAAGGGTTAGGGTTAGGGTTAGGGTTAGGTTTAGGTTAGGGTTAGGGTTAGGGTAAGGGTAAGGGTAAGGTTTAGGGTTAAGGTTATGGTTAGGGTTAGGTTTAGTGTTAGTGTTAGGGGTAGGATTAGGGTTAGTGTCAGGGTTAGAGTTAACGTTAGGGTTAGTTAACGGTAATTGTTAGGGTTAGGGTTAGGGTTAGGGTTAGGGTAATGGTTAGGGGTTAGGGTTAGGGTAAGGTTTAGGGTTTGGGTTAGGTTTAGGTTAAGGGTAAATGTTAGGGTTAGGGTTAGGGTTAGGTTTAGGGTTAATTTTAGGGTTAGGGTTAGGGTTAGTTAATTGTAAGCGTTAGGGTTAGGACTAGGGTTAGGTTTAAGGTAAGGGTTAGAGATAGGGTTATGGTTAGGGTTAGGTTTAGGGTTAGGGTTAGGGTAAGGGTAAGGGTTAGGGTTAGGTTTAGGTTTAGTGTTGGGGTTTAGGTTAGCGTTAGGGTAACGGTTAGGTTTAGGGTTAGGTTTAGGGTTATGTTTAGTGTTAAGGTTAGGTTTTGGGTTAGGATTAGGGTAAGGGTTAGGGTTAGGTTTAGAGTAAGGGTAAGGTTTAGGGTTACGGTTAGGGTTAGGGTAAGGGTAAGGGTAAAGGTTAGGGTTAGGGTTAGGGTTAGGTTTAGGTTTAGGGTTAGGGTCAGGGTAAGGGTTAGGGTTAGGGTTAGGGTTAGGGTAAGGGTTAGGTTTAGGTTTATGGTTGGGGTAAGGGTTAGGGTAAGGGTAAGTGTAGGGTAAGGTTTAGAGTTAGGATAAGGGTAAGGGTTAGGGTTAGGTTTAGGATTAGGGGTTAGGGTTAGGGTTAGGGGTTAGGGTTAGGGTTAGGGTTAGGAAAAGGGTAAGGGTTAGGGTTAGGGCTAGGGTAAGGGTAAGGGTAAGGGTTAGGGTTAGGGTTAGGGTTATGTTAAGGGTTGGGGTTAGGGTTAGGGATAGGATAAGGGTTAGCTTTAGGGTTAGGGTTAGGTTTAGGGTAAGAGTTAGGGTTAGGGTTAGGGTTAGGGTTAGGGTAAGTGTTAGGGTTAGGGTTAGGGTTAGGGTAAGGTTTAGGGTAAGGTTTAGTGGTAGGGTTAGGGTAAGTGTTAGGGTTACGGTTAGGGTTAGGTTTAGGGTTACGGTTAGGTTTAGGGTTAGGGTTAGGGTTAGGGTTAGGGTAAGGGTAAGATTTAGGGTTAGGGTTAGGGTTAGGTTTAGGGTTAGAGTTAGGGTTAGGGTTAGGATAAGGGTTAGGGTTAGGGTTTGGGTTAGGGTTACGGTTAGGGTAAGGGTAAGTGTTAGTGTTAGGGTTAGGGTTAGGGTAAGTGTTAGGGTAAGAGTTAGGGTTCATGTTAGGGTTAGGGTTAGGGTTAGGATTAGTTTTAGGCTTAGTGTTAGGGTTAGGGTTAGGGTAAGTGTAAGGGTTAAGGTTCAGTTTAGGGTTACGTTTAGGGTTAGTGAAAGTAAGGGTTAGGGTTAAGGTTAGGTTTAGGGCTAGGGAAAGGGTTAGGGTTAGGGTTAGGGTGAGGTTTAGTGTTAGGGTTAATGTTAGGGTTAGGGTTAGGTTAGGGTTAGGGTTAGGGTTATGTTTAGGGTTAAGGTAAGGGTAAGGGTTAGGGTTAGGGTTAGTGTTAGGGTTAGGCTAATTGTTAGGGTTAGGTTTAGGGTTCAGGTAAGGGTAAAGGTAAGTGTTAGTGTTAGGGTTAGCGTTAGGGTAAATGTTAGGGTAAGGGTTAGGGTTCCGGTTAGAGTTAGGGTTAGGGTTAGGGTTAGTTTTAGGATTAGGGTTAGGGTTAGGGTTAGGGTAAGGTTTAGGGTTCAGGTTAGGGTTAGGTTTAGGGTTAGGTTTAGGGTAAGGGTTAGGGTTAGGGTTAGGGTTAGGTTTAGGGAAAGTAAGGGTTAGGGTTAAGGATAGGTTTAGGGTTAGGTTTAGGGTTAGAGTTAAGGTTAGGGTTAGGGTTACGGTAAGGTTAGGGTTAGGGTTATGTGTAAGGTTAGGGTTAGGGTAAGGGTAAGGGTTGGGGTTAGGTTTAGGGTTAGGGTTAGGTTTAGGGTTAGGGTTAGGGTTAGGGTTAGAGTAAGGGTAAGTTTTAGGGTTAAGGTTATGGTTCGGGTTAGGGTTATGGTTAGGGTTAGGGTTAAGGAAAGTAAGGGTTAGGGTTAAGGTTAGGTTTAGGGTTAATTTTAGGGGTAGGGTTTGGGTTAGTTAATTGTAAGGGTTAGGGTTAGGATTAGGGTTAGGGTTAAGGTAAGGGTTAGAGATAGGGTTAGGGTTAGATTTAGGGTAAGGGTTAGGGTTAGGTTTAGAGTAAGGGTAAGGTTTAAGGTTACGGTTAGGGTTGGGTTTAGTGTTGGGGTTAAGGTTAGGGTTAGGGTAACGGTTAGGTTTAGGGTTAGGGTTAGGTTTCGGGTTATGGTTAGGGTAAGGTAAGGGTTAAGTTTAGAGTTAGGGGTAGGGTTAGCGTAAGGGTAAGGGTTAGGGTTAGGGTAAGGGTTAGCGTTAGGGTTATGGTTAGGGTTAGAGTTAACGTTAGGGTTAGTTAAGGGTAAGGTTTAGGGTTAGGGTTAGGGTAAGGTTTACGGTTAGGGTTAGGGTTAGGTTAAGGGTAAATGTTAGGGTTAGGGTTAGGGTTAGGTTTAGGGTTAATTTTAGGGGTAGGGTTTGGGTTAGTTAATTGTAAGGGTTAGGGTTAGGATTAGGGATAGGGTTAAGGTAAGGGTTAGAGATAGGGTTAGGGTTAGGGTTTGGTTTAGGTTTAGGGTTAGGGTAAAGGTTAGGGTTAGGGTTAGGGTTAGGGTTAGGGTTAGGGTTAGGGTTAGGGTTAGGGTTAGGGTTAGGGTTAGGGTTAGGGAAACTAAGGGTTAGGGTTAAGGTTATGTTTAGGGTTAGGGTTAGGGTTAAGGTTAGGGTTAGGGTTACGGTAAGGGTAAGGGTTAGGATTAGGTGTAACGTTAGGGTTAGGGTAAGGGTAAGGGTTAGGGTTAGGGTTAGGGTTAGGTTTAGTGTTAGGGTTAGGGTTAGGGTAATTGTAAGGTTTAGAGTTAAGTTTATGGTTAGGGTTAGGTTTAGTGTTAGGGTTAGGGTTAGGGTTAGGGTTAGGGTTAGGTTTAGGGCTAGGGAAAGGTTTAGGGTTAGGGTTAGGGTGAGGTTTAGTGTTAGGGTTAATGTTAGGGTTAGGGTTAGGTTGGGGTTATGGTTAGGGTTAGGTTTAGGGTTAAGGTAAGGGTAAGGGTTAGGGTTAGGGTTAGTGTTAGGGTTAGGCTAATTGTTAGGGTTAGGTTTAGGGTTCAGGTAAGGGTAAGGGTTAGGGTTAGGGTTAGGGTTAGGTTTAGTGTAGGATTTAAGGTTAGGTTTAGGATAAGGGTTAGGTTTAGGGTTAGCGTTAGGGTTAGGGTTAGGTTAAGGGTAAGGGTTAGGTTTAGGGACAGGGGTAGGTTTAGGGTTAGGGTTAGGGGTAGGGTTAGGGTTAGGGTGAGGTTTAGTGTTAGGGTTAATGTTAGGGTAAGGGTAAGGTTTAGGGTTAAGGTTAGGGTTAGGGTTAGGTTTAGTGTTAGGGTTAGTGTTAGGGTTAGGCTTATTGTTAGGGTTAGGTTTAGGGTTAAGGTAAGGTTAAGGGTTATGGTTAGGGTTAGGGTTAGGTTTAGTGTAGGATTTAAGGTTAGGTTTAGTATAAGGGTTAGGTTTAGGGTTAGCGTTAGGGTTAGGGTTAGGTTAAGGGTAAGGTTTAGGTTTAGGGAGAGGGTTAGGTTTAGGGTTAGGGTAAGGGTAAGGGTTAAGGTTATGGTTAGGGTTAGGGTTAGGGGTTAGTGTTAGGGTTAGGGTAAGGGTTAGGTAGTTGTTAGGGTTAGGGTTAGGGGTTAGTGTTAGGGTTAGGGTAAGGGTTAGGTAAGTGTTAGGGTTAGGGGTTAGGGTTAGTGTTAGGGTTGGGTTAAGGGTTAGGGTTAGGGTTAGGTTTAGGATAAGGGTTAGGGTTAGGGTTAGGGTAAGTGTTAGTGTTAGGGTTAGGGTTAGGGTTAGGGTCAGGGTAAGTGTTAGGTTTAGGGTTAGGGTTAGGGGTTAGGGTTAGGGCTTAGGATTAGGGTTAGGGTTAGGTAAGAGTTAGGGTTAGGGGTTAGGATTAGTGTTAGGGTTAGGGTTAGGGTTAGGATAAGGGTTAGGGTTAGGTTTAGGGTTATTGTAATTGTAAGGGTTAGGGTTAGGGTTAAGGTTAGCGTTAGGTTAAGGGTAAGGGTTAGGGTTAGGGTTAGGGTTAGTGGTTATGTTTAGGGTTAGGTTTAGGGTTAGGGTTAGGGTAAAGGTAAGGGATAGGTTTGGGGATAGGTTTAGGGTTAGGGTTAGGTTTAGGGTTAGGGTTAGTGTAAGTGTTAGGGTTAGGTTTAGTGTTGGGTTTAAGTTTAGGGTTAGGGTAAGTGTTAGGGTTAGCGTTAGGGTTAGGTTTAGGGTTAGGTTTAGAGTTAGGTTAAGATTAGGGTTAGGGTATGAGTATGTGTTAGGGTTAGGGTTAGGGTTAGGGTTAGAGCTAGGGAAAGGGTTAGGGTTAGGGTAAGGGTAAGGGTTAGGGTTAGGGTGAGGTTTAGTGTTAGGGTTAATGTTAGGGTAAGGGTAAGGTTTAGGGTTAAGGTTATGGTTAGGGTTAGGTTTAGTGTTAGGGTTAGTGTTAGGGTTAGGCTAATTGTTAGGGTTAGGTTTAGGGTTAAGGTAAGGGTAAGGGTTAGGGTTAGGGTTAGGGTTAGGGTAAGGGTAAGGTTTGGGGTTAAGGTTATGGTTAGGGTTAGGGTTAGGCTTAGGGTTAGGTTTAGGGTAAGGGTACGTGTTATGTTTAGGTTTAGGGTTAGGTTTAGGTTTAGGGTTAGGGTTAGAGAAAGTAAGGGTTAGGATTAAGGTTAGGTTTAGGGTTAGGGTTAGGGTTAAGGTTAGGGTTAGGGTTACAGTAAGGGTAAGGGTTAGGGTTAGTTGTAAGGTTAGGGTTAGGGTAAGTGTAAGGGTTAGGGTTAGGGTTAGGGTTAGGTTTAGGTTAGGGTTAGGGTTAGGGTAAGGGTAAGGGTAAGGTTTAGGGTTAAGGTTATGGTTAGGGTTAGGTTTAGTGTTAGTGTTAGGGGTAGGATTAGGGTTAGTGTCAGGGTTAGAGTTAACGTTAGGGTTAGTTAACGGTAATTGTTAGGGTTAGGGTTAGGGTTAGGGTTAGGGTAATGGTTAGGGGTTAGGGTTAGGGTAAGGTTTAGGGTTTGGGTTAGG
>JANJXV010000644.1:495000-500110 GCA_024803745.1 Megascapheus bottae
TAGGGTTAAGGTAAGGGTTAGAGATAGGGTTAGGGTTAGGGTTTGGTTTAGGTTTAGGGTTAGGGTAAAGGTTAGGGTTAGGGTTAGGTTTAGTGTTGGGGTTAAGGTTAGGGTTAGGGTAACGGATAGGTTTAGGGTTAGGTTTATGGTTATGTTTAGTGTTAAGGTTAGGGTTAGGGTTAGGATTAGGGTAAGGGTATGGTTTAGGTTTAGGTTTAGGTTTAAGGTAAGGGTAAGGGTTAGGGTTAGGGTTAGATTTAGGGTAAGGGTTAGGGTTAGGTTTAGAGTAAGGGTAAGGTTTAGGGTTACGGTTAGGGTTAGGTTAAGGGTAAGTGTAAGGGTTAGTGTTAGGGTTAGGGTTATGTTTAGGGTTAGGGTCAGGGTAAGGGTTAGGGTTAGGGTTAGTGTTAGGGTAAGGGTTAGGGTTAGGTTTAGGGTTAGGGTAGGGGTTAGGGTAAGGGTAAGTGTTGGGGTAAGGTTTAGAGTTAGGATAAGGTTAAGGGTTAGGGTTAGGGTTAGGATTAGGGGTTAGGGTTAGGGTTAGGGTTAGGGGTTAGGGTTAGGGTTAGGGTTAGGAAAAGGGTAAGGGTTAGGGTTAGCGTTAGGGTAAGGGTTAGGGTAAGGGTAAGGGTTAGGGTTAGGGTTAGTGTTATGTTAAGGTTTGGGGTTACGGTTAGGGTTAGGATAACGGTTAGCTTTAGGGTTATGGTTAGGTTTAGGGTAAGAGTTAGGGTTAGGGTTAGGGTAAGTGTTAGGGTTAGGGTTAGGGTTAGGGTAAGGTTTAGGGTAAGGTTTAGTGGTAGGGTTAGGGTAAGTGTTAGGGTTAGGGTTAGTGTTAGATTTAGGGTTAGGGTTAGGGTTAGGGAAAGGGTAAGATTTAGGGTTAGGGTTAGGGTTAGGTTTAGGGTTACAGTTAGGGTTAGGGTTAGTGTTAGGATAAGGGTTAGGGTTAGGGTTAGGGTTAGGGTTACGGTTAGGGTAAAGGTAAGTGTTAGTGTTATGGTTAGCGTTAGGGTAAATGTTAGGGTAAGGGTTAGGGTTCCGGTTAGAGTTAGGGTTAGGGTTAGGGTTAGTTTTAGGATTAGGGTTAGGGTTAGGGTTAGGGTAAGGTTTAGGGTTCAGGTTAAGGTTAGGTTTAGGTTTAGGTTTAGGGTAAGGGTTAGGGTTAGGGTTAGGGTTAGGTTTAGGGAAAGTAAGGGTTAGGGTTAAGGTTAGGTTTAGGGTTAGGTTTAGGGTTAGGGTTAAGGTTAGGGTTAGGGTTACGGTAAGGGTAAGGGTTAGGGTTATGTGTAAGGTTAGGGTTAGGGTAAGGGTAAGGGTTAGGGTTAGGGTTAGTGTTAGGTTTAGGGTTAGGGTTAGGGTTAGGGTTAGGGTTAGGGTTAGGGTTAGAGTAAGGGTAAGGTTTAGGGTTAAGGTTATGGTTAGGGTTAGGGTTAGGGTTAGGGTTAGGGTTACGGTAAGGGTAAATGTTATGTTTAGGTTTAGGGTTAGGTTTAGGTTTAGGGTTAGGGTTAGGGTTAGGGAAAGTAAGGGTTAGGGTTAGGGTTAGGTTTAGGGTAAGGTTTAGGGTTAAGGTTATGGTTAGGGTTAGGTTTAGTGTTAGGGTTAGGGTTAGAGTTAGGGTTAGGGTTAGAGTTAACGTTAGGGATAGTTAAGGGTACGGGTTATTGTTAGGGTTAGGGTTAGGGTTAGGATAAGAGTTAGGGGTTAGGGTTAGTGTTAGGGTAAGGTTTAGGGTTAGGGTTAGGGTTAGGTTAAGGGTAAATTTTAGGTTAAGGTTAGGGTTAGGTTTAAGGTTAATTTTAGGGTTAGGGTTAGGGTTAGTTAATTGTAAGTAATAGGGTTAGGATTAGGGTTAGGGTTAAGGTAAGGGTTAGAGATAGGGTTAGGGTTAGGGTTAGATTTAGGGTTAGGGTTAGGGTAAGGGTAAGGGTTAGGGTTAGGGTTAGGGTTGGGTTTAGTGTTGGGGTTAAGGTTAGGGTTAGGGTAACGGTTAGGGTTAGGGTTAGGTTTAGGGTTATGTTTAGTGTTAAGGTTAGGGTTAGGGTTAGGATTAGGGTAAGGGTAAGGGTAAGGTTTAGGTTTAGGGTTAGGTTTAAGGTAAGGGTAAGGGATAGGGTTAGGGTTAGATTTAGGGTAAGGGTTACAGTTAGGTTTAGAGTAAGGGTAAGGTTTAAGGTTACGGTTAGGGTTGGGTTTAGTGTTGGGGTTAAGGTTAGGGTTAGGGTAACGGTTAGGTTTAGGGTTAGGGTTAGGTTTCGGGTTATGGTTAGGGTAAGGGTAAGGGTTAAGTTTAGAGTTAGGGGTAGGGTTAGCGTAAGGGTAAGGGTTAGGGTTAGGGTAAGGGTTAGCGTTAGGGTTATGGTTAGGGTTAGAGTTAACGTTAGGGTTAGTTAAGGGTAAGGTTTAGGGTTAGGGTTAGGGTAAGGTTTACGGTTAGGGTTAGGGTTAGGTTAAGGGTAAATGTTAGGGTTAGGGTTAGGGTTAGGTTTAGGGTTAATTTTAGGGGTAGGGTTTGGGTTAGTTAATTGTAAGGGTTAGGGTTAGGATTAGGGATAGGGTTAAGGTAAGGGTTAGAGATAGGGTTAGGGTTAGGGTTTGGTTTAGGTTTAGGGTTAGGGTAAAGGTTAGGGTTAGGGTTAGGTTTAGTGTTGGGGTTAAGGTTAGGGTTAGGGTAACGGATAGGTTTAGGGTTAGGTTTATGGTTATGTTTAGTGTTAAGGTTAGGGTTAGGGTTAGGATTAGGGTAAGGGTATGGTTTAGGTTTAGGTTTAGGTTTAAGGTAAGGGTAAGGGTTAGGGTTAGGGTTAGATTTAGGGTAAGGGTTAGGGTTAGGTTTAGAGTAAGGGTAAGGTTTAGGGTTACGGTTAGGGTTAGGTTAAGGGTAAGTGTAAGGGTTAGTGTTAGGGTTAGGGTTATGTTTAGGGTTAGGGTCAGGGTAAGGGTTAGGGTTAGGGTTAGTGTTAGGGTAAGGGTTAGGGTTAGGTTTAGGGTTAGGGTAGGGGTTAGGGTAAGGGTAAGTGTTGGGGTAAGGTTTAGAGTTAGGATAAGGTTAAGGGTTAGGGTTAGGGTTAGGATTAGGGGTTAGGGTTAGGGTTAGGGTTAGGGGTTAGGGTTAGGGTTAGGGTTAGGAAAAGGGTAAGGGTTAGGGTTAGCGTTAGGGTAAGGGTTAGGGTAAGGGTAAGGGTTAGGGTTAGGGTTAGTGTTATGTTAAGGTTTGGGGTTACGGTTAGGGTTAGGATAACGGTTAGCTTTAGGGTTATGGTTAGGTTTAGGGTAAGAGTTAGGGTTAGGGTTAGGGTAAGTGTTAGGGTTAGGGTTAGGGTTAGGGTAAGGTTTAGGGTAAGGTTTAGTGGTAGGGTTAGGGTAAGTGTTAGGGTTAGGGTTAGTGTTAGATTTAGGGTTAGGGTTAGGGTTAGGGAAAGGGTAAGATTTAGGGTTAGGGTTAGGGTTAGGTTTAGGGTTACAGTTAGGGTTAGGGTTAGTGTTAGGATAAGGGTTAGGGTTAGGGTTAGGGTTAGGGTTACGGTTAGGGTAAAGGTAAGTGTTAGTGTTATGGTTAGCGTTAGGGTAAATGTTAGGGTAAGGGTTAGGGTTCCGGTTAGAGTTAGGGTTAGGGTTAGGGTTAGTTTTAGGATTAGGGTTAGGGTTAGGGTTAGGGTAAGGTTTAGGGTTCAGGTTAAGGTTAGGTTTAGGGTTAGGTTTAGGGTAAGGGTTAGGGTTAGGGTTAGGGTTAGGTTTAGGGAAAGTAAGGGTTAGGGTTAAGGTTAGGTTTAGGGTTAGGTTTAGGGTTAGGGTTAAGGTTAGGGTTAGGGTTACGGTAAGGGTAAGGGTTAGGGTTAGGTGTAAGGTTAGGGTTAGGGTAAGGGTAAGGGTTAGGGTTAGGGTTAGTGTTAGGTTTAGGGTTAGGGTTAGGGTTAGGGTTAGGGTTAGGGTTAGGGTTAGAGTAAGGGTAAGGTTTAGGGTTAAGGTTATGGTTAGGGTTAGGGTTAGGGTTAGGGTTAGGGTTACGGTAAGGGTAAATGTTATGTTTAGGTTTAGGGTTAGGTTTAGGTTTAGGGTTAGGGTTAGGGTTAGGGAAAGTAAGGGTTAGGGTTAGGGTTAGGTTTAGGGTAAGGTTTAGGGTTAAGGTTATGGTTAGGGTTAGGTTTAGTGTTAGGGTTAGGGTTAGAGTTAGGGTTAGGGTTAGAGTTAACGTTAGGGATAGTTAAGGGTACGGGTTATTGTTAGGGTTAGGGTTAGGGTTAGGATAAGAGTTAGGGGTTAGGGTTAGTGTTAGGGTAAGGTTTAGGGTTAGGGTTAGGGTTAGGTTAAGGGTAAATTTTAGGTTAAGTTTAGGGTTAGGTTTAAGGTTAATTTTAGGGTTAGGGTTAGGGTTAGTTAATTGTAAGTAATAGGGTTAGGATTAGGGTTAGGGTTAAGGTAAGGGTTAGAGATAGGGTTAGGGTTAGGGTTAGATTTAGGGTTAGGGTTAGGGTAAGGGTAAGGGTTAGGGTTAGGGTTAGGGTTGGGTTTAGTGTTGGGGTTAAGGTTAGGGTTAGGGTAACGGTTAGGGTTAGGGTTAGGTTTAGGGTTATGTTTAGTGTTAAGGTTAGGGTTAGGGTTAGGATTAGGGTAAGGGTAAGGGTAAGGTTTAGGTTTAGGGTTAGGTTTAAGGTAAGGGTAAGGGATAGGGTTAGGGTTAGATTTAGGGTAAGGGTTACAGTTAGGTTTAGAGTAAGGGTAAGGTTTAAGGTTACGGTTAGGGTTGGGTTTAGTGTTGGGGTTAAGGTTAGGGTTAGGGTAACGGTTAGGTTTAGGGTTAGGGTTAGGTTTCGGGTTATGGTTAGGGTAAGGGTAAGGGTTAAGTTTAGAGTTAGGGGTAGGGTTAGCGTAAGGGTAAGGGTTAGGGTTAGGGTAAGGGTTAGCGTTAGGGTTATGGTTAGGGTTAGAGTTAACGTTAGGGTTAGTTAAGGGTAAGGTTTAGGGTTAGGGTTAGGGTAAGGTTTACGGTTAGGGTTAGGGTTAGGTTAAGGGTAAATGTTAGGGTTAGGGTTAGGGTTAGGTTTAGGGTTAATTTTAGGGGTAGGGTTTGGGTTAGTTAATTGTAAGGGTTAGGGTTAGGATTAGG
>JANJXV010000645.1:0-47500 GCA_024803745.1 Megascapheus bottae
GGGTTAGGGTAAGGGAAAGGTTTAGGGTTAGGGTTAGGGTTAGGGTTACGGTTAGGGTTAGGGTTAGGGTTAGGTTAAGGGTAAGGGTTAGGGTTAGGGTTAGGCTTAGGTTAAGGGTAAGGGTTAGGTTTAAGGTAAAGGTTAGGGTTAGGGTTAGGGTTAGGGTTAAGATTAGGGTTAGGGTTCGGGTAAGGGTTAGGTTAGGGTTAGGGTTGAGGTTAGGGTTAGGGTTAGGGTAAAGTTAAGGGTTAGGGTTAGGGTTAGGCTTTGGTTAAGGGTTAGGGTTAGGGTTAAGGTTAGGGTAGGATTAGGGTTGGGGTAGGGGTAAAGGTTAGGGTTAGATTTAGGGTAAGTTTTAGGGTTAGGGTTAGGTGTTAGGGTTAGGGTTAGGGTTAGGTTTACGGTTAGGGTAAGGGTAAGGCTTAGGGTTAGGTTTAGGGTTAGGGTTAGGGTTAGCGTAAGGGTAAGTGTTAGGTTTAGTGTTAGTGTTAGGGGTTGTGGTTAGGGTTAGGGTTAGGGTAAAGGTAAAGTTTAGGGTTAGGTTTAGGGTTAGGGTTAGGGTTAGGGTTAGGGTAAGGATTAGTGTTAGGGTTAGGGTTAGGGTTAGGGTAAGAATTAGTGGTAGGTTTAGGGTTAGGGTTAGGGTAAGGAAAAGGGTTAGGGTTAGGGTTAGAATTAGGTTTAGGGTTAGGGTTAGGTTAGGTTTAGGGTAAGAGTAAAGGTTAGGGTTAGGTTTAGGGTTAGGGTTAGGGTAAGGGTAAGGTTAGGGTTAAGGTTAGGGTTAGGGTTAGGGTTAGGGTAAGGGTTAAGGTTTGGGTTCGGGTTGGGGTTAGGGTTAGGGTTAGGGTTAGATTTAGGGTAAGGTAAGGGTTAGGGTTAGTGTTAGGGTTAGGGTTAGGGTTAGGGTAAGGGGTTGTGGTTAGGGTTAGGGTTAGTATTAGGGTAAGGGTTAGGGTTAGGGTAAGGGTTTGGTTAGGGTTAGGGTTAGGGTTAGGGTAAGGGAAAGGGTTAGGTTTAGGGTTAGGATTAGGGTTTTGGTTAGGGTTAGGGTTAGGGTTAGGTTAAGGGTAAGGGTTAGGGTTAGGGTTAGGGTTAGGTTAAGGGTAAGGGTTAGGTTTAAGGTAAGGGTAAAGGTTAGGGTTAGGGTTAGGGTTAGGGTTAGGGTTAAGGTTAGGGTTAGGGTTCGGGTAAGTGTTAGGGTTAGGGTTAGGGTTGAGGTTAGGGTTAGGATTAGGGTAAAGGTAAGGGTTAGGGTTAGGGTTAGGCTTAGGTTAAGGGTTAGGGTTAGGGTTAAGGTTAGGGTAAGGATTAGTGTTAGGGTTAGGGTTAGGTTTAGGGTAAGAATTAGTGGTAGGTTTAGGGTTAGGGTTAGGATAAGGAAAAGGGTTAGGGTTAGGGTTAGGATTAGGTTTAGGTTTAGGGTTAGGGTTAGGTTTAGGGTAAGAGTAAAGGTTAGGGTTAGGTTTAGGGTTAGGGTTAGGGTAAGGGTAAGGTTAGGGTTAAGGTAAGGGTTAGGGTTAGGGTTGAGGTTATTGTTAGGGTTAGGGTAAAGGTAAGGGTTAGGGTTAGGGTTAGGCTTAGGTTAAGGGTTAGGGTTAGGGTTAAGTTTAGGGTAGGATTAGGGTTGGGGTAAGGGTAAAGGTTAGGGTCAGATTTAGGGTAAGTGTTAGGGTTAGGGTTAGGGGTTAGGGTTAGGGTTAGTGTTAGGTTTACGGTTAGGGTAAGGGTAAGGCTTAGGGTTAGGTTTAGGTTTAGGGTTAGGGTTAGGGGTTGTGGTTAGGGTTAGGGTTAGGGTAAAGGTAAAGGTTAGGGTTAGGTTAGGGTTAGGGTTAGGTTAAGGGTTAGGGTTAGGGTTAAGGTTAGGGTAAGGATTAGTGTTAGGGTTAGGGTTAGGTTTAGGGTAAGAAATAGTGGTAGGTTTAGGGTTAGGGTTAGGGTAAGGAAAAGGGTTAGGGTTAGGGTTAGGATTAGGTTTAGGGTTAGGGTTAGGGTTAGGTTTAGGGTAAGAGTAAAGGTTAGGGTTAGGTTTGGGGTTAGGGTTCGGGTAAGGAAAAGGGTTAGGGTTAGGGTTAGGATTAGGGTTAGGGTTAGGGTTAGGGTAAGGATTAGTGTTAGTGTTAGGGTTAGGGTTAGGGTAAGAATTAGTGGTAGGGTTAGGGTTAGGGTTAGGGTAAGGAAAAGGGTTAGGGTTAGGGTTAGGATTAGGTTTAGGGTTAGGGTTAGGGTTAGGTTTAGGGTAAGAGTAAGGTTACGGTTAGGTTTAGGGTTAGGGTTAGGGTAAGGGTAAGGTTAGGGTTAAGGTTAGGGTTAGGGTTAGGGTTAGGGTAAGGGTTAGGATTAGGGTTAGGGTAAGGGTTAAGGTTTGGGTTAGGGTTAGGGTTAGGGTTAGGGTAAGTGTAAGGGTTAGGGTTAGGGTTAGTGTTAGGGTGAAGGTTAGGGTTACGGTTAGTGTAAGGGTAAGGGTAAGGGTTAGGGTTAGGGTTAGGGTTAGGGTTAGATTTAGGGTAAGGTAAGGGTTAGGGTAAGTGTTAGCGTTAGGGTTAGGTTTAGGTTTAGGGTTAGGGTTAGGGTTAGGGTTAGGTTTAGGGATAGGGTTAGGGTTAGGGTAAGGGTAAGGGTTAGGGTTAGGGTTAGTGTAAGGGTAAGGGTTAGGGTTAGGGTTTGGGTTAGGGCTAGGGTAAGGGTAAGGTTTAGGTTTAAGGTTAGGGTTAGGGTTAGGGTTAAGGTTAGGGTTAGGGTTAGAGTAAGGGTAAGTGTTAGGGTTAGGGTTAGGGTAAGGATAAGGTTTAGGGTAAGAGTTAGGGTTTGTCTTAGGGTTAGGTTCAGGGTTAGCATAGGGTAAGGGTTAGGGTTAGGGTGAGGGTTAGGTTTAGGGTTAGAGTTAGGGTAAGGGTAAGGGTTAGGGTTAGGTTTAGGGTTAGGGTTAGGTTTAGGGTAAGGGTTAGGGTTAGGGTGAGGTTTAGGTTTAGGGTAAGGGTAAGGGTTAGGGTTAGGTTAGGTGTTGGGTTAGGGTTAAGCTTAGGGTTAGGGCTAGGGTAAGGGTAAGGGTTAGGTTTAGGTTTAGGTTTAGGGGTTAGGGTTAGGGTTAGGGTAACGGTTAGGGTTAGGGTAGGGGTTGGGGTTAAGTTTAGGGATAGCGTTAGGGTTAGGGTAAGGGTTAGGGTTAGGGTTAGCGTTAGGTTTAGGGTTAGGGTTACGGTTAAGGTTAGGGTTAGGGTTCGGGTAAGGGTTAGGGTTAGGGTCAGGGTTAGGGTTGTGGTTAGGGTAAAGGTAAGGGTTAGGGTTAGGGTTAGGGTTAAGTTAAGGGTTAGGGTTAGGGGTTAGGGTTAGGGTTAGGGTAAGGGTAAGGGTTAGGGTTAAGGTTAGGGTTAGGGTTAAGGTTAGGGTAAACGTTAGGATTAGGGTTAGGGTAAGGGTTAAGGTTTGGGTTAGGGTTAGGGTTAGTGTTAGGGTAAGTGTAAGGGTTAGGGTTAGGGTTAGTGTTAGGGTGACGGTTAGGGTTAGGGTTAGTGTAAAGGTAAGGGTTAGGGTTAGGGTAAGGGGTTAGGGTTAGGGTTAGGGTTAGGGTAAGGGTTAGGGTTAGTGTTAGGGTTAGGGTAAGGTTTAGGTTAAGCTAAGTGTTAGGGTTAGTGTTAGTGTTAGGGTTAGGGTTAGGTTTAGGGTTTGGGTTAGGGTAAGGGTAAGGGTTAGGGTTAGGGAAGGGTTAGGGTTAGGGTTAGGGTTAGGGTTAGGGTAAGGGTAAAGTTTAGGGTTAGGGTTAGGTTTAGGGTTAGGGTAAGGTTTAGGGTTAGGGTTAGTGTAAGGGTAAGGGTTAGGGTTAGCGTGTGGTTTAGGGCTAGGGTAAGGGTAAGGTTTAGGTTTAGGGTTAGGGTTAGAGTTAGGGTTAAGATTAGGGTTAGGTTTAGGGTAAGGGTAAGTGTTAGAGTTAGGGTTAGGGTAAGGATAAGGTTTAGGGTTAGGGTTAGGTTAGGGTTAGGGTTTGTCTTAGGGTTAGGTTTAGGGTTAGCGTAAGGGGAAGGGTTAGGGTGAGTGTTAGGGTTAGGTTTAGGGTTAGGGTTAGGGTAAGGATAAGGGTTAGAGTTAGGGTTAGGGTTAGGTTTAGGGTTAGCGTTAGGTTTAGAGTAAGGATTAGGGTTAGGATTAGGTTTAGGGTTAAGGTTAGGGTTAGTGTTAAGGTAAGGGTAAGGGTTAGGGTTACGGTTAGGGTTAGGGTTAGGGTTAGGGCAAGGGTAAGGGTTAGGTTTAGCGTTAGTGTAAGGGTACGAGTTAGGGTTAGGGTTAGGTTTAGGGTTAGGGTAAGGGTAAGGTTAGGTTTAGGTTTAGGGTTAGGGTTAAGGTTAGGGATAGGGTTAGGCAAAGGGTAAGGGTTAGGGCTAGGTGAGCGTTAGGAGTTAGGGTTAGTGTTAGAGTTAGGGTTAGGGAAAGGGTAAGGGTTAGGGTTACGGTGAGGGTTAGGGTTAAGGTTAGGGTTAAGGTTATGGTAAGGGTAAGGGTTAAGGTTCGGGTTAGGTTAGGGTTAGGGTTTGGGTTAGGTTTAGGTTTAGGTTTAGGGTAAGGGTAAGGGTTAGGGTTAGGGTTAGGGTGGGGTGAGGGTTAGGGTTAGGGTTAGGGTTAGGGTAAGGGTTAGGGTTAGGTTTAGGGTTAGGGTTAGGTTTAGAGTTAGGGTTAGGTTAAGGATTAGCGTTAGGGTTAGGGTTAGGGTTAGGGTTAAGGTTAGGGAAAGGGTTAGGGTTAGCGTTAGGTTTAGGGTTAGGGTCAGAGTTAAGGTTAGGGTTAGGGTTCGGGTTAAGGTTAGGGTTAGGGTTAGGGTAAGGTTTAGGTTTAGGGTTAGGGTTCGGGTTAGGATTAGGGTTAGGGTTAAGGTTAGGTTAGGGTTAGGGTTAGGTTTAATGTTAGGGTTAGGGTTAGGGTTAGGGTAATGGTGTTAGCTTTAGAGTTAGGGTTATGGTTAGGGTAAGGGTAGGGTTAGGATTAGTGTAAGGGTAAGGGTTAGGCTTAGGTTTAGGGTTATGTTTAGGGTTAGGGTTAGGGTGAGGGTAAGGGTTAGGGTTAGGGTTAGGGTTAGGGTAAGGGTAAGGGTTAGGTTTAAGGTAAGGGTAAAGGTTAGGGTTAGGGTTAGGGTAAGGGTAAGGGTAAGGGTTAAGGTTGGCATTAGGTTTAGGGTTAGGGTTAGGGTTAGGGTTAGGGTAAGGGTAAGGGTTAGGGTAATGGTTAGGGTTAGGGTTAGGGTTAGGGTTAGGGTAAGGGTTAGGTTAGGGTTAGGGTTAGGGTTTGGGTTAGGATTAGGTTTAGGATTAAGTTTAGGGTTTGGGTTAGGGTTAGGGTTAGGGTTAGGGTAAAGGTAAGGGTTAGGGTTAGGGTTAGGTTTAGGGTTAGGGTTAGGGTTAGGGTTACGGTAAGGGTAAGGGTTAGGGTTAGGTTTAGGGTTTGGGTTAGGGTTAAGGTTAGGGTTAGGGTTAGGTTTAGGTTTAGGGTAAGGGTAAGGGTTAGGGTTAGGTTAGGGGTTGGGTTAGGGTTAAAGTTAGGGTTAGGGTTAGGGTTAGGGTAAGGGTAAGGGTTAGGGTTAGGTTTAGGGTTAGGGGTTAGGGTTAGGGTTAGGGTAACGGTTAGGGTTAGGGTTAATGTTAGGGTAAGGGTTGGGGTTAAGTTTAGCGATAGCGTTAGGGTTAGGGTAAGGGTTAGGGTTAGGGTTAGGGTTAGCGTTAGGTTTAGGGTTAGGGTTAGGGTTAAGGTTATGGTTAGGGTTCGGGTAAGGGTTATGGTTAGGGCTAGGGTTAGGGTTGAAGTTGGGGTTAGGGTTAGGGTAAAGGTAAGGGTTAGGGTTAGGGATAGGCTTAGGTTAAGGGTTAGTGTTAGGGTTAAGGTTAGGGTAGGATTAGGGTTGGGGTAAGTGTAAAGGTTAGGGTTAGGTTTAGGGTAAGTGTTAGGGTTAGGGTTAGGGGTTAGGGTTAGGGTTAGGGTTACGGTTAGGGTAAGGGTAAGGCTTAGGGTTAGGGTTAGGGTTAGCGTAAGGGTAAGTGTTAGTTTTAGGGTTAGGGTTAGGGGTTGTGGTTAGGGTTAGGGTTAGGGTAAAGGTAAAGGTTAGGGTTAGGGTTAGGGTCAGGGTAAGGTTTAGGGTTAGGGTAAGGATTTGTATTAGGGTTAGGGTTAAGGTTAGGGTAAGGAAAAGGGCTGGGGTTAGGGTTAGGATTAGGTTTAGGGTTAGGGTTCGGGTTAGGGTTAGGGTAAGGTTTAGGATTAGGGTTAGGGTAAGGGTTAAGGTTTGGGTTAGGGTTAGGGTTAGGGTTAGGGTAAGTGTAAGGGTTAGGGTTAGGGTTAGTGTTAGGGTGAAGGTTAGGGTTAGGGTAAGTGTAAGGGTTAGGGTTAGGGTTAGTGTTAGGGTTCGGGTTAGGGTTAGGGTAAGGGTTAGGGTTAGTGTTAGGTTTAGGGTTAGGGTTAGGGTAAGATAAGGGTTAGGGTTAGTGTTAGTGTTAGTGTTAGGGTTAGGGTTAGGGTTAGGGTTAGGGTAAGGGTAAAGTTTAGGATTAGGGTTAGCGTTAGGGTTAGGGTTAGGGTTAGTGTAAGGGTAAGGGTAAGAGTTAGGGTTTGGGTTAGGGCTAGGGTAAGGGTAAGGTTTAGGTTTAGGGTTAGGGTTAGGGTTAGGGTTAGGGTTAAAGTTAGGGTTAGGGTTAGGGTAAGGGTAAGTGTTAGGGTTAGGGTTAGGGTAAGGATAAGGTTTAGGGTTAGGGTTAGGTTAGGGTTAGGGTTTGTCTTAGGGTTAGATTTAGGGTTAGCGTAAGGGTAAGGGTCAGGGTTAGGGTTAGGGTAAGGATAAGGGTTAAGGTTAGGTTTAGGGTTAGTTTTAGGGTTAGCGTTAGGTTTAGAGTAAGGGTTAGGGTTAGGATTAGGGTTAGGTTTAAGGTTAGGGTTAGTGTTAAGGCAAGGGTAAGGGTTAGGGTTAGGGTTAGGTTTAGGGTTATGGTTAGGGTTACGGTAAGGGGAAGGGTAAGGGTTAGGGTTAGCGTTAGTGTAAGGGTACAGGTTAGGTTTAGGGTTAGGTTTAGGGTTAGGTTTAGGGTTAGGGTAAGGGTAAGGGTTAGGGTTAGGGTTAGGGTTAGGGGTTGTGGTTAGGGTTAGGTTTAGTATTAGGGTAAGGGTTAGGGTTAGGGTAAGGGTTTGGTTAGGGTGAGGGTTAGGGTTAGGGTAAGGGAAATTGTTAGGGTTAGGGTTAGGGTTACGGTTAGGGTTAGGGTTAGGGTTAGGTTAAGGGTAAGGGTTAGGGTTAGGGTTAGGGTTAGGTTAAGGGTAAGGGTTAGGTTTCAGGTAAGGGTAAAGGTTAGGGTTAGGGTTAGGGTTAGGGTTAGGGTAAGGGTAAGGGTTAGGTTTAAGGTAAGGGTAAAGGTTAGGGTTAGGGTTAGGGTTAGGGTTAGGGTTACGTTTAGGTTAGGGTAAGGGTAAGGGTTAGGGTTAGCGTTAGTGTAAGGCTATGGGTTAGGGTTAGGGTTAGGGTTTGGGTTTGGGTTAGGGCTAGGGTAAGGGTAAGGTTTAGGTTTAAGGTTAGGGTTAGGGTTAGGGTTAAGGTTAGGGTTAGGGTTAGAGTAAGGGTAAGTGTTAGGGTTAGGGTTAGGGTAAGGATAAGGTTTAGGGTAAGAGTTAGGGTTTGTCTTAGGGTTAGGTTCAGGGTTAGCATAGGGTAAGGGTTAGGGTTAGGGTGAGGGTTAGGTTTAGGGTTAGAGTTAGGGTAAGGGTAAGGGTTAGGGTTAGGTTTAGGGTTAGGGTTAGGTTTAGGGTAAGGGTTAGGGTTAGGGTGAGGTTTAGGTTTAGGGTAAGGGTAAGGGTTAGGGTTAGGTTAGGTGTTGGGTTAGGGTTAAGCTTAGGGTTAGGGCTAGGGTAAGGGTAAGGGTTAGGTTTAGGTTTAGGTTTAGGGGTTAGGGTTAGGGTTAGGGTAACGGTTAGGGTTAGGGTAGGGGTTGGGGTTAAGTTTAGGGATAGCGTTAGGGTTAGGGTAAGGGTTAAGGTTAGGGTTAGAGTTAGGTTTAGGGTTAGGGTTACGGTTAAGGTTAGGGTTAGGGTTCGGGTAAGGGTTAGGGTTAGGGTCAGGGTTAGGGTTGTGGTTAGGGTAAAGGTAAGGGTTAGGGTTAGGGTTAGGCTTAAGTTAAGGGTTAGGGTTAGGGGTTAGGGTTAGGGTTAGGGTAAGGGTAAGGGTTAGGGTTAAGGTTAGGGTTAGGGTTAGGGTTAGGGTAAACGTTAGGATTAGGGTTAGGGTAAGGGTTAAGGTTTGGGTTAGGGTTAGGGTTAGTGTTAGGGTAAGTGTAAGGGTTAGGGTTAGGGTTAGTGTTAGGGTGACGGTTAGGGTTAGGGTTAGTGTAAAGGTAAGGGTTAGGGTTAGGGTAAGGGGTTAGGGTTAGGGTTAGGGTTAGGGTAAGGGTTAGGGTTAGTGTTAGGGTTAGGGTAAGGTTTAGGTTAAGCTAAGTGTTAGGGTTAGTGTTAGTGTTAGGGTTAGGGTTAGGTTTAGGGTTTGGGTTAGGGTAAGGGTAAGGGTTAGGGTTAGGGAAGGGTTAGGGTTAGGGTTAGGGTTAGGGTTAGGGTAAGGGTAAAGTTTAGGGTTAGGGTTAGGTTTAGGGTTAGGGTAAGGTTTAGGGTTAGGGTTAGTGTAAGGGTAAGGGTTAGGGTTAGCGTGTGGTTTAGGGCTAGGGTAAGGGTAAGGTTTAGGTTTAGGGTTAGGGTTAGAGTTAGGGTTAAGGTTAGGGTTAGGTTTAGGGTAAGGGTAAGTGTTAGAGTTAGGGTTAGGGTAAGGATAAGGTTTAGGGTTAGGGTTAGGTTAGGGTTAGGGTTTGTCTTAGGGTTAGGTTTAGGGTTAGCGTAAGGGGAAGGGTTAGGGTGAGTGTTAGGGTTAGGTTTAGGGTTAGGGTTAGGGTAAGGATAAGGGTTAGAGTTAGGGTTAGGGTTAGGTTTAGGGTTAGCGTTAGGTTTAGAGTAAGGATTAGGGTTAGGATTAGGTTTAGGGTTAAGGTTAGGGTTAGTGTTAAGGTAAGGGTAAGGGTTAGGGTTACGGTTAGGGTTAGGGTTAGGGTTAGGGCAAGGGTAAGGGTTAGGTTTAGCGTTAGTGTAAGGGTACGAGTTAGGGTTAGGGTTAGGTTTAGGGTTAGGGTAAGGGTAAGGTTAGGTTTAGGTTTAGGGTTAGGGTTAAGGTTAGGGATAGGGTTAGGCAAAGGGTAAGGGTTAGGGCTAGGTGAGCGTTAGGAGTTAGGGTTAGTGTTAGAGTTAGGGTTAGGGAAAGGGTAAGGGTTAGGGTTACGGTGAGGGTTAGGGTTAAGGTTAGGGTTAAGGTTATGGTAAGGGTAAGGGTTAAGGTTCGGGTTAGGTTAGGGTTAGGGTTTGGGTTAGGTTTAGGTTTAGGTTTAGGGTAAGGGTAAGGGTTAGGGTTAGGGTTAGGGTGGGGTGAGGGTTAGGGTTAGGGTTAGGGTTAGGGTAAGGGTTAGGGTTAGGGTTAGGGTTAGGGTTAAGGTTAGGGAAAGGGTTAGGGTTAGCGTTAGGTTTAGGGTTAGGGTCAGAGTTAAGGTTAGGGTTAGGGTTCGGGTTAAGGTTAGGGTTAGGGTTAGGGTAAGGTTTAGGTTTAGGGTTAGGGTTCGGGTTAGGATTAGGGTTAGGGTTAAGGTTAGGTTAGGGTTAGGGTTAGGTTTAATGTTAGGGTTAGGGTTAGGGTTAGGGTAATGGTGTTAGCTTTAGAGTTAGGGTTATGGTTAGGGTAAGGGTAGGGTTAGGATTAGTGTAAGGGTAAGGGTTAGGCTTAGGTTTAGGGTTATGTTTAGGGTTAGGGTTAGGGTGAGGGTAAGGGTTAGGGTTAGGGTTAGGGTTAGGGTTAGGGTAAGGGTAAGGGTTAGGTTTAAGGTAAGGGTAAAGGTTAGGGTTAGGGTTAGGGTAAGGGTAAGGGTAAGGGTTAAGGTTGGCATTAGGTTTAGGGTTAGGGTTAGGGTTAGGGTTAGGGTAAGGGTAAGGGTTAGGGTAATGGTTAGGTTTAGGGTTAGGGTTAGGGTTAGGGTTAGGGTTAGGGTAAGGGTTAGGTTAGGGTTAGGGTTAGGGTTTGGGTTAGGATTAGGTTTAGGATTAAGTTTAGGGTTTGGGTTAGGGTTAGGGTTAGGGTTAGGGTAAAGGTAAGGGTTAGGGTTAGGGTTAGGTTTAGGGTTAGGGGTAGGGTTAGGGTTACGGTAAGGGTAAGGGTTAGGGTTCGGTTTAGGGTTTGGGTTAGGGTTAAGGTTAGGGTTAGGGTTAGGTTTAGGTTTAGGGTAAGGGTAAGGGTTAGGGTTAGGTTAGGGGTTGGGTTAGGGTTAAAGTTAGGGTTAGGGTTAGGGTTAGGGTAAGGGTAAGGGTTAGGGTTAGGTTTAGGGTTAGGGGTTAGGGTTGGGGTTAGGGTAACGGTTAGGGTTAGGGTTAATGTTAGGGTAAGGGTTGGGGTTAAGTTTAGCGATAGCGTTAGGGTTAGGGTAAGGGTTAGGGTTAGGGTTAGGGTTAGCGTTAGGTTTAGGGTTAGGGTTAGGGTTAAGGTTATGGTTAGGGTTCGGGTAAGGGTTATGGTTAGGGCTAGGGTTAGGGTTGAAGTTGGGGTTAGGGTTAGGGTAAAGGTAAGGGTTAGGGTTAGGGATAGGCTTAGGTTAAGGGTTAGTGTTAGGGTTAAGGTTAGGGTAGGATTAGGGTTGGGGTAAGTGTAAAGGTTAGGGTTAGGTTTAGGGTAAGTGTTAGGGTTAGGGTTAGGGGTTAGGGTTAGGGTTAGGGTTACGGTTAGGGTAAGGGTAAGGCTTAGGGTTAGGGTTAGGGTTAGCGTAAGGGTAAGTGTTAGTTTTAGGGTTAGGGTTAGGGGTTGTGGTTAGGGGTAGGGTTAGGGTAAAGGTAAAGGTTAGGGTTAGGGTTAGGGTCAGGGTAAGGTTTAGGGTTAGGGTAAGGATTTGTATTAGGGTTAGGGTTAAGGTTAGGGTAAGGAAAAGGGCTGGGGTTAGGGTTAGGATTAGGTTTAGGGTTAGGGTTCGGGTTATTGTTAGGGTAAGGGTTAGGATTAGGGTTAGGGTAAGGGTTAAGGTTTGGGTTAGGGTTAGGGTTAGGGTTAGGGTAAGTGTAAGGGTTAGGGTTAGGGTTAGTGTTAGGGTGAAGGTTAGGGTTAGGGTAAGTGTAAGGGTTAGGGTTAGGGTTAGTGTTAGGGTTCGGGTTAGGGTTAGGGTAAGGGTTAGGGTTAGTGTTAGGTTTAGGGTTAGGGTTAGGGTAAGATAAGGGTTAGGGTTAGTGTTAGTGTTAGTGTTAGGGTTAGGGTTAGGGTTAGGGTTAGGGTAAGGGTAAAGTTTAGGATTAGGGTTAGCGTTAGGGTTAGGGTTAGGGTTAGTGTAAGGGTAAGGGTAAGAGTTAGGGTTTGGGTTAGGGCTAGGGTAAGGGTAAGGTTTAGGTTTAGGGTTAGGGTTAGGGTTAGGGTTAGGGTTAAAGTTAGGGTTAGGGTTAGGGTAAGGGTAAGTGTTAGGGTTAGGGTGAGGGTAAGGATAAGGTTTAGGGTTAGGGTTAGGTTAGGGTTAGGGTTTGTCTTAGGGTTAGATTTAGGGTTAGCGTAAGGGTAAGGGTCAGGGTTAGGGTTAGGGTAAGGATAAGGGTTAAGGTTAGGTTTAGGGTTAGGTTTAGGGTTAGCGTTAGGTTTAGAGTAAGGGTTAGGGTTAGGATTAGGGTTAGGTTTAAGGTTAGGGTTAGTGTTAAGGCAAGGGTAAGGGTTAGGGTTAGGGTTAGGTTTAGGGTTATGGTTAGGGTTACGGTAAGGGGAAGGGTAAGGGTTAGGGTTAGCGTTAGTGTAAGGGTACAGGTTAGGTTTAGGGTTAGGTTTAGGGTTAGGTTTAGGGTTAGGGTAAGGGTAAGGGTTAGGGTTAGGGTTAGGGTTAGGGGTTGTGGTTAGGGTTAGGTTTAGTATTAGGGTAAGGGTTAGGGTTAGGGTAAGGGTTTGGTTAGGGTGAGGGTTAGGGTTAGGGTAAGGGAAATTGTTAGGGTTAGGGTTAGGGTTACGGTTAGGTTTAGGGTTAGGGTTAGGTTAAGGGTAAGGGTTAGGGTTAGGGTTAGGGTTAGGTTAAGGGTAAGGGTTAGGTTTCAGGTAAGGGTAAAGGTTAGGGTTAGGGTTAGGGTTAGGGTTAGGGTAAGGGTAAGGGTTAGGTTTAAGGTAAGGGTAAAGGTTAGGGTTAGGGTTAGGGTTAGGGTTAGGGTTACGTTTAGGTTAGGGTAAGGGTAAGGGTTAGGGTTAGCGTTAGTGTAAGGCTATGGGTTAGGGTTAGGGTTAGGGTTTGGGTTTGGGTTAGGGCTAGGGTAAGGGTAAGGTTTAGGTTTAAGGTTAGGGTTAGGGTTAGGGTTAAGGTTAGGGTTAGGGTTAGAGTAAGGGTAAGTGTTAGGGTTAGGGTTAGGGTAAGGATAAGGTTTAGGGTAAGAGTTAGGGTTTGTCTTAGGGTTAGGTTCAGGGTTAGCATAGGGTAAGGGTTAGGGTTAGGGTGAGGGTTAGGTTTAGGGTTAGAGTTAGGGTAAGGGTAAGGGTTAGGGTTAGGTTTAGGGTTAGGGTTAGGTTTAGGGTAAGGGTTAGGGTTAGGGTGAGGTTTAGGTTTAGGGTAAGGGTAAGGGTTAGGGTTAGGTTAGGTGTTGGGTTAGGGTTAAGCTTAGGGTTAGGGCTAGGGTAAGGGTAAGGGTTAGGTTTAGGTTTAGGTTTAGGGGTTAGGGTTAGGGTTAGGGTAACGGTTAGGGTTAGGGTAGGGGTTGGGGTTAAGTTTAGGGATAGCGTTAGGGTTAGGGTAAGGGTTAAGGTTAGGGTTAGAGTTAGGTTTAGGGTTAGGGTTACGGTTAAGGTTAGGGTTAGGGTTCGGGTAAGGGTTAGGGTTAGGGTCAGGGTTAGGGTTGTGGTTAGGGTAAAGGTAAGGGTTAGGGTTAGGGTTAGGCTTAAGTTAAGGGTTAGGGTTAGGGGTTAGGGTTAGGGTTAGGGTAAGGGTAAGGGTTAGGGTTAAGGTTAGGGTTAGGGTTAGGGTTAGGGTAAACGTTAGGATTAGGGTTAGGGTAAGGGTTAAGGTTTGGGTTAGGGTTAGGGTTAGTGTAGGGTAAGTGTAAGGGTTAGGGTTAGGGTTAGTGTTAGGGTGACGGTTAGGGTTAGGGTTAGTGTAAAGGTAAGGGTTAGGGTTAGGGTAAGGGGTTAGGGTTAGGGTTAGGGTTAGGGTAAGGGTTAGGGTTAGTGTTAGGTTAGGGTAAGGTTTAGGTTAAGCTAAGTGTTAGGGTTAGTGTTAGTGTTAGGGTTAGGGTTAGGTTTAGGGTTTGGGTTAGGGTAAGGGTAAGGGTTAGGGTTAGGGAAGGGTTAGGGTTAGGGTTAGGGTTAGGGTTAGGGTAAGGGTAAAGTTTAGGGTTAGGGTTAGGTTTAGGGTTAGGGTAAGGTTTAGGGTTAGGGTTAGTGTAAGGGTAAGGGTTAGGGTTAGCGTGTGGTTTAGGGCTAGGGTAAGGGTAAGGTTTAGGTTTAGGGTTAGGGTTAGAGTTAGGGTTAAGGTTAGGGTTAGGTTTAGGGTAAGGGTAAGTGTTAGAGTTAGGGTTAGGGTAAGGATAAGGTTTAGGGTTAGGGTTAGGTTAGGGTTAGGGTTTGTCTTAGGGTTAGGTTTAGGGTTAGCGTAAGGGGAAGGGTTAGGGTGAGTGTTAGGGTTAGGTTTAGGGTTAGGGTTAGGGTAAGGATAAGGGTTAGAGTTAGGGTTAGGGTTAGGTTTAGGGTTAGCGTTAGGTTTAGAGTAAGGATTAGGGTTAGGATTAGGTTTAGGGTTAAGGTTAGGGTTAGTGTTAAGGTAAGGGTAAGGGTTAGGGTTACGGTTAGGGTTAGGGTTAGGGTTAGGGCAAGGGTAAGGGTTAGGTTTAGCGTTAGTGTAAGGGTACGAGTTAGGGTTAGGGTTAGGTTTAGGGTTAGGGTAAGGGTAAGGTTAGGTTTAGGTTAAGGGTTAGGGTTAAGGTTAGGGATAGGGTTAGGCAAAGGGTAAGGGTTAGGGCTAGGTGAGCGTTAGGAGTTAGGGTTAGTGTTAGAGTTAGGGTTAGGGAAAGGGTAAGGGTTAGGGTTACGGTGAGGGTTAGGGTTAAGGTTAGGGTTAAGGTTATGGTAAGGGTAAGGGTTAAGGTTCGGGTTAGGTTAGGGTTAGGGTTTGGGTTAGGTTTAGGTTTAGGTTTAGGGTAAGGGTAAGGGTTAGGGTTAGGGTTAGGGTGGGGTGAGGGTTAGGGTTAGGGTTAGGGTTAGGGTAAGGGTTAGGGTTAGGTTTAGGGTTAGGGTTAGGTTTAGAGTTAGGGTTAGGTTAAGGATTAGCGTTAGGGTTAGGGTTAGGGTTAGGGTTAAGGTTAGGGAAAGGGTTAGGATTAGCGTTAGGTTTAGGGTTAGGGTCAGAGTTAAGGTTAGGGTTAGGGTTCGGGTTAAGGTTAGGGTTAGGGTTAGGGTAAGGTTTAGGTTTAGGGTTAGGGTTCGGGTTAGGATTAGGGTTAGGGTTAAGGTTAGGTTAGGGTTAGGGTTAGGTTTAATGTTAGGGTTAGGGTTAGGGTTAGGGTAATGGTGTTAGCTTTAGAGTTAGGGTTATGGTTAGGGTAAGGGTAGGGTTAGGATTAGTGTAAGGGTAAGGGTTAGGCTTAGGTTTAAGGTTATGTTTAGGGTTAGGGTTAGGGTGAGGGTAAGGGTTAGGGTTAGGGTTAGGGTTAGGGTAAGGGTAAGGGTTAGGTTTAAGGTAAGGGTAAAGGTTAGGGTTAGGGTTAGGGTAAGGGTAAGGGTAAGGGTTCAGGTTGGCATTAGGTTTAGGGTTAGGGTTAGGGTAAGGGTAAGGGTTAGGGTAATGGTTAGGTTTAGGGTTAGGGTTAGGGTTAGGGTTAGGGTTAGGGTTAGGGTTAGTGTAAGGGTAAGGGTAAGAGTTAGGGTTTGGGTTAGGGCTAGGGTAAGGGTAAGGTTTAGGTTTAGGGTTAGGGTTAGGGTTAGGGTTAGGGTTAAAGTTAGGGTTAGGGTTAGGGTAAGGGTAAGTGTTAGGGTTAGGGTTAGGGTAAGGATAAGGTTTAGGGTTAGGGTTAGGTTAGGGTTAGGGTTTGTCTTAGGGTTAGATTTAGGGTTAGCGTAAGGGTAAGGGTCAGGGTTAGGGTTAGGGTAAGGATAAGGGTTAAGGTTAGGTTTAGGGTTAGGTTTAGGGTTAGCGTTAGGTTTAGAGTAAGGGTTAGGGTTAGGATTAGGGTTAGGTTTAAGGTTAGGGTTAGTGTTAAGGCAAGGGTAAGGGTTAGGGTTAGGGTTAGGTTTAGGGTTATGGTTAGGGTTACGGTAAGGGGAAGGGTAAGGGTTAGGGTTAGCGTTAGTGTAAGGGTACAGGTTAGGTTTAGGGTTAGGTTTAGGGTTAGGTTTAGGGTTAGGTTTATGGTTTGGGTTAGGGTTAGGGTTAGGGTTAGGGTTAGGTTTAGGGTTAGGGTTATGGTTAGGGTTAGGGTTAGGGTAAAGGTAAGGGTTAAGGTTAGGGTTAGGGTTAGGGTTAGGGTTAGGGTTAGGGTTAGGTTTAGGGTTAGGGTTACGGTTTGCTCTTTCTGCTGAGGAACTTCTTGTCTAATCAGGATATTTCATCCTTCCTCGTTCAACTTCATTGTACCTGCTTGTATTTCTGCGTCGTGCTCCATCGACTACAACCGAGGCAGTACTACCAGTCATATAACTCTATCTACTAAGAGTTGTTCTGTGTATGCGTGGTCATTTGTTCTTCCACAAGCAACTTCATGTATCTGGTGTTAGTTCTTGGACTTTTCATCCAGTGTAGTGGGTAGTGTATTTTGCCGTTTAAATTTCTATGGCATTGCTCTTTCTGCTAAGCGGGGTATTATATGCTTCCTCGTTCAACTTCAGTGTACCAGCTTTTATTTCGTCGTGGTCTCTGAGCAGGTACAAGGGAGCCTGTATTTCCACCGAGTTTGCTCTATCTCCTAGAGTTGTTCTTGTGAACGTGGTCATTTCTTTGACCACAAGCAACTTCAATGTATCTCGTGTTACTTCTTCGAGGACTTCATCCAGTGTAATTGGTAGTGGATTTTGCCGTTGAGCTTCCTACGGAATTGCTCGATCTGCTAAGATCGTTTTTGACTAAGCTGGGTATTTTATTTTTCCCCCTGCACCTTCAGTGTATCTGCTTTTATTTCAGCGTGGTGCTTCATCTTGTATAACGGAGAGAGCTACCATTGACATTGCTCTATCTAGTATGATTGGTTCTGTGTAAACCTGGCCATTTCTTCTACCACAAGTAACTTCAATGTATCTCGTTTCACTTCCTGTAGGTTTTCATAGAGTGTCATGGAAGCTGGATTTTGTCGGTGCAGTCAATACGGCATTGCTCTTTCTGCTGAGGAACCTGCTGTCTAATCGTGATATGTCATATAGCTCTATCTACTAAGAGTTGTTCTGTGTATGAGTGGTCATTTCTTCTACCACAAGCAACTTCAATGTATCTGGTGTTAATTCTTGGCCGTTTCCATCCAGTGTAATGCTTACTGGACTATGCCTTTCAAATTTCTACGGCATATGCTCCCTCGTTCAACTTCAGTGTACCAGCTTTTATTTCATCGTGGTCTCTGAGCAGGTACAAGGGAGAGTGTACCTCCACCGAGATTGCTCTATCTTCTAGAGTTGTTCTTGTGAACGTGTTCATTTCTTTGACCAAAAGCAATTTCAAGTTATCTCGTGTTACTTCTTCGAGGATTTCATTCAGTGTAATTGGTACTGGATTTTGCCGTTGAGCTTCCTACGGAATTGCTCGATCTGCGAAGATCGTTTTTGTCTAAGCAGGGTATTATATTTCCACCTCCTGCGCCTTCAGTGTATCTGCTTCAGTGTACCTGGTTTTATATCTGCCTGGTCTCTGAGCAAGTATAATGGGGACCCTACTGCCACCGACAATGCTCTATCTGCTAGGAGTTGTTCGGTTAACGTGGTCGTTCATTGTCCCCTAAGCAGCTTCAAGGTGTCTGCTTTTACTTCTTGGAAGATTTCATCCTGGGTAATGGATACTGCATTTTGCCGTTGAACTTCCTATGGCATTACTCTTTCTGCTGTGGACCCTCTTGTCTAATCGGGTTATTTTATTTTTCCTCGTTCAACTTCAGTGTACCTGCTTTTATATCTGCGTGGTGCTTCATCAAGTACAACGGAGACTGAACTACCATTGACATTGCTCTATCTAGTATCATTTGTTCTGTGTAAACCTGGGCATTTCTGCTACCCCAAGTAACTTCAATGTATCTCGTTTCACTTCCTGGAGGTTTTCATAGAGTGTCATGGATTTTGCTGTTGCACTCCCTACGGCATTGCTCTTTCTGCTAACAACCTTCTTGTCTAAGCGGGGTATTTTATTCTCCCTCTTTCAACTTCAGTGTACCTGCTTTTATTTCGTCGTGGTGTCTGAGCATGTACAACGAACAGTCTACTCCCTATCTCGTAGGAGTTGTTCGGTTAAAGTGGCGGTTCATTGTCCCATAAGCAGCTTCAATGTGTCTGCTTTTACTTCTTGGAAGATTTCATCCTGGGTAATGGATTCTGTATTTTGCCGTTGAACCTCCTAAGGCATTACTCTTTCTTCTGAGGACCCTCTTGTCTAATCGGGTTATTTTATTTTTCCTCGTTCAACTTCAGTGTACCTGCTTTTATTTCTGCGTGGTGCTTCATCAAGTACAACGGAGACTGAACTACCATTGACTTTGCTCTATCTTGTATCATTTGTTCTGTGTAAACCTGGGCATTTCTGCTACCCCAAGTAACTTCAATGTATCTCGTTTCACTTCCTGGAGGTTTTCATAGAGTGTCATGGATTTTGCTGTTGCACTCCCTACGGCATTGCTCTTTCTGCTGATTAACCTCTTGTCTAATAGGGATATTTCATCCTTCCTCGTTCAACTTCAGTGCACCTGCTTTTATTTCTGCGTGGTGCTTCATCCACTACAACCGAGACAGTGCCACCACTCTTATAGCTCTTTCTGCTAAGAGTTGTTCTGTGTATGCGTGGTCATTTCTTCTACCACAAGCAACTTCAATGTATCTGGTGTTAGTTCTTGGACGTTTTCATCCAGTGTAATGCTTACCGGATTTTGCCGTTCAAATTTCTACGACATTGTTCTTTCTGCTATGCGGGGTATTATATGCTTCCTCGTAAACTTCAGTGTACCAGCTTTTATTTCGTCGTGGTCTCTGAGCAGGTACAAGGGAGACTGTACTTCCACCGAGTTCGCTCTATCTCCTAGAGTTGTTCTTGTGAACGTGCTCATTTCTTTGACCACAAGCAACTTCAATGTATCTCGTGTTCCTTCTTCGAGGATTTCATTCAGTGTAATTGGTACTGGATTTTGCCGTTGAGCTTCCTACCGAATTGTTCGACCTGCTAAGATCGTTTTTCTCTAAGCGGGGTATTATATTCCCCCCCCCCGTGCACCTTCAGTGTATCTGCTTCGGTGTACCTGGTTTTATATCTGCCTGGTCTCTGAGCAAGTACAATGGGGAGTCTACTGCCACCGACAATGCTCTATGTGCTAGGAAATGCTTGGTTAACGTGGTCATTCATTGTCCCCTAAGCAGCTTCAAGGTGTCTGCTTTTACTTCTTGGAAGATTTCATCCTGGGTAATGGATTCTGTATTTTGCCGTTGAACCTCCTACGGCATTACTCTTTCTGCTGAGGACCCTCTTGTCTAATCGGGTTATTTTATTCTTCCTCGTTCAACTTCAGTGTACCTGCTTTTATTTCTGCGTGGTGCTTCATCAAGTACAACGGAGACTGAACTACCATTGACATTGCTCTATCTAGTATCATTTGTTCTGTGTAAACCTGGGCATTTCTGCTACCCCAAGTAACTTCAATGTATCTCGTTTCACTTCCTGGAGGTTTTCATAGAGTGTCATGGATTTTGCTGTTGCACTCCCTACGGCATTGCTCTTTCTGCTAACAACCTTCTTGTCTAAGCGGGGTATTTTATTCTCCCTCTTTCAATTTCAGTGTACCTGCTTTTATTTCGTCGTGGTGTCTGAGCATGTACAGCGAACAGTCTACTCCCTATCTGGTAGGAGTTGTTCGGTTAAAGTGGCGGTTCATTGTCCCCTAAGCAGCTTCAAGGTGTCTGCTTTTACTTCTTGGAAGATTTCATCCTGGGTAATGGATTCTGTATTTTGCCGTTGAACCTCCTAAGGCATTACTCTTTCTTCTGAGGACCCTCTTGTCTAATCGGTTATTTTATTTTTCCTCGTTCAACTTCAGTGTACCTGCTTTTATTTCTGCGTGGTGCTTCATCAAGTACAACGGAGACTGAACTACCATTGACTTTGCTCTATCTTGTATGATTTGTTCCGTGTAAACCTGGGCATTTCTGCTACCCCAAGTAACTTCAATGTATCTCGTTTCACTTCCTGGAGGTTTTCATAGAGTGTCATGGATTTTGCTGTTGCACTCCCTACGGCATTGCTCTTTCTGCTGATTAACCTCTTGTCTAATCGGGATATTTCATCCTTCCTCATTCAACTTCAGTGCACCTGCTTTTATTTCTGCGTGGTGCTTCATCCACTACAACCGAGACAGTGCCACCACTCTTATAGCTCTTTCTGCTAAGAGTTGTTCTGTGTATGCGTGGTCATTTCTTCTACCACAAGCAACTTCAATGTATCTGGTGTTAGTTCTTGGACGTTTTCATCCAGTGTAATGCTTACCGGATTTTGCCGTTCAAATTTCTACGACATTGTTCTTTCTGCTATGCGGGGTATTATATGCTTCCTCATAAACTTCAATGTACCAGCTTTTATTTCGTCGTGGTCTCTGAGCAGGTACAAGGGAGACTGTACTTCCACCGAGTTCGCTCTATCTCCTAGAGTTGTTCTTGTGAACGTGCTCGTTTCTTTGACCACAAGCAACTTCAATGTATCTCGTGTTACTTTTTCGAGGATTTCACCCAGTGTAATTGGTACTGGATTTTGCCGTTGAACTTCCTACAGAATCGTTCGATCTGCTAAGATCGTTTTTGTCTAAGCGGGGTATTTTATTTTTCCCACTGTACCTTCAGTGTATCTGCTTTTATTTCAGCGTGGTGCTTCATCTTGTACAACGGAGACGGAGCTATCATTGACATTGCTCTATCTAGTATGATTTGTTATGTGTAAACCTGGTCATTTCTTCTACCCCTAGTAACTTCAATGTATCTCGTTTCACTTTATAGTGTCATGGATACTGGACTTTGCCGTTGCACTCCCTACGGCTTTGTTCTTTCTGCTAAGAACCTTCTTGTTTAAGCGGTGTATTATATTCTTCCCCGTTCAACTTCAGTGTACCAAGCTTTTATTTCGTCGGGGTCTCTGGGCAGGTACAAGGGAGACTGTACTTCCACCGAGATTGCAGTAGCACCTACAGTTGTTCTTGTGAACGTGGTCATTTCTTTGACCACCAGCAACTTCAATGTATCTCATGTTACTTTTTCGAGGATTTCACCCAGTGTAATTGGTAGTGGATTTTGCCGTTGAGCTTCCTACGGAGTTGTTCGAACTGTTAAGAACGTTTTTCTCTAAGCGGGTTATGTATTTCCCCCCGTGCACCTTCAGTGTATCTGCTTCGTTGTACCTGGTTTTATATCTGCCTGGTCTCTGAGCAAGTACAATGGGGACCCTACTGCCACCGACAATGCTCTATCCGCTAGGAGATACTCTGTTAACGTAGTCGTTCCTTGTCCACTAATCAGGTCTGCTTTTACTTCTTGGAAGATTTCATCCTGGGTAATGCATCAAGTACAACGGAGACTGAACTACCATTGACATTGCTCTATCTAGTATCATTTGTTCTTTGTAAACCTGGGCATTTTTGCTACCCAAAGTAACTTCAATGTATCTCGTTTCACTTCCTGGAGGTTTTCATAGAGTGTCATGGATTTTGCTGTTGCAATCCCTACGGCATTGCTCTTTCTGCTAACAACCTTCTTGTCTAAGAGGGGTATTTTATTCTTCCCCGTTCAATTTCAGTGTACTAGCTTTTATTTCGTCGGGGTCTCTGAGCAGGTACAAGGGAGACTGTACTTCCACCGAGATTGCAGTAGCTCCTAGAGTTGTTCTTGTGAACGTGGTCATTTCTTTGACCACAAGCAACTTCAATGTATCTCGTGTTACTTCTTCGAGGATTTCATCCAGTGTAATTGGTACTGGATTTTGCCGGTGAGCTTCCTACGGAATTGTTCGATCTGCTAAGATCGTTTTTCTCTAAGCGGGGTATTATATTCCCCCCCCCCTGCACCTTCAGTGTATCTGCTTCAGTGTACCTGGTTTTATATCTGCCTGGTCTCTGAGCAAGTACAATGGGGAGTCTACTGCCACCGACAATGCTCTATCTGCTAGGAGATGCTCGGTTAACGTGGTCGTTCATTGTCCCCTAAGCAGCTTCAAGGTGTCTGCTTTTACTTCTTGGAAGATTTCATCCTGGGTAATGGATTCTGTATTTTGCCGTTGAACCTCCTACGGCATTACTCTTTCTGCTGAGGACCCTCTTGTCTAATCGGGTTATTTTATTTTTCCTCGTTCAACTTCAGTGTACCTGCTTTTATTTCTGCGTGGTGCATCATCAAGTACAACGGAGACTGAACTACCATTGACATTGCTCTATCTAGTATGATTTGTTCTGTGTAAACCTGGGCATTTCTGCTACCCCAAGTAACTTCAATGTATCTCGTTTCACTTCTTGGAAGATTTCATCCTGGGTAATGGATACTGTATTTTGCCGTTGCACCTCCTACCGTATTGCTCTTTCTGCTGAGGAACCTCTTGTCTAATAGAATTATGTTATCTTTCCTCGTTCAAATTCAGTGTACCTGCTTCATCCATTACAACCGAGTGTACCAGCTTTTATTTCGTCGCGGTCTCTGAGCAGGTACAAGGGAGACTCTACTTCCACCGAGATTGCAGTAGCTCCTAGAGTTGTTCTTGTGAACGTGGTCATTTCTTTGACCACCAGCAACTTCAATGTATCTCGTGTTACTGCTTCGAGGATTTCATTCAGTGTAATATGTACTGGTTTTTGCCGTTGAGCTTCCTACGGAATTGTTCTATCTGCTAAGATCCTTTTTGTCTTAGCGCGCATTATATTCCCCCCCCCCCCGCACCTTCAGTGTATCTGCTTTTATTTCAGCGTGCGGCTTCATCTTGTACAACGGAGACGGAGCTACCATTGACATTGCTCTATCTAGTATGATTTCTTCTGTGTAAACCTGGTCATATCCTCTACCACAAGTAACTTCAATGTATCTTGTTTCACTTCCTGGAGGTTTTCATAGAGTGTCATGGATACTGGATTTTGCCGTTGCACTCCCTACAGCATTGCTCTTTCTGCTAAGAACCTTCTTGTCCAAGCGGGGTATTTTGTTCTTCCTCGTTCAAATTAAGTGTACCAGCTTTTCTTTCCTCGTGGTGTCTGAACACGTACAACGAACAGTCTACTCCCCCAAGGACATTGCTCTGTCTGCTAGGAGTTGTTCGGTTAACGTGGTCGTTTATGGTTCCCCAAGCAACTTAAACGTATTCTTGGAAGATTTCATCCTTTCTAATGGATATTGTATGTTGCCGTTGAACCTCCTACAACAAGCAACTTCAATGTATCTGGTTTTATTTCTTGGACGTTTTCCTCTAGTGTAATGCTTACTGGATTTTGCCGTCCAAATTTCTAAGGCATTGCTCTTCTGCTAAGAGGGGTATTATATGCTTCCTCGTTCAACTTCAGTGTACCAGCTTTTATTTCATCGTGATCTCTGAGCAGGTACAAGGGAAACTGCTCTACCTCCTAGAGTTGTTCTTGTGAACGTGGTGATTTCTTTGACCACAAGCAACTTCAATGTATCTCGTGTTACATCTTCGAGGATTTCATCCAGTGTAATTGGTACTGGATTTTGCCGGTGAGTTTCCTACGGAATTGTTCGATATGCTAAGATCGTTTTTGTCTAAGCGGGGTATTTTATTTTTCCCCCTGCACCTTCAGTGTATCTGCTTTTATTTCAGTGTGGTGCTTCACCTTGTACAACTTAGACCGAGCTACCATTGACATTGCTCTATCTAGTATGATTTGATCTGTGTAATCCTGGTCATTTCCTCTACCACAAGTAACTTCAATGTATGTCGTTTCACTTCCTGGAGGTTTTCATAGCGTGTCATGGATACTGGATTTTGCCGGTGTAGTCAATACGGCATTGCTCTTTCTGCTAGGAACCTTCTTGTCTTAGCGGGGAATTTGCTTCTTCCTCGTGTACCTGGTTTTATTTCTTCGTGGTGTCTGAGCACGTACAACGAACCGTCTACTCCCACAACGACATTGCTCTATCTGCTAGGAGTTGTTCGGTTAACGTGGTCGTTTATGCTTCCACAAGCAACTTAAACGTATCTGGTTTTACTTCTTGGAAGATTTCATCCTGTGTAATGGATATGTATTTTGCCGTTGAACCTCCTACAACAAGCAACTTCAATGTGTCTGGTTTTAGTTCTTGGACGTTTTCATCCAGTGGATTTTGCCGTTCAATTTTCTACGGCATTGCTCTTTCTGGTAAGAACCTTGCTTAGCGGGGTATTATATGCTTCCTGGTTCAACTTCAGTGTACCAGCTTTTATTTCGTCGTGGTCTCTGAGCAGGTAGAAGAGCGACTGTACTTCCACCGAGATTGCTCTATCTCCTACAGCATTGTTTGATCTGCTATGATCGTTTTTGTCTAAGGGGGTATTTTATTTTCCCTCCTGCACCTTCAGTGTATCTGCTTTTATTTCAGCGTGGTGCGTCATCTTGTACAACGGGGACTGAACTGCCATTGACATTGCTCTATCTAGTATGATTTGTCCTCTGTAAACGTGGTCATTTCTTCTACCACAAGTAACTTCAATGTATCTCGTTTCGCCTCCTGGAGGTTTTCATAGAGTGTCATGGATACTGGAATTTGACATTGCACTCCCTACGGCATTGCTCTTTCTGCTAAGAACCTTCTTGTCTAAGCGGGGTATTTTATTCTTCTTTCAACTTCAGATTACCTGCTTTTATTTCGTCGTGGTGTCTGCGCACGTTCAACGAACAGTCTGCTCCCACCACGAAATTGCTCTATCTGCTAGGAGTTGTTCGGTTAACGTGGTCATTTATGCTTCCACAAGCAACTTAAACGTATCTGGTTTTACTTCTTGGAAGATTTCATCCTGTATTTTGCCTTTGAACCTCCTACGGCACTGCTCTTTCTGCGGAGGACCATCTTGTCTAAGCGGGCTATTTTATCCTTCCTTGTTCAACTTCAGTGTACCTGCTTTTATTTCTGCGTGGTGCTTCAATCCAGTACAACCCAGAGAGTACTTCCAACTCATATAGCTCTATCTACTAAGAGTTGTTCTGTGTAGGCGTGGTCATTTCTTCTACCACAAGCATTTTCAATGTAGCTGGTTTCAGTTCTTGGACGTTTGCTTTCAGTGTAATCCTTATTGGATTTTGCCATTCAAATTTCTACGGCATTGCTCTTTCTGCTAAGAACCTTCTTGCTAAGCGGGTTATTATATGTTTCCTCGTTGAACATAAGTGCGCCAGCCTTTATTTCATCGTGGTCTCTGACCAGGTACAAGGGAGACTGTACTTCCACCGAGATTGCTCTATCTCCTAGAGTTGTTCTTGTGAACGTGGTCATTTCTTTGACCACAAGCAACTTCAATGTATCTTGTGTTACTTCGAGGATTTCATCCAGTGTAATTGATACTGGATTTTGCTGTTGAACTTCCTACGGCATTGTTCCATCTGCTATGATTGCCATTGTCTAAGCGGGGTATTTTATTTTTCCCCCTGCACCTTCAGAGTATCTGCTTTTATTTCAGCGTCGTTCTTCATCTTGTACAACGGAGACGGAGTTATCATTGACATTGCTCTATTTAGTATGATTTGTTCTGTGTAAACCTGGTCATTTCTTCTACCACAAGTAACCAATGTATCTCGTTTCACTTCTTGGAGGTTTTCATCCAGTGTAATGGAGAGGAGATTTTGCCTTTCAAGTTCCTAGTGCATTGCTCTTTCTGCTGAGGACCCTCTTGTCTAAGCGGGGTATTTTATTCCTCATTCAAATTCAGCGTACCTGCTTTTATTTTGTTGTGGTGTCTGAGCAGGTACAATGGAGACTGTACTTCCACCGACATTGCTCTATCTGCTAAGAGTTGTTCGGTTAACGTGGTCGTTTTTTGTCCCCTAAGTAGCTTCAAGGTGTCTGCTTTTTTTTATTGTAAGCTACAGAGCTAACCACTCAAATGGAATCAAGGAGCTAAAGAAATCCATACATGATCTAAAAGAAGAGATGCAAGGCATCAAAAATGAGCAATTAGTAGCAAGGGAGATGAAAAATAAAGTAGATAGCTTTGATAGCAGGTTAGACAATGCAGAGGAGAGAATTTCCGGGGCTGAAGATAATTTAGTTATTATAGAGAAAGAACAGAAAATGAGTCAATCCAAATCTAGGAAAAATGAGAGAGTGCTTCAGGAGGTCCAACATACAATTAGGAAGCCTAATTTAAGGCTAATTGGTGTTGAGGAGGGTCTGGAGAAAGAGGTCAATGGTATTGGAAATATACTCAGGGAATCATCTCAGAGAATTTCCCAAATATCCAGAAGGGCAGTCCCATCCAGATACAAGAAGCTTTTAGAACCCCAAACAGACCTGACCAGAAAAGAACATCTCACCACCACATCGTAATCCGAACTGGATCAGTAGAAACCAAACAAAGGATCCTAAAGGCAGCCAGGGAAAAGGGTTCAGTAACCTATAAAGGAAAACCAATCAGAATAACCCCAGATTACTCAGCAGAGACCATGCAAGCAAGAAGTGACTGGAAGCATATATGTCATGCCCTTAAGTCTAATAACTACCAACCAAGAATACTGTACCCAGCTAAGCTCTCATTCATAACTGAGGGAACATTAAAAACATTCCATTCCAGGGAAAAGCTGCAACAATATGTTGCAACAAAACCAACACTACAGAGAATTCGCAAAGATCTTCTATACATAGAAACCAAAATAAATGCAATATAGGGAAAGAAATGGCACCTAAACAGCATACCATCTAAGGACCACAAGACCTGTGAAGACACAGGCCCTAATAAAAGCTTTTAAAAATGGTAGGACCTAATAAATATCTCTCAATCCTAACTCTCAATATCAATGGACTCAACTCTCCAATTAAACGGCATGGGCTGTCTAGTTGGATCAAAAAGCAAGAGCCATCGTTCTGCTGTCTTCAAGAGACACATCTTACTCAAAAAAAACAAGCATCTTTTGAAAGTGAGAGGTTGGAATAAACTCTATCAAGCTAACGGCCCCCATAAACAGGCTGGAGTTGCCATCCTCATATCAGATAGACTTCAAACCAAAATTAGTAAGAAAAGAGAAAGAAGGTTACTTCCCTCCAGGAAGACATAACGATCCTAAATATTTACACACCCAATCCCGGAGCTCCAAACTTCATCAAGCAAACTTTACTTACACTGAAACCATACATAGATCGAAATATAGTGATTGTCGGTGACTTTAACACACCACTCTCACCTATGGACAGATCAACAAGGCAAAAACTCAACAGAGAAACCTTAAAACTGAACAACTATATAGACCAACTAGATCTAACAGACATCTGCAGAATATTCCACCCAGCAACAACACAATATACGTTTTTCTCAGCAGCACATGGAACATTTTCCAAAATAGATCACATCTTAGGCCATAAAACAAACTGGACAGATTCAGAAACACTGAAATTATTCCATGCACACTCTCAGACCACAAAGGCATCAAACTGGAACTGAACACACATCTCTACCAACGAAAACCCTGTAAATCATGGAGACTGAACAACACATTGTTGAATCACCAAACGGTCATCGAAGAGATCAGAACAGAAATCCAACAGTTTATGAAATTTAACAGTAAGGAGCACACAAAATACCAACTCCTTTGGGACACAGCAAAGGCAGTACTCAGAGGAAAATTTATAGCGCTGAGTGCCTACAACAACAAGTTGGAAAAATTGCAAACAAACAAGTTAATGTCTCACCTTAAGCTCCTGGAAAAAGAGCAACAAACCAACCCTAATCCCAGTAGAAGAAAGCAAATAATTAACATCAAAACTGAATTAAATGATTTAGAATCCACAAAAACTATAGAAAGAATCAACAAAAGAAGGAGTTGGTTCTTTGAAAGAATTAACAAAATTGACAAGCCCGTAGCAAACCTTACAAAAAAAAGAAGACAACATATCGAAATAAACACAATCGTAGATGAAAATGATAATATCACGACAGGAATTACCCTAACCCTAACCCTAACCCTAACCCTAACCCTAACCTAAACCTAACCCTAACCCCTAAACCTAACCCTAACCCATACCCTTACTCTAACCCTAACCCTAGCCTTAACACTAACCTTAACCCTAACCCTAACCGTTACCCTACCACTACCCCTAACCCTAAATCTTAACTTTACCCTAACCTAACCCTAACACATACCCTAACCCTAACCCTAACCTAACCCTTAACATTACCCTAACCCTAACCCTAAACCTAACTCTAACCCCTAACCTTAACCTTAATCCTGACTCTTACCATTACCCTAACCCTAACCCTAACCTTAAAACTAAAACTAACCCTAACCCTAACCCTAACCCTTACACTTACCCAAACCCTAACCCTAACCCTAACCCTTACCCTTACCCTGACCCTAACCCTAGCCCTAACCCTAACCCTAACCCCAACCCTAACCCTAACGCTAACCCTAACACTAACCCTAACCTAAACTTAATCCTAACCCTAACCCTTACGTAACCCTAACCCTAACCCTAACCCTAAACCTAACCCTAACCCTAACCCTTACCCTTACCCTAACCCTAAACCTCACCCTAACCCTTACCCTAACCCTAAACCTACCCCTAACCCAAACCCTAACCTAAGCCTAAACCTAACCCTTACCCTAACCCTAACCCTAACCCTAACTCTAACCCTAATCCTTACCCTTACCCTAAACCTAACCCTAACCTTAACCCTAACCCTAACTCTAACCCTACCCCTAACCCTTACCCTTAACCTAACCCTAAACCTAACCCTAACCCAAACCCTAACCCTAACCCTAACCCTAAACCTTAGCCTTACCGTAACCCTAACCCTAAACTTAACCTTAAAACTAACCCTAACACAAACCCTAACCCTAACCCTAACCCTAACCCTAACCCTTACCCTTACCCTAACCATAACCATAAACCTAAACCTAAACCTAGCCGTAACACTTACCCTTACCCTAACCCTAACACTTACCCTTACCGTAACCCTAACCCTAACCCTTACCCTTACTCTAACCCTAAACCTAAACCTAACCCTAATTATAACCCTAAACTTTTCCCTAACCCAAAACCTAACCCTAGCCTAACCCTAAACCTTACCCTTACCTAACCCTAACCCTAACCGTAACACTTACCCCTACCCTAACCCTAACCCTAAACCTAACTCTTACCCTAACCCTAACCCTAACCCTAACCCTAACCCTAACACTTACACTTACCCTGACCATAACCCTAAACCTAACCCTTACCCTAACCCTAACCCTAACCCTAACACTAACCCTAACACTAACCCTTACCACTAACCCTAATCCTAACCCTTACCCTTACCCTAAACCTCACCCTAACCCTAACCATTACACTAACCCTAACCCTTACCCTTACCCTAACCCTAAACCTAACACTAACCCAAACGCTAACACTAACCCTAACCTTTACCATTCCCATAACCCTAACCCTAACCCTAACCCTTAGCCTAACCCTAACCTTAACCCTAAGCCTAAACCCTAACCCTCACCCTAACCCTAACCCTAGACCTAACCCTAACCCAAACCGTAACCCTAACCCTAACCCTTACCCTTACACTAACCCTTACCCTAAACCTAAGCCTAACCCTAACACTAACCCTAACCCTAACCCTAACCTTAACCCCAACCCTAACCTTAACCCTTACACTAACCCTAACCATAACCGTAACCGAAAACCTTACACTAACCCTAACCCTAACCCTAACCTAACCCTAACCCTAACCCTAACCCTAAACCTAATCCTAACCCTAACCCTAACCCTCACCCTTACCCTAACCCTAACCCTAACCCTTACCCTTACCATAACCCTAACCCTAACCCTAACCCTAACCCTAAACCTTACCCTTTCTCTAACCCTTACCCTAACCCTAACCCTAACCTTAACCCTAACCCTAACCCTAACCGAAACCTAACCCTAAACCTAACCCTATCACTTACCCTAACCCTTAGCCTTTCCCTAACCCTAACCCTAACCTTAACCCTAACCCTAACCCTAACCCTAAACCTTACCCTTACCCTAACCCTAACCCTTACCCTTTCCCTAACACTAAACCAAACCTTAACCCTAACCCTAACACTAACACTAACCCTTACCCTTACCCTAACCCTAAAACTAACCCTAACCCAAACCCTAAACCTAACCCTAACCCTAACCCTTACCCTAACCCTAACCCTACCCTAACCCATACCTAACCCTAACCTAACCCTAACCCTAAACCTTACCCTTATCCTAACCCTAACCCTAACCCTAACTCTCAACCTAAACCTAACCCTAACCCTTACCCTAACCCCAAACCTAAACCTAGCCCTAAACCTAACCAATACCCTTACCCTAACCCTAACCCTACCCTAACCCATACCTAACCCTAACCTAACCCTAACCCTAAACCTTACCCTTATCCTAACCCTAACCCTAACCCTAACTCTCAACCTAAACCTAACCCTAACCCTTACCCTAACCCCAAACCTAAACCTAGCCCTAAACCTAACCATTACCCTTACCCTAACCCTAACCCCAGCCTTAACCCCAACCCTACCCTAACCCTAACCCTAACCCTATTCCTTAATCCTAACCCTAATCCTAACCCTTACCCGTACCCTAACCCTAACCCTAACCTTAACACTAACCCTAACCCTAACCCTAACCTTAACCCTAAAGCTAACCTTAACCCTCACCCTGCCCCTAACACTTAACCTAACCCTAACCCTAACCCTTACCCTAACCCTAACCCTTACCCTTACCCTAACCCTAACCATAAACCTAACCCTAACCCTAAGGATAACAATAACTCTAACCCTTAACCTTAGCCTAACCTTAACCCCAACCCTAACCTAAACCTAACCCTAACCCTCACCCTTACCCTAACCCTAAACCTAACCCTAACCCTTACCCTTACCATAACCCTAAACCTAACCCTAACCCTAACCCTTACCCTTTCCCTAACCCTTATCCTAACCCTAACCCTAACGTTAACCCTAACCCTAACCCTAACCCGAAACCTAACCCTAACCCTAACCCTATCACTTACCCTAACCCTTACCCTAACCCTAACCCCAGCCTTAACCCTAACCCTACCCTAACCCTAACCCTAACCCTAAACCTTACCCTTACCCTAACCCCAACCCTAACCCTTATCCTTTCCCTAACCCTAACCCAGACCTTAACTCTAACCCTAACGCTAACACTAACCCTTACCCTTACCCTAACCCTAAAGCTACCCCTAACCCAAACCCTAACCCTAACCCTAACCCTAACCCTTACCCTAACCCTAACCGTAAACCTAACCCTAACCCTTACCCTAACCCTAACCCTACCCTAACCCATACCTAACCCTAACCTAACCCTAACCCTAAACCTTCCCCTTCCCCTAACCCTAACCCTAACCCTTCCCCTTCCCCTAACCCTAACCCTAACCTTAACCCTAACCCTAAACCTAACCCTACCCTTAACCCTAAACCTAACCCTAACCCTCACCCAAACCCTAACACTTACCCTAACCCTAACCCTAACCCTTACCATTACCCTAACCCTAACCCTAACCTTAACCCAAACCCTAACCCTAACCTTAACCCTAACGCTAACCCTAACCCTCACCCTAACCCTAACACTTACACTAACCCTAACCCTAACCCTTACCCTAACCCTAACCCTTACCCTTACCCTAACCCTAACCCTAAACCTAACCCTAACCCTAAGGATAACAATAACCCTAACCCTTAACCTTAGCCTAACCCTAACCCTAACCCTAAACCTAACCTTACCCTAACCCTAACCCTAACCATAACCCTAACCCTAACCTAACCCTAAACCTAACCCTAACCCTCACCCTTACCCTAACCCTAACCCTAACACTTACCCTAACCCTAACCCTAACCCTAACCCTTACCCTTTCCCTAACCCTTACCCTAACCCTAACCCTAACGTTAACCCTAACACTAACCCTAACCTGAAACCTAACCCTAACCCTAACCCTAACCCTATCACTTACCCTAACCCTTAGCCTTCCCCAAACCCTAACCCTATCCTTAACCCTAACCCTAACCCTAACCCTAACCCTAAACCTTACCCTTACCCTAACCCCAACCCTAACCCTTACCCTTTCCCTAACCCTAACCCAAACCTTAACTCTAACGTTAACGCTAACACTAACCCTTACCCTTACCCTAACCCTAAAGCTAACCCTAACCCAAACCCTAACCCTAACCCTAACCCTAACCCTTACCATAAACCTAACCGTAAACCCAACCCTAACCCTTACCCTAACCCTAACCCTACCCTAACCCATACCTAACCCTAACCTAACCCTAACCCTAAACCTTACCCTTACCCTAACCCTAACTCTAACCCTTCCCCTAACCCTAACCCTAACCTTAACCCTAACCCTAAACCTAACCGTACCTTAACCCTAAACCTAACCCTAACCCTCACCCAAACCCTAAAACTTACCCTTACCCTAACCGTAACCCTAACCCTTACCCTTACCCTAAACCTAAACCTAACCCTAACCCAAAACGTTAACCCTAAACCTAAGCCTAACCCTAACCCTTACCCTTACCCTAACCCTAACCGTAATCCTAACCCTAACCCTAACCCTTACCCTTACTCTAACCCTAACCCTAACCTTAATCCTAAACCTAACACTACCCCTAACACTAACCATTCCCCTTACCCTAACCCTAACCCTAAACCTAACCCTAACCCTAACACTAACCCTTACCCTAACCCTAACCCTAACCCTAACCCTAACCATAACCCTAACTCTCAACCTAACCCTAACCCTAACCCTTACCCTTACCCTAATATTAACACTAACCCTAACCCTTACCCTAACCCTAACCCTAATCCTAACCCTTACTATAACCCTAACCCTAAACCTAACCCTAACTAATAACCCTAAACCTAACCCTAACACTTACCCTTATCCTAAACCTAACCCTAACCCTAACCCTAACCCAAACCCTAACCCTAACCCTAACACTTACCCTTAACCTAACACCACCCCTAACACTTACCCTAACCCTAACGCTAACACTAACCCTAACCCTAACCCTTAACCTAACCCTAACCCTAACCCTAACATTACCTTTACCACTAACACTAACTCTAACCCTAACCTCATCCCTAACCCTAACCCTTACAATAAACCTAACCCTAACCCTTACCCTAACCCTAACCCTAACCCTAACCCTTACCCTTACCCTAATATTAACACTAACACTAACCCTTACCCTAACCCTAACCCTAACCCTAACCCTAACTAATAACCCTAACCATAAACCTAAACCTTACCCTTCACCTAACCCTAACCCTAACCTTAACGCTAACCCTAACCCTAACCTTAACCCTAACCCTAACCCTAAACCTAACCCTTACCCTTACCCTAACCCTAAACCTAACCCTAACCCAAACCCTATCCCTAACCCTAACACTCACCCTAAACCTAACCCTAACCAGAAAACCTAACCCTTACCCTAACCCTAACCCTAAACCTAACCCTAACTAATAACCGTAACCCTAACCCTGACACTTACCCTTCCCCTAACCCTAACCCTAAACCTAACCCTAAACTAAACCCTAACCCTAACCCTAAACCTAACCCTTACCCTAACCCTAACCCTTACCCTTACCCTAACCCTAACCATAACTCTAATCCTAACCCTAACCCCTACTCTAACGTAACCCTAACTCTAACCCTAACCCTTACCCTAACCATAACCCTAACATTAACCCTAACCCTAACCATTACCCTTATCCTAACCCTAACCCTAACCCTAAACCTAACCCTAACCCTAACCCAAACTCTTACCCTTACCCTAACTCCAAACCTAACCCTAACCCTAAACCTAACCCTAACCCTAACCCTAAACCTAATCCTAACCGTAACCCTAATCCTAACCCTCACCCTAACCCTAACCCTAACACTAACTCTACCCTTACCAGAACCCTAACCCTAACCCTAAACCTATCTCTAACGCTAACTCTTACCCTTACAATAACCGTAACCCTAACCCAACTCTTACACTAATCCTAACCCTAACCCTATATAATAACTCTAACCATAACCTTAACCCTTAACCTTACCTAACCCTAACCCTAACTTTAATCCTAACCCTAACCCTAACTCTGACACTTATCCTAACCCTAAACCTAACCCTACCCCAAACCCTAACCCTAACCCTAACCCTAACCCTAAGCCTTATCCTTACCCTAACCGTAACCCTAACCCTAACCCCAACCCTAACCTAACCCTAACCTAACGCTAATCCTAACCCTAAAGCTAACCCTAACCCTTACCCTAAAGCTAACCCTAACTCTAAACCTAACCCCTAACCCTAACCCTAACCCTAACCCTTACCCTTACCCTAAATCTAAACCTAAACTTAACCGTAACTGTAACCCTAACCCTAACGCTAACTTTAAACCTAACCCCAACACTTAAACTTAACCTAACCCTAAACCTAACCCTAAAACAAACCCTAACCGTAACCCTAAGCCTAACCCTTATTATTACAGTAACCCTAATGCTAACCCCAACCCTAAACCTAACCCTTACCCTTACCCTAACCCTAACCCTAACCCTTACTATAACCCTAACCCTAACCCTAACCCTAACTAATAACCCTAACCCTAACCCTAACACTTACCCTTATCCTAAACCTAACCCTAAACCTAACCCTAACCCAAACCCTAAAACTAACACTAACCCTAACCCTAACACTTACCCTTAACCTAACACCACCCCTAACACTTACCCTAACCCTAACCCTAACACTAACCCTAACCCTAACACTTAACCTAACCCTAACCCTAACCCTAACATTATCTTTACCACTAACACTAACACTAACCCTAACCTCAACCCTAACCCTAACCCTAACACTTACCCTTACCCTAACCCTAACCCTAACCCTAACCCTTACCCTTACCCTAATATTAACACTAACCCTAACCCTTACCCTAACCCTAACCCTAACCCTAACCAATAACCCTAACCATAAACCTAAACCTTCCCTTCACCTAACCCTAACCCTAACCTTAACGCTAACCCTAACCCTAACCTTAACCCTAACCCTAACCCTAACCCTAAACCTAACCCTTACCCTTACCCTAACCCTAAACCTAACCCTAACCCAAACCCTATCCCAAACCCTAACCGTCACCCTAAACCTAACCCTAACCAGAAAACCTAACCCTTAACCTAACCCTAACCCTAACCCTAACCCTAACTAATAACCGTAACCCTAACCCTGACACTTACCCTTCCCCTAACCCTAACCCTAAACCTAACCCTAAACTAAACCCTAACCCTAACCCTAACCCTAAACCTAACCCTTACCCTAACCCTAACCCTTACCCTTACCCTAACCCTAACCATAACTCTAATCCTAACCCTAACCCCTACTCTAACGTAACCCTAACTCTAACCCTAACCCTTACCCTAACCATAACCCTAACATTAACCCTAACCCTAACCATTACCCTTATCCTAACCCTAACCCTAACCCTAAACCTAACCCTAACCCTAACCCAAACTCTTACCCTTACCCTAACTCCAAACCTAACCCTAACCCTAAACCTAACCCTAACCCTAACCCTAAACCTAATCCTAACCGTAACCCTAATCCTAACCCTCACCCTAACCCTAACCCTAACACTAACCCTACCCTTACCAGAACCCTAACCCTAACCCTAAACCTATCTCTAACGCTAACTCTTACCCTTACCCTAACCGTAACCCTAACCCAACTCTTACACTAATCCTAACCCTAACCCTATATAATAACTCTAACCATAACCTTAACCCTTAACCTTACCTAACCCTAACCCTAACTTTAATCCTAACCCTAACCCTAACTCTGACACTTATCCTAACCCTAAACCTAACGCTACCCCAAACCCTAACCCTAACCCTAACCCTAACCCTAAGCCTTATCCTTACCCTAACCGTAACCCTAACCCTAACCCCAACCCTAACCTAACCCTAACCTAACCCTAATCCTAACCCTAAAGCTAACCCTAACCCTTACCCTAAAGCTAACCCTAACTCTAAACCTAACCCCTAACCCTAACCCTAACCCTAACCCTTACCCTTACCCTAAACCTAAACCTAAACTTAACCGTAACCGTAACCCTAACCCTAACGCTAACTTTAAACCTAACCCCAACACTTAAACTTAACCTAACCCTAAACCTAACCCTAAAACAAACCCTAACCGTAACCCTAAGCCTAACCCTTATTATTACAGTAACCGTAATGCTAAACCCAACCCTAAACCTAACCCTTACCCTTACCCTAACCCTAACCCTAACCCTTACTATAACCCTAACCCTAACCCTAACCCTAACTAATAACCCTAACCCTAACCCTAACACTTACCCTTATCCTAAACCTAACCCTAAACCTAACCCTAACCCAAACCCTAAAACTAACACTAACCCTAACCCTAACACTTACCCTTAACCTAACACCACCCCTAACACTTACCCTAACCCTAACGCTAACACTAACCCTAACCCTAACACTTAACCTAACCCTAACCCTAACCCTAACATTATCTTTACCACTAACACTAACACTAACCATAACCTCAACCCTAACCCTAACCCTAACACTTACCCTTACCCTAACCCTAACCCTAACCCTAACCCTTACCCTTACCCTAATATTAACACTAACCCTAACCCTTACCCTAACCCTAACCCTAACCCTAACCAATAACCCTAACCATAAACCTAAACCTTCCCTTCACCTAACCCTAACCCTAACCTTAACGCTAACCCTAACCCTAACCTTAACCCTAACCCTAACCCTAAACCTAACCCTTACCCTTACCCTAACCCTAAACCTAACCCTAACCCAAACCCTATCCCAAACCCTAACCGTCACCCTAAACCTAACCCTAACCAGAAAACCTAACCCTTACCCTAACCCTAACCCTAACCCTAACCCTAACTAATAACCGTAACCCTAACCCTGACACTTACCCTTCCCCTAACCCTAACCCTAAACCTAACCCTAAACTAAACCCTAACCCTAACCCTAACCCTAAACCTAACCCTTACCCTAACCCTAACCCTTACCCTTACCCTAACCCTAACCATAACTCTAATCCTAACCCTAACCCCTACTCTAACGTAACCCTAACTCTAACCCTAACCCTTACCCTTGCCCTAACCATAATCCTAACATTAACCCTAACCCTAACCATTACCCTTATCCTAACCCTAACCCTAAACCTAACCCTAACCCTAACCCAAACTCTTACCCTTACCCTAACTCCAAACCTAACCCTAACCCTAAACCTAACCCTAACCCTAACCCTAAACCTAATCCTAACCCTAACCCTAATCCTAACCCTCACCCTAACCCTAACCCTAACACTAACCCTACCCTTACCAGAACCCTAACCCTAACCCTAAACCTATCTCTAACGCTAACTCTTACCCTTACCCTAACCGTAACCCTAACCCAACTCTTACACTAATCCTAACCCTAACCCTATATAATAACTCTAACCATAACCTTAACCCTTAACCTTACCTAACCCTTACCCTAACTTTAATCCTAACCCTAACCCTAACCCTAACTCTGACACTTATCCTAACCCTAAACCTAAACCTACCCCAAACCCTAACCCTTACCCTAACCCTAACCATAAGCCTTATACTTACCCTAACCGTAACCCTAACCCTAACCCCAACCCTAACCTAACCCTAACCTAACCCTAATCCTAACCCTAAAGCTAACCCTAACCCTTACCCTAAAGCTAACCCTAACTCTAAACCTAACCCCTAACCCTAACCCTAACCCTAACCCTTTCCCTTACCCTAAACCTAACCCTAACTCTAACCCTAATCCTAACACTAACCCTTACGGTTACCCTAACCCTAACCCTAACCTTAAACCTAAACCTAACCCTAAACCTTACCCTAACCCTAACCCTAACCGTAACCGTAACCCCTAACCCTAACCCTAAACCTAACCCTTACCCTGACCCTAACCCTAACCCTAACCTTAAAAATAACCCTAACCCTAAACCTAACCTTTACCCTTACCCTGCCCTAAACCTAACCCTAACCCAAACCCTAACCCTAACCCTAACCCTTACCCTTACCCTAACCCTAACCCTTACCATAACCCTAACCCTAACCCTAGCCCTAACCCTTACCCTAACCCTAACCCTAACACTAACCCTAACCCTAAGCCTAAACTTTACCCTTACCCTAACCCTAAACCTAACGCTAAACCTTACCCTAACCCTTACCCTAACCTTTACCCTTACCTAACCCTAACCCCAAACCTAACCCTAACCCTAACCCTAACCCTAACACTTACCCTTAAACTAACCCTAACCCTAAAACTAACCCTTACTCTAACCCTAAGTCTAAACCTAACCCTTACCCTAAACCTAACCCTAACCCTTACCCTTACCCTTACTCTAACCCTAACCCTAAACTTAACCCAAACCCTAACCCTAACTGTAACCCTAACGCTTACCCTAACCATAACCCTAACACTAAACCTAACACTAACCCTAAACCTAACCCTTACCCTAACCCTAACGCTAACCCTTACCCTTACCCTAACCCTAACCCTAACCCTTACCATACCCTAACCTTAACCCTAACCTTAATCCTAACCCTAACCCTTACCCTAACCCTAACCCTAACCCTAACCCTTACCCTATCCCTAACCCTAACCCTAACCCTAACTCCTAACCCAAAACCTAACCCTAACCCTTACCCTTACTCTAACTCTAACCCTAACCAGAACCCTAACTCTAAACCTAATCCTTACACTTACCATAACCCTAAACCTAACCCTAGCAAAACCCTTACCCTAACCTAACCCTAACCCTAACCCTTACCCTTACCCTAACCCTAACCCTAAACCTAAACCTAACCCTAACTCTAAGCCTAAAACTAACCCTAACCCTTACCCTTACCCTAACCCTAAACCTAAACCTAACCCTAACTCTAAACCTATCACTAACCCTAACCCTTACACTAACCCCAACCCTAACCCGAACCCTAACCCTTACCCTTACCCTAGCCCTAACCCTAACCCTTACCCTTACTCTAAACGTAACTCTAACCCTAACCCTAACCCTTACAATAACCCTAATCCTACCCCTAACCCTAAACCTTACCCTTACCCTTACCCTAACCCTAACCCTAACCCTAACTGTAACCCTAAACCCTAACCCTAACCCTAACCCTAACCCTAACCTTAACCCTATCCCTAAACCTAAACCTAACCTTTACTCTTACCCTAACGCTAACCCTAACCCTAACCCAAACCCTAACCCTAATCCTAACCCTAACCCTTACCCTTACCCTAACCCTAACCCTAACCCTAACCCTTACCCTAACCCTAAACCTAATCCAAAACCTAACCCTAACTCTTACCCTAACCCTAAATCTAACACTAACCCTAACCCTAACCCTAACCCTTAACCTAACCCTAACCCTATCCCTAATCCTAACCCTTACCCTAACCCTTACCCTTACCTAAACCGAACCCTAAACCTAACCGTAACCCTAACCCTAACACTAACACTAACCCTTACCCTTACCCTAACACTAACACTAAACCTAACCCTTACTCTAACCCTAGCTCTAACCCTAACCCTTACCCTAACCCTAACCCTAACTTTTACACTTACCCTACCCCTAACCCTAAACTTAACCCAAACCGTAAACCTAAAAGTAACCCTAACCCTTACCCTTACCTTAACCCCAACACTAAACCTAACACTAACCCTAACCCTAAACCTTACACTTACCCTAACCCTAACCCTAAACCTAATCCTAACCCTAACACTAACCCTTACCCTAACCCAAACTCTAACCCTAACCCTTACCCTTGCCCTAAACCTAACCGTAACCCTTACCCTAACCCTAACCATAACCGCTAACCCTAACCTTAATCCTAACCCTTACCCTTACCCTAACCCTAAACCTAAACCTAACCCTAAACCTAACCCTAACACTAACCCTTATCCTTACCCTAAACCTAACCATAAACCTTACCCTAAACCTAACCCTACCCCTAAACCTAACTCTAACTCTTACCCTTACCCTAACCCTAACCCTAAACCTAAACCTAACCCTAACCCTAAACTTTACCCTTACCCTTACCCTAAACCTAAACCTAACCCTAAACCTAACCCTAAACCTAACCTTAACCCTTACCCTAACCCTAACCCTAACCCTAAACCTAACTAATAACCCTAACCCTACCACTAACCCTTACCCTTACACTAACCTAACCCTAAACTTAACCCTAACCATAACCCTAATCCTAACCCTTACCTTAACCCTAAATCTAACCGTAACCCAAACCCTAAACATAACCCTAACCCTATCCCTAACCCTTACTCTTACCCTAACCGTAACCCTAACCCTAACACTAACCCTCACCCTTACCCTTAACCTAACCCTAACTCTAACCCTAAACCCTACCCTTACCCTAACCCTAACCCTAAGCTTAACCCTAACCCTAACCCTAATCCTAACACTTACCCTTACACTATCCCTAACCTTAACCCTAACCCTAACCATAACCATAACCCTAACCCTTACCCTTACCCTAAACCTAAACCTAAGCCTAACCCTAACCCTAAACCTAACCCTAACCCTAACCCTAACACTTACACTTACCCTAACCCTAATCGTAACCCTAAACCTAACCCTAACCCTAACCCTTATACTTACTCTAACCCTAACCCTACCCTTAACCCTAACCATAACCCTAACTCTAACCCCAACACTTACCCTTACACTAACCCTAAACCTAACCCTAACCCTAACCCTAAACCTAACCCTAACCCTTACCCTTACCCTTACCCTAACCCTAACCCTAAACTTAACACTAACCCTAACCCATACCCTTACCCTAACCCTAACCCTAAACTTAACCCTAACCCTAACCCTAACCCTAAACCTAACTCTAACTCTAACACTAACCCTAACCCCTAACCCTAACCCTAAACCTAACCATAAACCTTACCCTAACCCTAACCCTATCCCTAAACCTAACCCTAACCCTTACCCTTACACTTACCCTAACCCTAACCCTAACCCTAAACCTAACCCTAACCCTAACCCTTACACTTACCCTAACCCTAACCCTAAACCTAACCCTAACCCTAACCCTAAACCTAACCCTTACCCTAACCCTAACCCTAACCCTATCCCTAACCCTTACCCTAACCCTAACCCTAACCCTAAACTTAACCCTAGCCCTAACACTAACCGTAACCCTTACCCTTACCCTAACCCTAACCTTAAACCTAACCCTAACTAATAAACCTAACCCTACCATTAACACTTACCCTTACACTAACCCTAACCCTAACCTTAACCCTAACCATAACCCTAACCCTAACCCTTACCCTTACCTTAACATTAAACCTAAAAGTAACCCAAACCCTAAACATAACCCTAACGCTATCCCTAACACATACCCTTACCCTAACCGTAACCCTAACCCTAACCTTAACACTAACGCTAAGCCTTACCCTTAACCTAAACCTAACCCTAAACCTAACCCTTATCCTTACCCTAACCATAAACCTAACCTTAACCTTAAACCTAACCCTAACCCTAACACTTACCCTTACCCTAACCCTGACCTTAACCCTAACCATAACCCTAACTCTAACCCTAACACTTACCCTTACACTAACACTAAACCTAACCCTAACCCTAACCCTAAACCTAACCCTAACCCTTACCCTTACCCTTACCCTAACCCTAACCCTAAACTTAACCCTAACCCTAACCCTAACCCTAACACTTACCCTTACCCTAACCCTACCCTTAACCCTAACCCTACCATAACCATAACCCTAACCCTTACCTTACCCTAACCCTAAACCTAACCCTAACCCTAACCCTAACACTAACACTAACCCTAACCCTTACCCTTACCCTTACCCTAACCCTAACCCTAACCCTAACCGTAACCCTAACCCCTAACCCTAACCCTAAACCTAACTCTTACCCTGACCCTAACCCTAACCCTAACCTTAACAATAACCCTAACCTAAACCTAACCTTTACCCTTATGCTACCCTAAACCTAACCCTAACCCAAATCCTAACCCTAACCCTAATCCTTACCCTTACCCTAACCCTAAACCTAACCCTTACCATAACCATAACCCTAACCCTAGCCTTAACCCTTACCCTAACCCTAACCCTAACACTAACCCTAACCCTAACCCTAACCTTTACCCTTACCCTAACCCTAACCGTAACCCTAAACCTAACCCTAACCCTTACCCTAACCCTTACCCTTACCTAACCCTAACGCCAAACCTAACCCTAACCCTAACCCTAACCCTTGCCCTTACCCTTAAACTAACCCTAACCCTAAAACTAACCCTTACTCTAAACCTAACACTAACCCTAACCCTTACCCTAACTCTAACCCGAACCCTAACCCTTACCCTTACCCTTACCCTAACCCTAACCCTAACCATAACCCTAACAGCTAACCCTAACCCTTACCCTAACCCTAACCTTAAACCTATCCCTAAACCTAAACCTAACCTTTACTCTTACCCTAACGCTAACCCTAACCCTAACCCAAACCCTAACCCTGACCCTTACCCTAACCCTAACCCTAACCCTAACCCTTACCCTAACACTAACCCTAATCCAAAACCTAACCCTAACTCCTACCCTAACCCTAACCCTAACACTAACCCAAACCGTAACCCTAACCCTAACCCTAACCCTTAACCTAACCCTATCCCTAATCCGAAACCTAACCCTTACCCTAACCCTAACCCTTAACCTTACCCTAACTCTAACCCTAAACTTAACCCTAACCCTAACCCTAATCCTTACCCTTACCCTAACCCTAACCCTAAACCTAACCCTAACCCTAACCCTAACCCTAACACTAACACTTACCCTTACCCTTACCCTAACACTAACACTAAACCTAATCCTTACTCTAACCCTAACTCTAACCCTAACCCTTTCCCTACCCGAAACCCTAAACTTAACTCAAACCGTAAACCTAAAAGTAACCCTAACCCTTACCCTTACCTTAACCCTAACACTAAACATAACACTAACCCTAACCCTAACCCTTACCATTACCCTAACCCTAAACCTAAACCTAATCCTAACCTTAACACTAACCCTTACCCTAACCCAAACCCTAACCTTAACCCTAACCCTTAACCTTGCCCTAAACCTAACCCTAACCCTTACCCTAACCCTAACCCTAACACTAACCGCTAACCCTAACCTTAATCCTAACCCTTACTCTTACCCTAACCCTAACCCTAAACCTAACCCTAAACCTAAACCTAACCCTAACTCTAACCCTTATCCTTACCCTAAACCTAACCATAAACCTTACCCTAACCCTTACCCTACCCCTAAACCTAACCCTAACTCTTACCCTTACCCTAAACCTAACCCTAACCCTAAACCTAACCCTAACCCTAACCCTAACCTTTACCCTTACCCTTACCCTAACCCTAAACCTAACCCTAAACCTAACCCTAAACCTAACCCTTACCCTTACCCTAACCCTAACCCTAACCCTAAACCTAACTAATAACCCTAACCCTACCACTAACCCTTACCCTTACACTAATCCTAACCCTAAACTTAACCCTAACCATAACCCTAACCCTAACCCTTACCTTAACACTAAACCTAACCGTAACCCAAACCCTAAACATAACCCTAACCCTATCCCTAACCCTTACCCTTACCCTAACCGTAACCCTAACCCTAACCCTAACACTAACACTCACCCTTACCCTTAACCTAATCCTAACTCTAACCCTAAACCTTACCCTTACCGAAACCCTAACCCTAAGCTTAACCCTAACCCTAACCCTAACCCTAACACTTACCCTTACCCTAACCCTAACCTTAACCCTAACCCTAACCGTAACCCTAACCATAACCCTAACCCTTACCCTTACCCTAACCCTAAACCTAACCCTTACCCTAACCGTAACCCTAACCTTAACCCTAACCCTAACCCTAACCCTAACACTTAAACTTACCCTAACCCTAACCTTAACCCTAACCCTAACCCTAAATTTTACCCTTACCCTAACCCTAACCCTAACCCTAATCCTAACCATAACCCTTACCCTAACCCTTACCCTTACCTAAACCTAACCCTAAACCTAACCCTAACACTAACACTAACCCTTACCCTTACCGTAACCCTAACCCTAAACCTACCCCTTCCTCTAACCCTAACTGTAACCCTAACCCTTACCCTAAACCTAACCCTAACTTTTACCCTAAGCCTAACCCTAACCCTAAACTTAACTCAAACCCTAAACCTTACCATAACCCTAACCCTTACCCTTATCCTAACCCTAAAACTAAACCTAACACTAACCCTAACCCTAACCCTTACCCTTATCCTAACCCTAACCCTAAACCTAATCCTAACCCTAACTATAACCCTTACCCTAATCCAAACCCTAACCCTAACCCTAACCCTTACCCTTACCCTAACCCTAACCCCAACCCTAACCTTAATCCTAAACCTTACCCTTACCCTAACCCTAACCCTAAACTTAACCCTAACCCTAACCCTAACCCTAACACTTATCCTTACCATAAACCTAAACATAACCCTAACTCAAACCCTAACCCTAACGTAACCCTAACCCTAACCCTTACTCTTACCCTAACCCTAACCCTAACCATTACCGTTACCATAATCCTAACCCTAAAGTTAACCGTAACCCTAACCCTAACCTTAAAGTTAACCCTAACCCTAACCCTAACCCTCACCCTAACCCAAACCCTTACCCTTACCCTAACCCTTACCCTAAACCTAACACTAACCCTAAACCTCACCCTGACCCTTACCCTAACCCTAAACCTATCCCTAACCCTAACCCTAAACCTAACCCTTACCCTTACCCTAACCCTAACCCTAAACCTTACCCTAAGCCTAACCCTAACTCTAACCCTAACCCTTACACTAACCCTAACCCTAACCCTATCCCTAACCCTTACCCTAACCCTAAACCTAACCCTAACCTTAAGCCTAACCCTAACCCTAACCGTAACACTTACCCTTACCGTAGCCCTAACCCTAACCCTAACCCTAACTAATAACCCTAACCCTACCACGAACCCTTACCCTACCCCTAATCTTAACCCTAACCCTAACCCTAACCATAACGCTAAACCTTACCCTTACCCTAACCCTAAACCTAACCCTAATCCTAACCCTAAACCTAACCCTAACCCTAACCCTAACCCTTACCCTTACCCTAACCCTAACCCTAACCTTAACCCTAACCCTAACCCTAACACTAACACTTACCCTTACCCTAACCCTAACCATAACCCTAACCCTAAACATAAACTTTACCCTTACCCTAACCCTAACCCTAACCCCTAACACTAACCCCAACCCATACCCTTACCGTAACCGTAACCCTAACCTTAACCCTAACTCAAAACCTAACCCTTACCCTTACCCTAACCCTAAACCTAACCCTAACCCTAACCCTAACCCTTACCCTTACCCTAAACCTAGCCCTAACTCTAATGTTTACCCTTACACTAACCTTAACCCTTACCCTAACCCTAATCCTAACCCTAACCCTTACCCTAACCCTAACCCTAACCCTAACCCTAACACTTACCCTTACCCTAACCCTAACCTTAACCCTAACTCTAACGATAACCCTAACCCTTACCCTAACCCTAACCCTAACCCTAACCCCTAACCCTAACCTTAACCCTAACCCTTACCCTTACCCTAACCCTAACCTTAACCCTAACCCTAACCCTAACTTTAACCCTTACGCTTACCCTAACCCTAAACCTAACCCAAAACCTAACCCTAACCCTAACCCTAACCCTTACCCTTACCCTAACCCTAACCCTAAACCTAACCCACCTTAACCCTAACTCTAACCTTTACCCTAAACATAAACCTAACCCTATCCTAACCCTTACCCTAACCCTAACCCTAACCCTAACCTAACCCACAACCTAACATTAACCCTAACCCTTACCCTAACCCTAACCCTAATCCTAACCCTAACCCTAACCTTTACCTTTACCCTAACCCTAACCTTAACCCTAACCCTAACCCTAACCCTAACCCTACCCCTTACCCTTACCCTAACCCTAACCCTAACCCTAACACTTACCCTTACCCTAAACCTAACCCGAAACCTAACCCTACCCTAACCCTTACACTCACCCTAACCCTAAGCCTAACCCAAACCCTAACCCAAACCCTAACCCTAACTAATAACCCTAACCCTAACCCTAAACCTTACCGTTCACCTAACCCTAACCCTAAACTTAATGCTAACCCTAACCCTAACCCTAACCCTAACACTTACCCTTACCCTAAAACTAACCTTAAACTTAATCCTACCCCAACCCTTACCCTGACCCTAACCCTAACCCTAAACTTAACTCTAACCCTAACCCTAACCGTTACCCTTAACCTAACCCTAACCCTAAACCTAACCCTAACCCTTACCCTAACCCTAACCCTAACCCTAACTAATAACCGTAACCCTAACCCTAACCCTTACCCTTACCCTAACCCTAAACCTAACCTTAACCGTAACCCTAATCCTAACCCTTACCCTCACCCTAAACCTAAACCTAACCCTAACCCAAACCCTAATCCTAACTCTAATGCTAACCCTTACCCTAAACCTAACCCTAACCCTAACCCTAACCCTAACCTTTACCCTTACCCTAACCTTAACCCTAACCGTAACACTTACCCTAACCCTAATCCTAACCCTAACACTTACCCTTACCCTAACCCTTACCCTAACCCTAACCCTAACCCTTACCCTTACCCTAAACCCAACCCTAACCCTAACCCTAACCCTAACCATTACCCTTACCCTAATTCTAACCCTAAACTTAACCCTAACCCTAACCCTAACCCTAAAGTTAACCCTAACCCTAACCCTCTCCCTAACCCAACCCTTACCCTTACCCTAACCCTTACCCTACACCTAACACTAACCCTAAACCTCAGCCTGACCCTTACCCTAACCCTAAACCTATCCCAAACCCTAACCCTAACCCTAATCCTTACGCTTACCCTAACTCTAACCCTAACGCTAACCCTCAACTTAAGCCTAACCCTAACCCTAACCCTAACACTTACCCTAACCCTAACCCTAACCCTATCCCTTACCCTAACCCTAAACCTAACCCTAACCTTAAGCCTAACCCTAACCCTAACCGTAACACTTACCCTTACCCCAGCACTAACCCTAACCCTAACCCTAACTAATAACCCTAACCCTACCACGAACCCTTACCCTTACACTAACCCTAACCCTAACCTTAACCCTAACCATAACCCTAAACCTAACCCTTACCCTTACCCTAACCCTAAACCTAACCGTAACCCAAACCCTAACCTAACCCTAATCCTTTCCCTAACCCTTACCCTTACCCTAACCGTAACCCTAACCCTAACCCTAACACTAACCCTAACCCTTACCCTTAACCTAACCCCAACCCTAATCCTAACCCTTACCTTTACCCTTACCCTAACCCTAACCTTAACCCTAACCCCAACCCTAACCCTAACACTTACCCTTACCCTACCCCTAATCTTAACTCTAACCGTAACCCTAACCATAACCATAAACCTTACCCTTACCCTAACCCTGAACCTAACCCTAACCCTAACCCTAAACCTAACCCTAACCCTAACCTTTACCCTTACCCTAACCCTAACCCTAACCTTAACCCTAACCCTAACCCTAACACTAACACTTACCCTTACCCTAACCCTAACCATAACCCTAAACCTAAACATAACTTTTACCCTTACCCTAACCCTAACCCTAACCCCTAACACTAACCCCAACCCATACCCTTACCGTAACCTTAACCCTAAACTTAACCCTAACTCAAAACCTAACCTTTAACCTTACCCTAACCCTAAACCTAAACCTAACCCTAACCCTAAACCTAACCCTAACCCTAATCCTAATCCTTACCCTTACCCTAACCCTAAACCTAAACCTAACCCTAACCCTAACCCTAACCCTTACCCTTAACCTAAACCTAGCCCTAACTCTAATGTTTACCCTTACACTAACCTTAACCCTTACCCTAACCCTAATCCTAA
>JANJXV010000645.1:50000-65000 GCA_024803745.1 Megascapheus bottae
TAACCCTAAACCTAACCCTAACCCTAAACCCTAACCCTAACCCTAACCCTAAACCTTACCCTTACCCTAACCCTAACCCTAACACTAATCTTAACCCTAAACCTAACCCTTACCCTAACAATAATCCTAACCCTAACCCTTACCCTTACCATAACCCTAACCCTAATTCTAATCCTAACCCTAACCCCTAACCCTAACCGTAACCCTAACCCTTACCCTTACCCAAAACCTAACCCTAACCCTAAACTTAACCCTTACCCTAACTCTTACCCTAACCCTCACCCTAACCCCTAACCCTAACACTAACCCTAACCCTTACCCTTACCCTGACCCTAACTCTAACCCTAACCTAATCCTAACCCTAAACCTAACCCTTACCCTAACCCTTACCCTAACCCTAACTCTAACCCTTACCCTAACTCTAACCCTAACCCTAACCCTAACCCTAATCCTAAACCTAAACCTAACCCTTACCCTAACCCTAACCCTAACCCTAACCATTAACCTTACCCTAAACCTAACTCTTGCCCTAAACCTAACCCTAACCCTAACCCTTACCCTAACCCTAACCCTAGCCCTACCCCTAACCCTAACCCTCACCCTCACCCTAACCCTAACCCTAACCCTAACCCTTACCCTAACCCTACCATAACCTAACCCCTAACACTAACCCTAACCCTAAACCTTACCCTTACACTAACCCTAAGCCTAACCTTAACCCTTACCCTAACTCTAAACCTAACCCTAACCCTAACCATAAACCTAAACCTTACCCTAACCCTAACCCTATCTCTAACCCTTAGCCAAACCCTAACCCTAACCCTAATCCTAACCCCTAACCCTAAACCTTACCCTTACCCTTACCCTAACACTAACCCTAACCCTAACCCTAAGCCTTACCCTAACCCTAACCCTAACCCTAACCCACACCCTAACCCTTACCCTAATCCTAAACCTAACTCTAACCCAAATCCTAATCCTAACCGTAACCCTAACCCTTACCCTAACCTAACCCTCACCCTAACCCTAACCCAACCCTTACCCTAAACCTAACCCTAACCCTAACCCTAACCATACCCTTACCCTAACCCTAACCCTAACCCCTACCCTAACCCTTACCCTTATCCTAAATCTAACCCTAACTCTAACACTAACCCTAAGCCTAAGCCTAACCCTTACCCTTACCCTAACCCTATCCCTAACCCTAACCCTAACCCTTACTCTAACTCTAACCCTAACCCTAATTAATAACCCTAAACCTAACCCTAACCCTTACCCTTACCATAACGCTAACCCTAACCTTAACTCTAACCCTATCCCTAAACCTAACCCTCAACCTTACCCTAAAACTAAAATTAAACCTAACCGAAACCCTAACCCTAACCCTAACCCTAACCCTTATCCTTACCCTAACCGTAACCGTAACCCTAACCCAACCCTAAGCCTAACCCTAACCCTAACCCTAACCCCTTACCCTTACCGTAACCCTAACCCTAAACCTAAACCTAACGCTTACCCTAACCCTAAGCTTAACCCTACCCCTAACCCTAACCCTAAACCTAACCTTACCTTACCCTAACCCTAAACCTAACCGTAACCCAAACCCTAACCTAACCCTAATCCTTTCCCTAACCCTTACCCTTACCGTAACCGTAACCCTAACCCTAACCCTAACACTAACCCTAACCCTTACCCTTAACCTAAACCCAACCCTAATCCTAACCCTTACATTACCTTTACCCTTACCCTAACCCTAACCTTAATCCTAACCCTAACCCTAACCCTAACACTTACCCTTACCCTACCCCTAATCTTAACTCTAACCCCTAACCCTAAACATAACCCTAAACCTTACCCTTACCCTAACCCTAAAACTAACCCTAACCCTAACCCTAAACCTAACCCCTAACTCTAACCCTTACCCTTACCCTAACCCTAACACTAACCTTAACCCTAACCCTAACCCTAACACTAACACTTACCCTTACCCTAACCCTAACCATAACCCTAACCCTAAACATAACCTTTACCCTTACCCTAACCCTAACCCTAACCCCTAACACTAACCCCAACCCATACCCTTACCGTAACCTTAACCCTAACCTTAACCCTAACTCAAAACCTAACCTTTACCCTTACCCTAACCCTAAACCTAAACCTAACCCTAACCCTAAATCTAACCCTAACCCTAACCCTAACCCTTACCCTTACCCTAACCCTAAATCTAAACCTAACCCTAACCCTAACCCTAACCCTAACCTTTACCCTTACCCTAAACCTAGCCCTAACTCTAATGTTTACCCTTACACTAACCTTAACCCTTACCCTAACCCTAATCCTAACCCTAACGCTTACCCTAAGCCTAACCCTAACCTTAACGCTAAACCCTAACCCTAACCCTAACCCTAACCCTTAAACTTTCACTGACCCTAACCCTAACCTTAACCCTAACCCTAACCCTAACCCCTACCCATACCTTAAACCTAACCCTAAACCTAACCCTAACCCTAAACCTTACCCTTACCCTAACCCTAACCCTAACACTATTCTTAACCCTAAACCTAACCCTTACCCTAACAATAACCCTAACCCTAACCCTTACCCTTACCATAACCCTAACCCTAATTCTAATCCTAACCCTAACCCCTAACCCTAACCGTAACCCTAACCCTTACCCTTACCCAAAACCTAACCCTAACCCTAAACTTAACCCTTACCCTAACTCTTACCCTAACCCTCACCCTAACCCCTAACCCTAACACTAACCCTAACCCTTACCCTTACCCTTACCCTAACTCTAACCCTAACCTAATCCTAACCCTAAACCTAACCCTTACCCTTACCCTTACCCTAACCACCCTAACTCTAACCCTTACCCTAACTCTAACCCTAACCCTAACCCTAACCCTAATCCTAAACCTAACCCTAACCCTAACCCTAACCCTAAACTTTAACCTTACCCTAAACCTAACTCTTGCCCTAAACCTAACCCTAACCCTTACCTAACCCTAATCCTAGCCCTAACCCTAACCCTAACCCTCACCCTCACCCTAACCCTAACCCTAACCCTAACCCTTACCCTAACCCTACCATAACCTAACCCCTAACACTAACCCTAACCCTAAACCTTACCCTTACACTAACCCTAAGCCTAACCTTAACCCTTACCCTAACTCTAAACCTAACCCTAACCCTAACCATAAACCTAAACCTTACCCTAACCCTAACCCTATCTCTAACCCTTAGCCAAACCCTAACCCTAACCCTAATCCTAACCCCTAACCCTAAACCTTACCCTACCCCTAACCCTAACCCTAACCCTAACCGTTACCCAAACCCTAACCCTAAACCTAACCCTTGCTCTTACCCTAACCCTAAACCTAAACCTAACCCAACCCCTAACCCTAACCCTAACCCTAACCCTTACCCTAACACTAACCCTCACCCTAACGCTAACCCTTACCCTATCCCTAAACCTAACCCTAACCCGAACCCTAACCATACTCTTACCCTAACTCTAACCCTAACCCTAACCCTTAACCTTAACCTTACCCTAACACTAACCCCAAACCTAACCCTAACCATACCCTTACGCTAACCCTAACCCCTAACCCTAACCCTAACCCTTACCTTTACCCTTACCCTAACCCTAACCTTAACCCTTACCCTAACCCTAACCCTAACCCTTGCGATTACCCTAATCCTAACCCTAAACCTAACCCAAACCCTAAACCTAACCCTAACTCTAAACCTAATCCTTACCCTAACCCTAACCCTATTCCTAACCCCAACTTTACCCTTACCCTAACCCTAAACTTAACCCTAATGCTAACCCTAATCCTAACCCTTACCCTTACTCTAACCCTAACCCTAACCCTAACCCTTACCCTTAACCTAACACTAACCCTAAACCTAACCCTAACCCTAACCTTAACCCTAACCCTAACCCTAACCCTTATCCTAACCCTAACTCGAACCCTAACCCTAACTAATAACCGAAACCCTAACCCTAAACCTTACCCTTAACCTAACCCTAACCCTAACTTTAACCCTAACCCTATCCCTATCCCTAACACTTACCCTTAACCTAACCCTAACCCTAACCACAACACTAACATTTACCCTTACCCTAACCCAAACCCTAACCCTTACCCTATCCCAAACCCTTACCCTAACCCTAACTAATAAGCCTAACACTAACGCTAACACTTACCCTTACCCTAACCCTAACCCTAACCTTAAACCTAACCCTAACCCTAACCCAAAACCTTACCATTAACCTAACCCTAATCCTAACCCTAACCCAAACCCTAACCGTAACCCAAACCCTAACCCTTAACTTAACCCTAACCCTAACCCTAAACCTAACCCCTAACCCTAACCCTAACCCTAATCCTAACCCCTAACCCTAAACCTTACCCTTACCCTTACCCTAACACTAACCCTAACCCTAACCCTAACCCTTACCCTAACCCTAACCCTAACCCTAACCCACACCCTAACCCTTACCCTAATCCTAAACCTAACTCTAACCCAAATCCTAATCCTAACCGTAACCCTAACCCTTACCCTAACCTAACCCTCACCCTAACCCTAACCCAACCCTTACCCTAAACCTAACCCTAACCCTAACCCTAACCATACCCTTACCCTAACCCTAACCCTAACCCTACCCTAACCCTTACCCTTATCCTAAATCTAACCCTAACTCTAACACTAACCCTAAGCCTAAGCCTAACCCTTACCCTTACCCTAAACCTATCCCTAACCCTAACCCTAACCCTTACTCTAACTCTAACCCTAACCCTAATTAATAACCCTAAACCTAACCCTAACCCTTACCCTTACCCTAACGCTAACCCTAACCTTAACTCTAACCCTATCCCTAAACCTAACCCTCAACCTTACCCTAAAACTAAAATTAAACCTAACCGAAACCCTAACCCTAACCCTAACCCTAACCCTTATCCTTACCCTAACCGTAACCGTAACCCTAACCCAACCCTAAGCCTAACCCTAACCCTAACCCTAACCCTTACCCTTACCGTAACCCTAACCCTAAACCTAAACCTAACGCTTACCCTAACCCTAAGCTTAACCCTACCCCTAACCCTAACCCTAAACCTAACCCTTACCCTTACCCTAACCCTAAACCTAACCGTAACCCAAACCCTAACCTAACCCTAATCCTTTCCCTAACCCTTACCCTTACCGTAACCGTAACCCTAACCCTAACCCTAACACTAACCCTAACCCTTACCCTTAACCTAAACCCAACCCTAATCCTAACCCTTACATTTACCTTTACCCTTACCCTAACCCTAACCTTAATCCTAACCCTAACCCTAACCCTAACACTTACCCTTACCCTACCCCTAATCTTAACTCTAACCCTAACCCTAAACATAACCCTAAACCTTACCCTTACCCTAACCCTAAAACTAACCCTAACCCTAACCCTAAACCTAACCCTAACTCTAACCCTTACCCTTACCCTAACCCTAACACTAACCTTAACCCTAACCCTAACCCTAACACTAACACTTACCCTTACCCTAACCCTAACCATAACCCTAACCCTAAACATAACCTTTACCCTTACCCTAACCCTAACCCTAACCCCTAACACTAACCCCAACCCATACCCTTACCGTAACCTTAACCCTAACCTTAACCCTAACTCAAAACCTAACCTTTACCCTTACCCTAACCCTAAACCTAAACCTAACCCTAACCCTAAATCTAACCCTAACCCTAACCCTAACCCTTACCCTTACCCTAACCCTAAATCTAAACCTAACCCTAACCCTAACCCTAACCCTAACCTTTACCCTTACCCTAAACCTAGCCCTAACTCTAATGTTTACCCTTACACTAACCTTAACCCTTACCCTAACCCTAATCCTAACCCTAACGCTTACCCTAAGCCTAACCCTAACCTTAACGCTAAACCCTAACCCTAACCCTAACCCTAACCCTTACCCTTTCACTGACCCTAACCCTAACCTTAACCCTAACCCTAACCCTAACCCCTACCCATACCTTAAACCTAACCCTAAACCTAACCCTAACCCTAAACCTTACCCTTACCCTAACCCTAACCCTAACACTATTCTTAACCCTAAACCTAACCCTTACCCTAACAATAACCCTAACCCTAACCCTTACCCTTACCATAACCCTAACCCTAATTCTAATCCTAACCCTAACCCCTAACCCTAACCGTAACCCTAACCCTTACCCTTACCCAAAACCTAACCCTAACCCTAAACTTAACCCTTACCCTAACTCTTACCCTAACCCTCACCCTAACCCCTAACCCTAACACTAACCCTAACCCTTACCCTTACCCTTACCCTAACTCTAACCCTAACCTAATCCTAACCCTAAACCTAACCCTTACCCTTACCCTTACCCTAACCCTAACTCTAACCCTTACCCTAACTCTAACCCTAACCCTAACCCTAACCCTAATCCTAAACCTAACCCTAACCCTTACCCTAACCCTAACCCTAACCCTAACCTTTAACCTTACCCTAAACCTAACTCTTGCCCTAAACCTAACCCTAACCCTTACCTAACCCTAACCCTAGCCCTAACCCTAACCCTAACCCTCACCCTCACCCTAACCCTAACCCTAACCCTAACCCTTACCCTAACCCTACCATAACCTAACCCCTAACACTAACCCTAACCCTAAACCTTACCCTTACACTAACCCTAAGCCTAACCTTAACCCTTACCCTAACTCTAAACCTAACCCTAACCCTAACCATAAACCTAAACCTTACCCTAACCCTAACCCTATCTCTAACCCTTAGCCAAACCCTAACCCTAACCCTAATCCTAACCCCTAACCCTAAACCTTACCCTACCCCTAACCCTAACCCTAACCCTAACCGTTACCCAAACCCTAACCCTAAACCTAACCCTTGCTCTTACCCTAACCCTAAACCTAAACCTAACCCAACCCCTAACCCTAACCCTAACCCTAACCCTTACCCTAACACTAACCCTCACCCTAACGCTAACCCTTACCCTATCCCTAAACCTAACCCTAACCCGAACCCTAACCATACTCTTACCCTAACTCTAACCCTAACCCTAACCCTTAACCTTAACCTTACCCTAACACTAACCCCAAACCTAACCCTAACCATACCCTTACGCTAACCCTAACCCCTAACCCTAACCCTAACCCTTACCTTTACCCTTACCCTAACCCTAACCTTAACCCTTACCCTAACCCTAACCCTAACCCTTGCGATTACCCTAATCCTAACCCTAAACCTAACCCAAACCCTAAACCTAACCCTAACTCTAAACCTAATCCTTACCCTAACCCTAACCCTATTCCTAACCCCAACTTTACCCTTACCCTAACCCTAAACTTAACCCTAATGCTAACCCTAATCCTAACCCTTACCCTTACTCTAACCCTAACCCTAACCCTAACCCTTACCCTTAACCTAACACTAACCCTAAACCTAACCCTAACCCTAACCTTAACCCTAACCCTAACCCTAACCCTTATCCTAACCCTAACTCGAACCCTAACCCTAACTAATAACCGAAACCCTAACCCTAAACCTTACCCTTAACCTAACCCTAACCCTAACTTTAACCCTAACCCTATCCCTATCCCTAACACTTACCCTTAACCTAACCCTAACCCTAACCACAACACTAACATTTACCCTTACCCTAACCCAAACCCTAACCCTTACCCTATCCCAAACCCTTACCCTAACCCTAACTAATAAGCCTAACACTAACGCTAACACTTACCCTTACCCTAACCCTAACCCTAACCTTAAACCTAACCCTAACCCTAACCCAAAACCTTACCATTAACCTAACCCTAATCCTAACCCTAACCCAAACCCTAACCCTAACCCAAACCCTAACCCTTAACTTAACCCTAACCCTAACCCTAAACCTAACCCCTAACCCTAACCCTAACCCTAACCCTTGCCCTTACCCTAATCCTAAACCTAAACTTAACCCTAACCCTAACCCTAACCCTAACCCTTACCCTTACCCTAAACCTAACCTAAACCTAACCATAACCGAAACCCTAACCCTAACCCTCACTCTAACGTAACCCTAAGCGAAACCCTAACCCTTCCCCTTACCCTAATCCTAATACTAACCTTAAACCTAACCTTAACCCTAAGCCTAAACTTAACCCTTATCCTTACCTTAACCGTAACCCTAACCATAAAGCTAACCCTAACCCTAACCATAACCCTTACCCTTACACTAACCCTAACCCTAAACCTAACCCACCTTAACCCTAACTCTAACCCTTACCCTAACCATAAACCTAACCCTAATCCTAACCCTTACCATAACCCTAACCCTAACCCTACCCTAACACTTACCTTACCCTAACCGTAACCCTAACCTTAACCCTAACTCTAACCCTAACCCTAACCAGTACCCTAACCCTAACCCTAACCCTAACCCCTAACCCTAACCTTAACCTTAACCCTTATTCTTAACCTAACCCTAAATTTAACCCTAACCCTAACCCTAACTGTAACCCTGACGCTTACCCTAACCCTAAACCTAACCCAAAACCTAACCCTAACCAAACCCTAACCATTACCCTAACCCTAACCCTAATCCTAACCCTAACCCTAACCTTTACCCTTACCCTAACCCTAACCTTAACCCTAACCCTAACCCTACCCCTTACCCTTACCCTAACCCTAACACTTACCCTTACCCTAACCCTAACCCTAAACCTAACCCTAACCCTAACCCTAAACCTAACCCTAACCCTAACCCTTACACTCACCCTGACCCTAATCCTAAACCAAACCCTAACCCTAAATAATAAAACTAACCCTAACCCTAAACCTTACCCTTCACCTAACCCTAAACCAAACCTTAACGCTAACCCTAACCCTAACCCTAACCCTAACACTTACCCTTACCCTAACCCTAACCTTAACCCTAATCCTATCCCTAACCCTTACCCCGACCCTAACCCTAACCCTAAACCTAACTCTAACCCTAACCCTAACCGTTACCCTTAACCTAACCCTTACCCTAAACCTAACCCTTACCCTAACCCTAACCCTAACCCTAATCCTAACCCTAACTAATAACCGTAACCCTAACCCTAACCCTTACCCTAAACCTAACCCTAACCTTAACCCTAACCCTAACTCTAACCCTAACCCATACTCTTACCCTAACCCTAAACCTAACCCTCTATAACCATAATCCTAACCCTAACCGTTACCATTAACCTAACCCTAACCGTAACTTTATCACTAACCCTAACCCTAACCCTTACCCTAACGCTAAGCTAACCCTTAACTTTACCCTAACCCTAACCCTAACCCTTACCCTTACCCTACACCTAATCCTAACCCAAACCCTAACCCTAACCCTATACGTAACCCTTACCCTAACCCTAAACCGAAACCTAACCCTAACGGTAACCCCTAACCCTAACCCTAACCCTAACAATTACCCTTACGGTAGCCCTAACCATAAACCTAACCCTAACCCTAACCCTTACCCTTACACTAACGCTAACCCTAACCTTAACCGCAACCCTAAACCTAACCGTAACCCTAACCCTAACCCTTACCTTATCCGTAACACTAAACCTAACACTAACACATACCCTCACCCTAACCCAATCCTTAAACATAACCCTTATCCTAAACCTAAACCTAACCCTAACCCTAAACCTAACCCTAATCCTAAACCTTACCCTAACCCTAACCCTAACACTAACACTAAAACCTAACCCTAATCCTAACCCTAAACCTAACCCTAACCCTAACCCTAACACTTACCCTTATCCTAACCCTAACCCTAACCCTAACACTTAACCTTACACTAAACCATACCCTATCCTAACCCTAACCCTAACCCTTACCCTAACCCTAACCTAACCCTAAACCTAACCCTTACCCTTACCCTAACCCTAAACCTAACCCTAACCCTAACCCTAACCCTAACCCTTACCCTAACCCTAACCCAACCCTAACCCTAACCCTAACCTAACCCTTACCCTTAGCCTAACCCTAACGCTAACCTTGACCCTACCCCTTACGCTAACCCTAACCGTAACCCTTACTCTTACCCTAAACCTAAACCTAACCCTAACCCTTATCAAACCTAACCCTTACCATAAACCTATACCTAACCCTAAGGCTAACCCTAACCTTTACCCTAACCCTAACCGTAACCCTAACCCTAACCCCTAACCCTAACCCTAACCCTAACCCTAACCCTAACTCTATCCCTAACCTTAACCCTAACCCTAACCCTAAATCTAACCTTAACTCTAACCCTTATCCTTTCCCTAACCCTAACCCTAACCCTAACCCTAACCCTAACCTAATCCTAACCCTAAACCTAACCCTTACCCTTACCCTAACCCTAACCCTAACCTGAACTTTAACCCTAACCCTAACTCTAACTCTCACACTTACCCAAAGCCTAACCCTAAACCTAACACTAACCCTAACCCTACCAGTAACCCTATCCCTTACACTTACCCTAACCTTAACCCGAAACCTAACCCTAATCGTAACTACTAACCCTAACCCTTACCCTAACCCTTACACTTACCCTAACCCTAACCCTAACCCTTACCCTTAACCTAACCCTATCCCTAACCTTAATCGCAACCCTAAACCTAACCCTAACCCTAACCCTTATCCTAACCCTAACCCTAACCCTAATCCTTATCCTAAACCTAACCCTAAACCTAACCCTAACCCTAACCCTAACCCTTACCGTAACCATAACCCTAAACCTAACCCTAACCCTAACCCTAACAATTAACCTAACCCTAACTCTAAGCCTAACCCTTACCCTAACCGTAACCCTAACACTTACGCTAACCCTTATCCTAACCCTAACCCTAACACTAACCCTAACCCTAACCCTTAACCTAACCCTAACACTAACTCTAACCCCTAACCCTAACCCTTACCCTAACCCCAACCCTAACCCCTAACCTAACCCTAAAACCAAACCTAACCCCGAACCCTAACCCTAACCCTAACTCTTACCCTTATCCTAACCCTAACCCTAACCCTAACCCTTACCCTAACACTAACCTAACCCTAAACCTAACACTTACCCTTACCCTAACCCTAAACCTAACCCTAACCCTAACCCTAACCCTTACCCTAACACTAACCTAACCCTAAACCTAACACTTACCCTTACCCTAACCCTAACCCTAACCCTAACCCTAACCCTAACACTAAACCTAACCCTTACCTTACCTTAACCCTAACGCTAAATCTAACCCTAACACTTACCCTTAACCTAACCCTAAACCTAACCCTAACCCTTACCCTAACCCTAACCCTAACCCTAACCCTAAACCTAACCCTAACCCTAACCCTTACCCTAACCCTAACTCTAACCCTAACCTAACCTTTACCCTTATCCAAACCCTACCCCTAAACTTAACCCTATCCCTATCCCTAACCCTTACCCTTACCCTAACCCTAACCCTAATCCATACCCTAACCCTAACCCTACCCCGAATCCTAACCCTTACACTTACCCTAACCCTAACCTTAACCCCAACCTTAATCCTAACCCTAACCCTAAACCTATCCCTTACCCTAACCCTAACCCTAACCCTAACCCTAACACTTACACTTATCCTAACCATAACCCTAACCCTAACCCTAAACCTTAACCTAACTCTAACCCTAACCCTAACCTAACCTTTACCCTTATCCAAACCCTACCCCTAAACTTAACCCTATCCCTAACCCTAACCCTTACCCTTACCCTAACCCTAACCCTAAACCTAACTCTAACTCTAACCCTAATCCTAACCCTCACCGTAATCCTTACCCTAATCCTAACCCTACCCCGAATCCTAACCCTTACACTTACCCTAACCTTAACCTTAACCAAAACCCTAAACCAAATCCTAACCCTAAACCTATCCCTTACCCTAACCCTAACCCTAACCCTAACACTAACACTTACACTTACCATAAACCTAAGTCTAACCCTAACCCTAACCCTTATCCTAACCCTAACCCTAACTCTAACCCTTAACCTAACACTAACCCTAACCCCTAACCCTAACACTTACCCTAACCCTAAACCTAACCCTAACCCTAACCCCTAACCCTAATCCTAACCCTAAATCTAACACTAACCCTAACCCCTAACCCTAACCTTAACCCTAAACCTAACCTTTACCCTTATCCTCACCCTAAACCTAACACTTACCATTGCCCTAACCCATACCCTAACCCTAACCATAACCATAACCCTTACCCTAACCCTAACACTTACCTTTACCCTAACCTTAAACCTAACCCTAACCCTAACACTAACCCTAACCCTAAACCTTACCCTTACCCTAAACCTAACCCTAAATCTGACCCTAACCCAGAGCTTAACCCTAACATTAACCATAACCCTAAACCTAACACATACCCTTACCCTAACCCTAACCCTAACCCTAACCCTAACCCAAACCCTAACCTTAACCCTATCCCTAACCCTAACCCTTTCGCTTACCCTAAACCTAACCCTAAACCTAACCCTATCCCTAACCATAACCCTCACCCTAACTCTAACACTAACCCTAACACAATCCCTAACCTTAACCCTATCCCTAACCCTAACCCTAACCCTTACCCTTACCCTAACACTAACCTTAACCCCAACACTAAACCTAACCCTAACACTAACACTTACCCTTACTCTAAACTTAACAATATCCCTAAACCTAACCCTTATCCTAACCCTAACCCTAACCCTAACCCTAACCCTTAACCTAACATTAACACTAACGCTAACCCATAACCCTAACACTTAACCTAACCCTAACCCCTAACCCTAATCCTAACCTTAACCCTAACACGAACCCTGACCCCTAACCCTAACCCTACCCTAACCCTTACCCTTATCCTAACACTAACGATAACACTTACCCTTATCCTAACCAATACCATAACCCTATCCCTAACCTTTACCCTAACCCTAACCCTAAACCTAACCCTTACCCTAACCGTAACCGTAAACCTAACCCTAACCCTAACACTAACCCTAACCCTAAACCTTACCCTTACCCGAAACCTAACTCTAAACCTTACCCTAAACCTAACCCTAACCCTAACCCTTAGTTTAACCCTAACCCTAACCCTAACCCTAACACATACACTTACCCTAACCATAACCCAAAACCTTAACCTATACCTAAACCTAACCCTAACCTTAACGCTAACCCTTACACTTATCCTAACCTTAACCCTAACCTAAACCCTAAACCTAACCCTAACCCTAACCCTAACCCTTACCCTTACCCTTACCCTAACCCTAACTCTAACCCTAACACTTACCGTAACTCTAACCCTAACCCTAACCCTTATCCTAACCCTAACCATAACCCTGATCCTAACCTTTCAACTAACACTAACACTAACTCTAACCCCTAACCCTAACCCTTAGTCTAACCCCAACCTTAACCCTAACCCCTAACCCTAAACCTTACCCCTAACCCTAACCCTTACTCTAACCCTTACCCTTACCCTAACCCTAATCCTAACACTTACCCTTACCCTAACCCCTACCCTAACCCTAACCATAACCCTTACCCTACCCGAACCATAAAACTAACCCTTACCCTTAACCTACCCCTAAACCTAACCCTAACCCTAACCCTAACCCTTACCCTTGTGCTAAACCTAACGCTAACACTTACCCTTCTCCTAACCCATACCCTAACCCTAACCCTAACCATTACCCTAACCCTAACCCTAACACTAACCCTTACCCTAAACCTAACCCTAAACCTAACCCTAACCCAAACCCTAACACTAACCCTAACCCTAAACCTTACCCTTACCCTAAACCTAACCCTAACCCTTACCCTAAACCTAACCCTAACCCTAACCCTTACCCTTACCCTAACGCTAACCCTAACCCTAACCATAACACTTAACCTAACCGTAACCCTTACCCTAACCCTAACCCTTATCCTAACCCTAACCCTAACCCTAACCTTTAAACCAACCCTAACACTAACTCTAACCCCTAACCCTAACCCTAACCCTAAACTTAACCCTTAACCCTAACCCTAAACCTAACCCTAACCCTAACCCTAACCCTAACCCTTACCCTAAACCTAACCCTAACCCTAAACCTAACCCTTACCCTAACCCTAACCCTTACCCTTAACCTAACGTTAACCCTAAACTTAATCCCAAACCTAAACCTAACCCTAACTCTAACCCTAACCCTTACCCTAAACCTAACCCTAACCTTAATACTAACACTTACACTTACCCTAATTCTAACACTAACCCTAACCCTAACACATATCCTACCCTAACCCTAACCCTAACCCTAACCCTCACCCTAAACCTAATCTTAATCCTAACCCTAACCCTTTCCGTAACCCTAACCCTAACCTTAACCCTAAACCTTACCCTTACCTTAACCCTAACCTTAACCTTAACCAAAACGCTAAACTTAACCGTAACCCTTACCATTACCCTAATCCTAACACTAAACCTAACCAAAACCCTAACCTTAACCCTAACCCTAACACTAACCTAAACCCTAAACCTAACCCTAACCATAACCCTAACCTCTACCCTTACCCTAACCCCAACCCTAACCCTAACACTTACACTATCCCTAACCATAACCCTGACCCTAACCCTTACCCTTACCCTTACCCTAATCCTAACCCTAACCTGAACCCTAACCCTAACCCTAACCCTAACCCTTACCCTTACCCTAAGCCTAACCCTAACCCAAACCCTAAACCTTACCCTTATCCTAAACCTATCCCTAACCCTTACCCTAGACCTAACCCTAACCCTAACCCTTACCCTTACCTTAACCATAACCCTAAACCTAACCCCTACCATTACCTAAAGATAACCCTAACCCTAACCCTAACCCTAACCCTAACACATACCCTTACCCTAACCCTAACCCAAACCCTAACCTAACCCTAAACGTAACCCTAAACCTAAA
>JANJXV010000645.1:70000-87500 GCA_024803745.1 Megascapheus bottae
AACCCTAACCATAACCCTAACCCTTACCCTTACCCTAACGCTAAACCTAACCTAACCCTAACCCTTACACTTACCCTAACCCTAAACCTAACCCTAACCTTAACCCTAACCTAACCCTAAATCTAACCTTAACCCTAACCCTTATCCTTTCCCTAACCCTAACCCTAATCCGAAACCTAATCGTAACCCTAAACCTAACCCTAACCCTAACCGTAACCGTAACCCTTAACCTTACCATAACCCTAACACTAACCCTAACCTTTACCATAAACCTAACCCTAACCCCCAACACTAACCCTTACCCTAAGCCTAAGCCTTACCCTTACACTAACCCCTACCCTAACCCTAACCCTAACCCTAATCCTTACCCTAACCCTAACCCTAACCCTTAACCTTACCCTAACCCTAACCCTAACCCTAACCCTTACCCTTACCCTAACCCTAATCCTAACCCAAACCCTATCCCTAACCCAATCCTTAACCCTTACCCTAACCCTAACCCGAAACCTAAACCTAACCATAACCCCTAACCCTAACCCTAACCCTAACAATTACCCTTAAGCTAACCCTAACCCTAAACCTAACCCTAACCCTACCCTTACACTAACGCTAACCCTAACCTTAACCGCAACCCTAAACCTAACCGTAACCCTAACCCTACCCCTTACCCTAACCATAACACTAAACCTAACACTAACACTTACACTCACCCTAACCCTATCCCTAACCCTAAATATTATCCTAAACCTAAACCTAACCCTAACCCTAAACCTAACCCTAACCCTAAAAATAACCCGAACCCTAACCCTAACACTAACACCTAAGCCTAATCCTAACCCTAAACCTAACCCTAACCCTAACCCATAACCCAAATCCTAATCCTAACACTTACCCTTATCCTAACCCTAACACTAACCCTAACACTTACCCTTTCACTAACCCATACCCTATCCTAACCCTAACCCTAACCCTTACCCTAACCCTAACCTAACCCTAACCCTAACCCTTACCCTTACCCTAACCATAAATCTATCCCTAACCCTTATCATTACACTATACCTAACCCTAACCCTAACACTAAAACTTACGCTTACCCTAATCCTAATCCTAAACCTTACCCTAAACCTAACCCTACCCCTAACCCTTGACCTTACCTTAACCCTAACCCTAACCCTAACCCTAACACATACCCTTACCCTAACCCTAACCCTAAACTAAGCCTAAACCTACCCTAAACCTAACCCTAACCCTAACCCTAACACTTACACTAACCCTAACCCTAACCCTAACCGTTACCCTAACCCTAAACCTAACCCTAACCCTAACACTTACCCTAACCCTAACCCTAATCCTAACCCTAAACCTTACCCTTACCCTAACCCTAACCCTAAACCTAACCCTAACCATAACCCTAAACCTTACCCTTACCCTAACGCTAACCCTAACCTAACCCAAACCATTATACTTACCCTAACCCTAAACCTAACCTTAACCCTACCCCTAACCCTAAACTTAAACTTAAACCTAACCCTTATCCTTTCCCTAACCCTAACCCTAACCCTAAACCTAATCCTAATCCTAAACCTAACCCTTACCCTAAACCTAACCCTAACCTTAACTCTAACCCTTACCCTAACCCTGACTCTTACCCTTACCCTAACCCTAACCCTAAACCTAACCCTAACCCTAACCCTATCCCTAACCCTATCCCTTACTCTTACCCTAACCCTAACCCGAAACCTAACCCTAATCATAACCCCTAACACTAACCCTTACCCTAACCCTTACCCTTACCCTAACCCTAACCCTAAACCTAACTCTAACCCTTACCCTTAACCTAACGCTAACCCTAACCTTAATCGCAACCCTAAACCTAACCCTAACCCTAACATTAACCCTTACCATAACCCTAAACTTTGTCCTAAACCTAACCCTAACCCTAACCCTAACCCTACCCAACCCTAACTAACCCAAAACCCTACCCTTACCCTAAACCCAAAACCTAACCCTAACCCTAACCGTAAACATAACCCTAACTCTAACCCTAAACCTAACCCTAACAGTTACCCTAACCCTAACCCTATTCCTAACACTTACCCTAACCCTAACCCTAACCCTAACGCTAACCCTTATCCTAACCCTAACCCTAACACTAACCCTAACCCTAACCCTTAACCTAACCCTAACTCTAACCCCTAACCCTAACCCTTACCCTAACCCTAACCCTAACCCCTAACCCTAACCCTAAAACCAAACCTAACCCCTAATCCTAACCCTAACCCTAACTCTTAACCTTCTCCTAACCCTAACACTAACCCTATGCCTTACCCTTACCCTAACCCCTATCCTAACCCTAACCCTAACCCCAATCCTTACCCTAACCCTAACCCTAACGCTTACCCTTACCCTAACCCTAACCCTAACACTAACCCTAATCCTTACCCTAAACCTAACCCTAACCCCCAACCCTAACCCTTACCCTAACCTTAACCCTAACCCTTACCCTTAACCTAACCCTAACTGTAACTCTATCACTGACCCTAACCCTAACCCTTACCCTAACCCTAAACCTAACCCTTAACCTTACCCTAACCCTAACCCTAACCCTAATCCTTACCCTTTCCCTAACCCTAATCCTAACCCAAAACCTATCCCTAAACCTATACCTTACCCTTACCCTAACCCTACACCGAAACCAAACCCTAACGCTTAGGCTTACACTAACGATAACCATAACATTAACCGCAACCCTAAACCTAACCGTAACCCTAACCCTAACCCTTACCCTAACTGTAACACTAAACCTAACACTAACACTTACCCTCACCATAACCCTAAACCTAACCCTAACCCTAACCCTTATCCTAAACCTAAACCTAACCCTAACCCTAAACCTACCCTAACCCTAACCCTAACACCTAACCCTAATTCTAACCCTAAACCTAACCCTAACCCTAACCCATAACCCTAACCCTAAACCTAACACTTACCCTTATCCTAACCCTAACCCTAACCCTAACACTTACCCCTACACTAAACCATACCCTAACCCTAACCCTAACCCTAACCCTTATCCTAACCCTAACCTAACCCTAACCCTAAACCTAACCCTAACCCTTAGCCTTACCCTAACCCTAACCCTAACCCTAACCCTAAACCTTACACTTGCCCTAAACCTAACCCTAACTCTTACCCTAAACCTAACCCTAACCCTAACCCTAACCTTAACCTTACCTTAACCCTAAACCTAACCCTTACCCTTACCCTAACCCAAAACCGTAACCCTAACCCTAACACATACCCTTACCCTAACACTAACCCTAACCGCAACCCTAAACCTAACCCTAAACCTAACCATAAACCTAACCCTTACCCTAACCTTAACCTTAACCCCAACACTAAACCTAACCCTCACCCTAACCCAAACCCTTACCCTAAACCTAACCATAAACCTAACCCTAACCCGAACCCTTACACTAACCCTAACCCTAATCCTAACAATAACCCTTACCCTTACCCTAACCCTAAACCTAACCTTAACCCTACCCCTTACAATTACCCTAACCCTAACTCTGACCCTAACCCTAAACCTAAACCTAACCCTAACCCTAACCCCAAAAATTACCTTTAGCCTAACCTTAAACCTTACCCTAACCCTAACACTAACCCTAACCATAACACTAACCCTAACACATACCTTAACCCTAACCCTAACCCTATCCCTAACCCTTACGCTAACCCCAAACCTAACCCTAAGGCTAACCCTTATCCTAACACTAACCCTAACCCTCAACCTAACCCTAACACTAACTCTAAACCCTAACCCTAAATATTACCTAACCCTAACCCCTAACCCTAACCCTAACCTTAAAGCCTAACCCTAACCCTTACCAATACCCTAAACCTTACCCTTATCCTAACAGTAATACTAACCCTTACACTTACCCTTACCAAAACCCCTAAACTAACCCTAACCCTAACCCTTACCCTAACCCTAAACCTAAACCTAACCCTAACCCTAACCCTTACCCTTAACCTAAACCTAATCCTAACCCTAACCCTAACTGTAACCCAAACCCTTACCCTTACCCTAACCCGAAACCTAACCCTAACCCTTACCCTTACCCTTACTCTAACGATAACCCTTATCCTAACCCTTACCATAACCCTAACCCTAAACCTAACCCTAACCAATACCCTTACCCTTTCCCTAAACCTAATCCTAACCCTAAAACTAACCATAACCCAAACCCTTACCCTTACCCTAACCCTAAACCTAACCCTAAACCTTACCCTTAACCTTACCCTAACGATAACCCTTATCCTAACCATAAACCTAACCCTAACCCTAGCCCTAACCCTTATCCTTTTCCTAACCCTAACCCTAACCCTAACACTTACCCTTACCCTAACCCAACCCTAACCCTAACCCTAACCCTAACCCTTACCCTAACCCTAACCCTAACCCCTAACCCTAACCCTAATCCTAACCCTAACCCTAACCGTAATCCTAACCTTTAAACTAACACTAACACTAACTCTAACCCCTAACCCTACCGATTAGTCTTACCCAACCCTAACCCTAACCCCTAACCCTAAACCTAACCCCTAACCCTAACCCTAACTCTAACCCTTACCCTAATCCTAACTCTAACCCTAACACTTACCCTTACCCTAACCCCTACCCTAACCCTAACCCTAACCCTTACCCTACCCTAACCCTAACCCTACCCTTTCCCTTACCCTAACCCTAACCCTTACCCTAACCCTAACGCTAACACTTACCGTTTTCCTATCCCACACCCTAACCCTAACCCTAACCATTACCCTAACCCTAAACCTAACACTAACCCTTACCCTAAACCTAACCCCTAACCCTAACCCTAAACCTAACCCTAACCCTAACCCTAACACTTACCCTAAACCTAACCCTAACCCTAACCCTTACCCTAACCCTAACCCTTACACTTAACCTAACCTTAACCCTAAACTTAACCTCAACCCTAAACCTAACCCTAACCCTAACCCTAAGCATTACCTTAACCCTAAACTTAACCCTAACACTAACACTTACGCTTACCCTAACTCTAACCCTAACCCTGACCCTAACACTTATCCTAACCCTAACCCTAACCCTAACCCTAACCCTTACCCTTAACCTAACCCTAACCCTAACCTTTACTCCAACCCTAAACCTAACCCTAACCCTAATCCTAGCCCTTACCGTAACCCTAACCCTAACACTAACACTAACACTTACCCTTACCCTAACCCTAACCCTAACCCTAATCCTAAACCTTATCCTAACCCTAACCGTAACCCTAACCCTCACCCTAAACCTAACCCTAACCCTAACCCTAAACCTTACCCTAACCCTAACCCTAACATTAACAATAACCATTACCCTTACCCTATCCCTAACCTTAACCTTAACCCCAACCCTAAACGTAACCCTATACCTTACCCTTACCCTAATCGTACCCCTAAACCTAACCCTAAACATAACCTTAACCCTAACCCTTACCCTTACCCTAATCCTATCCCAAAACCTAAACCTAACCCTAACCATAAACGTAACCCATACCCTTACCGTAACCCCAACCCTAACCCTAACCCTTACTATATCCCTAACCCTAACCCTGACCCTAAACCTTATCCTTACCCTAACCCTAATCCTAACCCTAAACGTAATTCTAACCCTAACCCTTACCCGTACCCTTACCCTAAACCTAACCCTAACAATAAAACCTTAACCTTACCCTAATCCTAACCCTAACCTGAACCCTAACCCTAGCCCTAACCCTTACCCTTACCCTTACCCTAACCCTAACCCTAACCCAAACCCTAAACCTTACCCTTACCCTAAATCTAACCCTAACCCTAACCCTAAACCTAACCCTAACCCTAACCCTAAACCTTACCCTTACCTTAACCCTAAACCTAAACCTAACCCTTACCCTTACCCTAACAATAACACTAACCCTAACCCTTATCCTAACCATAACCCTAACCCTAACCCTAACCCTAACCCTTAACCTAACCCTAACACTAACTCTAATCGCTAACACTAACCCTTAACCTAACCCGAACCTTAACCCCAACACTAAAACTAACCCTAGATCTAACCCTAACCCTTACCCTTACCCTAACCTTAACCGTAAATCTAACCCTAACCCTATCCCTATCCCTAACCCTAAACCTTACCCTTACCCTAAACCTAACCCTAACCCTAAACCTAACCCTAACCATAACCCTAACCCTTACCCTTACCCTAACGCTAAACCTAACCTAAACCTAACCCTTACACTTACCCTAACCCTAACCCTAACCCTAACCTTAACCCTAACCTAACCCTAAATCCAACCTTAACCCTAACCCTTATCCTTTCCCTAACCCTAACCCTTACCCTAAACCTAATCCTAACCCTCAACCTAACCCTTACCCTTACCCTAACCCAAACCCTAACCTTAACTCTAACCCTAACCCTAACCCTAACTCTTACCCTTACCCTAACCCTAACCCTAAACCTAACCCTAACCCTAATCCTACCCCTAACCCTATCCCTTACTCTTAACCTAACCTTAACCCAAAACCTAACCGTAATAGTAACTCCTAACCCTAACCCTTACCCTACCCTTACCCTTACCTTTACCCTAACCCTAACCCTAACCCTAACCCTTACCCTTAACCTAACGCTAACCCTAACCTTAATCGCAACTCTAAACCTAACCCTAACCCTAACCCTAACCCTTAACCTAACCCTAACCCTAACCCTAACCTTTATCCTAAACCTAACCCTAAACCTAACCCTAACCCTCACCCTAACCCTTACCCTAACCGTAACCCTAAACCTACCCCTAACCCTGACCCTAACCCTAACACTTACCCTAACCCTAAACCTAAGCCTAACCCTTACCCTAACCGAAACCCAAAACCTAACGCTAACCCTTATCCTAACCTAACAGTAACACTAACCCTAACCCTAACCCTTAACCTAACCCTAACACTAACTCTAACCTCCAACCCTAACCCTTACCCTAACACTAACTCTAACCCCTAACCCTAAACCTAAAACCAAACCTAACCACTAACCCTAACCCTAACCCTATCTCTTACCCTTATCCTAACCCTAACCCTAACCCTAAGCCTTACCCTTACCCTAACCCCTACCCTAACCCTAATCTTTACCCTAACCCTAACCGTAACCCTAACCCTTACCCTTACCCTAACCCTAACCCTAACACTAACACTAACCCTTACCATAAACCTAACCCTAACACCCAACCCTAACCCTTACACTAATCCTAAGCCTTACCTTACCCTAACCCCTACCCTAACCCTAACCCTAACCCTAATCCTTACCCTAACCCTAACCCTAACCCTATACTTTACACTTAACCTAAACCTAACCATAACTCTATCACTGTCCTTAACCCTAACCCTTACCCTAACCCTAACCCTAACCCTTAAACTTCCCCTAACCCTAACCCTAACCCTAACCCTAACCCTTACCCTTACCCTAACCCTAATCCTAACCCAAACCCTATCCCTAAACCTATCCCTAACCCTTACCCTATCCCTAACCCGAAACCTAAACCTAACCGTAACCCCTAACCCTAACCATAACTGTAACAATTACCCTTACGCTAACCCTAACCCTAAACCTAACCGTAACCCTAACCCTAACCCTTACCCTAACCGTAACACTAAACGTAACACTAACACTTACCCTCACCCTAACCCTATCCATAACCCTAACCCTTATCCTAAACCTAAACCTAACCCTAACCCTAAACCTAACCCTAACCCTAACCCTAACCCTAACCCTAAACTTAACCCTAACTCTAAGACTAACCCCTAACCCTAATCCTAACCCTAAACCTAACCCTAACCCTAACCCATAACATTAACACTAACCGTAACACTTACCCTTATCCTAACCCTAACCCTAACCCAAACACTTGCCCTTACACTAACCCATACCCTATCCTAACCCTAACCCTAACCTTTACCCTAACCCTAACCTAACCCTAACCCTAACCCTTACACTTACCCTAACCCTAAACCTAACCCTAACCCTAACCCTAACCCTAACCTTAACCTTAACCCTTACCCTTACCCTCCCTAACGCTAACCCTAACCCTAAACCTTACCCTTACCCTAAACCTAAACCTAAACCTTACCCTAAACCTAACCCTAACCCTAACCCTAACCCTTAACCTTACCTTAACCCTAACCCTAACCCTAACACACCCCCTTACCCTAACCATAACCCTAACCCTAACCTAACCCTAAACCTAAACCTAAACCTAACCCTAACCCTAACCCTAAAACCTAACCCTAACCCTAACACTTATACTAACGCTAAACTTAACCCTAACCCTAACCCTAACCCTTACCCTAACTTTAACCCTTACCTAACCCTTATCCTAACCATAACCACAAACCTAACCCTAACCCTAACCCTAACCCTTAACCTATCCCTAACACTAACTCTAACCCCTAACACTAACCCTTACCCTAACCCTAACCACAACACTATACCTAACCATAAATCTAAACCTAACCCTTACCCTTACCCTAACCTTAACCGTAAACCTAACCCTAAACCTAACCCTAACCCTTACCCTAACCCTAACCCTAATCCTAACCCTAAACCTTACCCTTACCCTAACCCTAACCCTAACCCTAACCCTAAACCTAACCCTAATCATAACCCTAACCCTTACCCTTATCCTAACGCTAAACCTAACCTAACCCTAACCATTACACTTACCCTAATCCTAACCCTAACCTTAACCCTAACCCTAACCCTAAACTTAACCTTAACCCTAAACCTTATCCTTTCCCTAACCCTAACGCTAACCCTAACCCTAATCCTAACCCTAATCCTAACCCTTACCCTTAACCTAACCCTAACCCTAACCTTAACTCTAACCCTAACCCTAACTCTTACCCTTACCCTAACCCTAACCCTAAACCTAACCCTAACCCTAACACTATCCCTAACCCTATCTCTTATTCTTACCCTAACCCTTACCCGAAACCTAACCCTAATCGTAACCCCTAACCCTAACCCTTACCCTAACCCTTACCCTTACCCTAAACCTAACCCTAACCCTAAACCTAACCCTAACCCTTACCCTTAACCTAACGCTAACCCTAACCTTAATCGAAACCCTAAACTTAACCCTAACCCTAACCCTTACCCTAACCCTAACCCTAATTCTAAACCTAACCCTAACCCTAACCCTAACCCTAACCCTTACACTAACCCTAAACCTAACCCTAACCCTAACCCTAAACCTAACCCTAACCCTAACCCTAACAGTTACCCTAACCCTAACCCTAAGCCTAACCCTTACCCTAACCCTAACCCTAATGCTAACCCTTGTGCTAACCCTAACCCTAACACTAACCCTAACAATAACCCTTAACATAACCCTAACACTAACTCTAACCCCTAACCCTAACCCTTATCCTAACCCTAACCCTAACCCCTAACCCTAACCCTAAAACCAAACCTAACCCATAACCCTAACCCTAACCCTAACTCATAACCTTATCCTAACCCTAAACCTAACCCTAAGCCTTACCCTTACCCTAACCCCTACCCTAAAACTAACCCTAACCCTAATCCTTACCCTAACCCTAACCCTAATCCTTACCCTTACCCTAACCCTAACCCTAACACTATCCCTAACCCTATCCCTTATTCTTACCCTAACCCTTACCTGAAACCTAACCCTAATCGTAACCCCTAACCCTAACCCTTACCCTAAACCTTACCCTTACCCTAAACCTGACTCTAACCCTAAACCTAACCCTAACCCTTACCCTTAACCTAACGCTAACCCTAACCTTAATCGCAACTCTAAACTTAACCCTAACCCTAACCCTTACCCTAAGCCTAACTCTTATTCTAAACCTAACCCTAATCCTAACCCTAACCCTAACCCTTACACTAACCCTAAACCTAACTCTAACCCTAACCCTAAACCTAACCCTAACCCTAACCCTAACAGTTACCCTAACCCTAACCCTAAGCCTAACCCTTACCCTAACCCTAACCCTAACGCTAACCCTTATCCTAACCCTAACCCTAACACTAACCCTAACAATAACCCTTAACCTAATCCTAACACTAACTCTAACCCCTAACCCTAACCCTTATCCTAACCCTAACCCAAACCCCTAACCCTAACCCTAACCCTAACACTAACTCTAACCCCTAACACTAACCCTTACCCTAACCCTAACCCAACACTATATCTAACCATAAATCTAAACCTAACCCTTACCCTTACCCTAACCTTAACCGTAAACCTAACCCTAAACCTAACCCTAACCCTTACCCTAACCCTAACCCTAATCCTAACCCTAAACCTTACCCTTACCCTAACCCTAACCCTAACCCTAACCCTAACCCTAAACCTAACCCTAATCATAACCCTAACCCTTACCCTTATCCTAACGCTAAACCTAACCTAACCCTAACCATTACACTTACCCTAAACCTAACCCTAACCTTAACCCTAACCCTAACCCTAAACTTAACCTTAACCCTAACCCTTATCCTTTCCCTAACCCTAACCCTAACCCTAACCCTAATCCTAACCCTAATCCTAACCCTTACCCTTAACCTAACCCTAACCCTAACCTTAACTCTAACCCTAACCCTAACTCTTACCCTTACACTAACCCTAACCCTAAACCTAACCCTAACCCTAACCCTATCCCTAACCCTAATACTTACCCTAACCCTAACCCTAAGCCTAACCCTTACCCTATCCCTTATTCTTACCCTAACCCTTACCCGAAACCTAACCCTAATCGTAACCCCTAACCCTAACCCTTACCCTAAACCTTACCCTATCCTAAACCTAACCCTAACCCTAAACCTAACGCTAACCCTTACCCCTGACCTAACGCTAACCCTAACCTTAATCGCAACCCTAAACTTAACCCTAATCCTAACCCTTACCCTAACCCTAACCCTTATCCTAAACCTAACCCTAACCCTAACCCGAACCCTAACCCCAACCCTTACACTAACCCTATACCTAACCCTAACACTAAACCTAAACCTAACCCTAACCCTAACCCTAAACCTTACCCTAACCCTAACCCTAACATTAACAATAACCATTACCCTTACCCTATCCCTAACCTTAACCTTAACCCCAACCCTAAACGTAACCCTATACCTTACCCTTACCCTAATCGTACCCCTAAACCTAACCCTAAACATAACCTTAACCCTAACCCTTACCCTTACCCTAATCCTATCCCAAAACCTAAACCTAAACCTAACCATAAACGTAACCATACCCTTACCGTAACCCCAACCCTAACCCTAACCCTTACTATATCCCTAACCCTAACCCTGACCCTAAACCTTATCCTTACCCTAACCCTAATCCTAACCCTAAACGTAATTCTAACCCTAACCCTTACCCGTACCCTTACCCTAAACCTAACCCTAACAATAAAACCTTAACCTTACCCTAATCCTAACCCTAACCTGAACCCTAACCCTAGCCCTAACCCTTACCCTTACCCTTACCCTAACCCTAACCCTAACCCAAACCCTAAACCTTACCCTTACCCTAAATCTAACCCTAACCCTAACCCTAAACCTAACCCTAACCCTAACCCTAAACCTTACCCTTACCTTAACCCTAAACCTAAACCTAACCCTTACACTTACCCTAACAATAACACTAACCCTAACCCTTATCCTAACCATAACCCTAACCCTAACCCTAACCCTAACCCTTAACCTAACCCTAACACTAACTCTAATCGCTAACACTAACCCTTAACCTAACCCGAACCTTAACCCCAACACTAAAACTAACCCTAAATCTAACCCTAACCCTTACCCTTACCCTAACCTTAACCGTAAATCTAACCCTAACCCTATCCCTATCCCTAACCCTAAACCTTACCCTTACCCTAAACCTAACCCTAACCCTAAACCTAACCCTAACCATAACCCTTACCCTTACCCTTACCCTAACGCTAAACCTAACCTAAACCTAACCCTTACACTTACCCTAACCCTAACCCTAACCCTAACCTTAACCCTAACCTAACCCTAAATCCAACCTTAACCCTAACCCTTATCCTTTCCCTAACCCTAACCCTTACCCTAAACCTAATCCTAACCCTCAACCTAACCCTTACCCTTACCCTAACCCAAACCCTAACCTTAACTCTAACCCTAACCCTAACCCTAACTCTTACCCTTACCCTAACCCTAACCCTAAACCTAACCCTAACCCTAATCCTACCCCTAACCCTATCCCTTACTCTTAACCTAACCTTAACCCAAAACCTAACCGTAATAGTAACTCCTAACCCTAACCCTTACCCTACCCTTACCCTTACCTTTACCCTAACCCTAACCCTAACCCTAACCCTTACCCTTAACCTAACGCTAACCCTAACCTTAATCGCAACTCTAAACCTAACCCTAACCCTAACCCTAACCCTTAACCTAACCCTAAACCTAACCCTAACCTTTATCCTAAACCTAACCCTAAACCTAACCCTAACCCTCACCCTAACCCTTACCCTAACCGTAACCCTAAACCTACCCCTAACCCTGACCCTAACCCTAACACTTACCCTAACCCTAAACCTAAGCCTAACCCTTACCCTAACCGTAACCCAAAACCTAACGCTAACCCTTATCCTAACCTAACAGTAACACTAACCCTAACCCTAACCCTTAACCTAACCCTAACACTAACTCTAACCTCCAACCCTAACCCTTACCCTAACACTAACTCTAACCCCTAACCCTAAACCTAAACCAAACCTAACCACTAACCCTAACCCTAACCCTATCTCTTACCCTTATCCTAACCCTAACCCTAACCCTAAGCCTTACCCTTACCCTAACCCCTACCCTAACCCTAATCTTTACCCTAACCCTAACCGTAACCCTAACCCTTACCCTTACCCTAACCCTAACCCTAACACTAACACTAACCCTTACCATAAACCTAACCCTAACACCCAACCCTAACCCTTACACTAATCCTAAGCCTTACCTTACCCTAACCCCTACCCTAACCCTAACCCTAACCCTAATCCTTACCCTAACCCTAACCCTAACCCTATACTTTACACTTAACCTAAACCTAACCATAACTCTATCACTGTCCTTAACCCTAACCCTTACCCTAACCTAACCCTAACCCTTAAACTTCCCCTAACCCTAACCCTAACCCTAACCCTAACCCTTACCCTTACCCTAACCCTAATCCTAACCCAAACCCTATCCCTAAACCTATCCCTAACCCTTACCCTATCCCTAACCCGAAACCTAAACCTAACCGTAACCCCTAACCCTAACCATAACTGTAACAATTACCCTTACGCTAACCCTAACCCTAAACCTAACCGTAACCCTAACCCTAACCCTTACCCTAACCGTAACACTAAACGTAACACTAACACTTACCCTCACCCTAACCCTATCCATAACCCTAACCCTTATCCTAAACCTAAACCTAACCCTAACCCTAAACCTAACCCTAACCCTAACCCTAACCCTAACCCTAAACTTAACCCTAACTCTAAGACTAACCCCTAACCCTAATCCTAACCCTAAACCTAACCCTAACCCTAACCCATAACATTAACACTAACCGTAACACTTACCCTTATCCTAACCCTAACCCTAACCCAAACACTTGCCCTTACACTAACCCATACCCTATCCTAACCCTAACCCTAACCTTTACCCTAACCCTAACCTAACCCTAACCCTAACCCTTACACTTACCCTAACCCTAAACCTAACCCTAACCCTAACCCTAACCCTAACCTTAACCTTAACCCTTACCCTTACCCTCCCTAACGCTAACCCTAACCCTAAACCTTACCCTTACCCTAAACCTAAACCTAAACCTTACCCTAAACCTAACCCTAACCCTAACCCTAACCCTTAACCTTACCTTAACCCTAACCCTAACCCTAACACACACCCTTACCCTAACCATAACCCTAACCCTAACCTAACCCTAAACCTAAACCTAAACCTAACCCTAACCCTAACCCTAAAACCTAACCCTAACCCTAACACTTATACTAACGCTAAACTTAACCCTAACCCTAACCCTAACCCTTACCCTAACTTTAACCCTTACCTAACCCTTATCCTAACCATAACCACAAACCTAACCCTAACCCTAACCCTAACCCTTAACCTATCCCTAACACTAACTCTAACCCCTAACACTAACCCTTACCCTAACCCTAACCACAACACTATACCTAACCATAAATCTAAACCTAACCCTTACCCTTACCCTAACCTTAACCGTAAACCTAACCCTAAACCTAACCCTAACCCTTACCCTAACCCTAACCCTAATCCTAACCCTAAACCTTACCCTTACCCTAACCCTAACCCTAACCCTAACCCTAAACCTAACCCTAATCATAACCCTAACCCTTACCCTTATCCTAACGCTAAACCTAACCTAACCCTAACCATTACACTTACCCTAATCCTAACCCTAACCTTAACCCTAACCCTAACCCTAAACTTAACCTTAACCCTAAACCTTATCCTTTCCCTAACCCTAACGCTTACCCTAACCCTAATCCTAACCCTAATCCTAACCCTTACCCTTAACCTAACCCTAACCCTAACCTTAACTCTAACCCTAACCCTAACTCTTACCCTTACCCTAACCCTAACCCTAAACCTAACCCTAACCCTAACACTATCCCTAACCCTATCTCTTATTCTTACCCTAACCCTTACCCGAAACCTAACCCTAATCGTAACCCCTAACCCTAACCCTTACCCTAACCCTTACCCTTACCCTAAACCTAACCCTAACCCTAAACCTAACCCTAACCCTTACCCTTAACCTAACGCTAACCCTAACCTTAATCGAAACCCTAAACTTAACCCTAACCCTAACCCTTACCCTAACCCTAACCCTAATTCTAAACCTAACCCTAACCCTAACCCTAACCCTAACCCTTACACTAACCCTAAACCTAACCCTAACCCTAACCCTAAACCTAACCCTAACCCTAACCCTAACAGTTACCCTAACCCTAACCCTAAGCCTAACCCTTACCCTAACCCTAACCCTAATGCTAACACTTGTGCTAACCCTAACCCTAACACTAACCCTAACAATAACCCTTAACATAACCCTAACACTAACTCTAACCCCTAACCCTAACCCTTATCCTAACCCTAACCCTAACCCCTAACCCTAACCCTAAAACCAAACCTAACCCATAACCCTAACCCTAACCCTAACTCATAACCTTATCCTAACCCTAAACCTAACCCTAAGCCTTACCCTTACCCTAACCCCTACCCTAAAACTAACCCTAACCCTAATCCTTACCCTAACTCTAACCCTAATCCTTACCCTTACCCTAACCCTAACCCTAACACTATCCCTAACCCTATCCCTTATTCTTACCCTAACCCTTACCTGAAACCTAACCCTAATCGTAACCCCTAACCCTAACCCTTACCCTAAACCTTACCCTTACCCTAAACCTGACTCTAACCCTAAACCTAACCCTAACCCTTACCCTTAACCTAACGCTAACCCTAACCTTAATCGCAACTCTAAACTTAACCCTAACCCTAACCCTTACCCTAAGCCTAACTCTTATTCTAAACCTAACCCTAATCCTAACCCTAACCCTAACCCTTACACTAACCCTAAACCTAACTCTAACCCTAACCCTAAACCTAACCCTAACCCTAACCCTAACAGTTACCCTAACCCTAACCCTAAGCCTAACCCTTACCCTAACCCTAACCCTAACGCTAACCCTTATCCTAACCCTAACCCTAACACTAACCCTAACAATAACCCTTAACCTAACCCTAACACTAACTCTAACCCCTAACCCTAACCCTTATCCTAACCCTAACCCAAACCCCTAACCCTAACCCTAACCCTAACACTAACTCTAACCCCTAACACTAACCCTTACCCTAACCCTAACCCAACACTATATCTAACCATAAATCTAAACCTAACCCTTACCCTTACCCTAACCTTAACCGTAAACCTAACCCTAAACCTAACCCTAACCCTTACCCTAACCCTAACCCTAATCCTAACCCTAAACCTTACCCTTACCCTAACCCTAACCCTAACCCTAACCCTAAACCTAACCCTAATCATAACCCTAACCCTTACCCTTATCCTAACGCTAAACCTAACCTAACCCTAACCATTACACTTACCCTAAACCTAACCCTAACCTTAACCCTAACCCTAACCCTAAACTTAACCTTAACCCTAACCCTTATCCTTTCCCTAACCCTAACCCTAACCCTAACCCTAATCCTAACCCTAATCCTAACCCTTACACTTAACCTAACCCTAACCCTAACCTTAACTCTAACCCTAACCCTAACTCTTACCCTTACACTAACCCTAACCCTAAACCTAACCCTAACCCTAACCCTATCCCTAACCCTAATACTTACCCTAACCCTAACCCTAAGCCTAACCCTTACCCTATCCCTTATTCTTACCCTAACCCTTACCCGAAACCTAACCCTAATCGTAACCCCTAACCCTAACCCTTACCCTAAACCTTACCCTTATCCTAAACCTAACCCTAACCCTAAACCTAACGCTAACCCTTACCCCTGACCTAACGCTAACCCTAACCTTAATCGCAACCCTAAACTTAACCCTAATCCTAACCCTTACCCTAACCCTAACCCTTATCCTAAACCTAACCCTAACCCTAACCCGAACCCTAACCCTAACCCTTACACTAACCCTATACCTAACCCTAACACTAAACCTAAACCTAACCCTAACCCTAACCCTAACAGTTACCCTAACCCTAAGCCTAACACTTACCCTAAACCTAACCCTAACGCTAACCCTTATCCTAACCCTAACCCTAACACTAACCCTAACAATAACCCTTAACCTAACCCTAACACTAACTCTAACCCCTAACCCTAACCCTTATCCTAACCCTAACCCTAACCCCTAACCATTACCCTAAAACCAAACCTAACCCCTAACCCTAACCCTAACTCTAACTCTTAACCTTATCCTAACCCTAACCCTAACCCTAAGCCTTACCCTTACCCTAACCCCTACCCTAAAACTAACCCTAACCCTAATCCTTACCCTAACCCTAACCCTAATCCTTACCCTTACCCTAACCCTAACCCTAACACTAACCCTAATCCTTACCCTATACCTAACCCTAACCCCCAACCCTAAACCTTACCCTACACTAACCCTAACCCTTACCCTTAACCTAACTCTAACCGTAACTCTATCACTAACCCTAACCCTAACCCTTACCCTAACCCTAACCCTAACCCTTAACCTTACCCTAACCCTAACCCTAAACCTAACCCTAACCCTAACCCTAACCCTAAACCTAACCATAACCCTAATCCTACCCCTAAACCTATCCCTTACTCTTACCCTAACCTTAACCCGAAACCTAACCCTAATCGTAA